>CM045913.1:4321478-4921478 GCA_025169955.1 Salix arbutifolia | reverse complement strand
TGTGCATGGAATTTATGTGAATATTGATCATCCCAAATAAAGGTCGGTATTAAAGGAAAAACATGTTCACCTGTGGTAATCAACATGTGATGATTATTTGGTTTTAGATGTGAATAATTAATCAGCCTTATCACGACGACTATTTTCCACTTCACGCGTCGCCATCCCCGAAGACGGGAGGAGGTGCGTGGAAAAATGGTTTTTTATAACCATAAAATTATGATTACAATTTTTAGAAGTATTAAGATCACTAGGAAACCTAATGGTTTGCGAGCCAGGTAAGAGAACTTGTTGTGTAAGGGGAAGACACATCACCCCTAGTGCTATCTACCTAAGGTAAGTTGCATTGTTGTTTGATTTTTTTTCTAGGTCAGATTTTTATTTATTGATCTTTTCTAAGTCTCGAAGTAGATATCTCTTCGTGAGAGAATCTCTACCTCATTGAGTCCAAAACCTAACCATTATAAGATTTGAATTTTAATGCTATATTTATTGTCTTTTTAATACATATAAGTGTATTGTACAATATAATTTTACACCCCAATAATTAAAGTTTACAAAAAAAGGAGCAAAATGAATGTTGAAAGATTTTTTATATTTACTGAACTTTAACAGATAATCATAAATTGATTATGATATCCCATTTTTTTTCATTTTAAAACATGAAGAAAGATGTTTGTTTTGTTTTGTGAAAAATATGTTTAGAAAATTTTTAGAATTTGACTGTACACACAAAAACAATTTTTTTTTAAAATGCAATTTTTATATTTTTTTAAAATATATTTAGACTGGGCATGACCCAACGATGTTGGGACATTTCGACTCAAACAATCTTCTTGGATTGGGCTGGACACAACGTCCAACCCTACTGTTACTATTCACCAATGCTGGAGGAGGAGATTACTTGGCGTTGCTTCTGTGAAGAGAATGTCGATTGGTGATGCAAGAGGTGCTGGTGGAGAGAAAGGTGGTCGATGACAGCTGTAAGAAGAAGAAGTAGCCGCTGCAGGTGGCTACTATTGCTTCATGAAAAGAATGATGTAGCTACTATTAATGCAAAAGGGAAGGAAAAATTGTTACTTGTCTTCTGAGAAGTGCAACTGTTGTGGCTGAAGGAGAAGGAGGAGTGCAATTGTTGTTGTTATTGCAAAAGAAGATGAAAAGGAAGATGTCGTTGTTGCTGCTAAAAGGGAAGAAGAAATGGTGTTGCTATTGGAGAGAAGAAGAAGATGCTTTCAGAGGAGAAGAAGCTCTCGATGGAGTAGAGCAACTACTGTTGTTGCAACTACCGCCAAAGGAGAAGAAGCTACTCTCGATGGAGAAGTGCAGTTATTGCTACCGCAGGAGGAGGAGGAGAGGAAGGAGTTGCTGCTACCGTTGGAGGAGAAGAAGAGGAAGAAGCTGCTAGTGGTGCCAAAAGGTTGCCGATAGTTTACTTGTTTCCAATATATGTGTTTTTCTCGTTCTCCTTTTCTCCTTCGTCTCTTTCTTTTGTGTTCTTTCGGCTCCCTCTTTTTCATTCATTACTCATCGGTATTTATAGGGAATACGATGGCTCTTCAACTCCTTGTTGCATGCAGTGATGATTTTTGGAGGTCGTCTCTTCCACTTCTGCAATGATTAAGACGATGACGTGCCTGCACTAGCAACGGAGGACACAAAACCTCAAGAATTTAGAAATAGTTATTTTTAATTATTCAAATTAGTAATTAATATTCAAATTTATTTAAAAAGTGAACAACTTTTATTATTTGATTGGAAACATTTCAATATACTAAGATTAGTTGATTTTTTTATATAGATTTTTAATACATGGAAGGTGTTTATAAAGAGCTTGATTTTTATATAAAATAATATATTTACTTGTTAAATGACTTTCTGAAAATAGTGATAGTTAATGATCCTGACACCTCCATCGTATTCTTAGAATATTGATTTACTTGAAATAAGAATATTTCTTAGCCTTTTCTGATCAAATTCTATAATGTTATTAGTTTCTTTTACCGTTACTGTTTTACATGAATATTTTATGTATTTGATTATTAAAAACAGATATTTTATAAGTAAAACACGGGGTTGTAATAATATGTTTCTAGTGTTGAGTGATCCTTGAAGGGAGTTTTAATATGGTTTGTAGGAGGGTTAAAACGTCAAGTGATTGCTTTAGAAGTTTATAGTTAATTGCTAGTATTTAATATTTCAAATATTAGATCAATCTATGATTTTAGAGTTGGAGTGCATTTGATTTTATTTGACTTTGAAGTTAGGTTATTTATATTAGGTTTAATTAATTCATGATTCAAGGTGTAAGATGGCGAGGAGATGCAGCAAGCTCATGTTGATTGAAGATGGGTTTTCTTTTTGTTAACTTCTATTTTATTTGTTCTTCAATTACTACGTGATGAGTGTAACCCAAATCTCCTCTCTGAAGTTCTAGGGCTACAAGGCTTTGACTTTTGTTTATTCTTGTTACTTATTATAGTCAAGGGTCTGATATGGCTAGAATGGGTGTGAATGCTCCACGTATATACCACTACTAAACACGTTGTGCTAACAATAACACGCAAGTATTTGGTGTACACGTTTCAAAACCAAATCTAATATACCTCTACGAACGTCATGCATGGCACGACTCTAACATGGATGCACCAACCTGCCACGAGCTAGCTTAACCACTTAATTCTAAATAATTTTATTTTTGGATTTAAATTTATTTTTTGAATTAATATATTTAATTATACACACACATATAAATAGTACAACCCTGAAATTGCATGCCGAAACACTTCGAAACCAAAATATTCTGTTCCAATTAAAAAAAACACACCAACAAATACAGTATTGACAACCTTGTATGCAAGAAGGTGGAGAGACACGAACAAAGATGGGCGTTTTAGGCGGGGTTGAGTTGATGAGTAAAATTTTTCATTAAGAAGAATGACAAATGACCATATCCTTCGTCCTAATACTTACCAGCTTCTAAAGGAAAATGAAACCATTTTGCCTTGCAAAGGTGGCAGAGGGGCGAGACAAAGGAGAGCACAAGTCAACAAGAGCACAAATACATTGGTATTAAACCATTCGTCCAATTCAAGTCTTTGAGGTCTACCCCAGCAAACTTCTTCATGTTTTGATCCATCGGCAGGCAAATAGCTACACATGCCCAACTCATTTTGTACAAAGCTGATATCCGTATAAAGAAGATTCAAGCACTCTGTGATTGTTTATTACGATCCAATAAAGACAGTAAAAATTAACCCCCATTCAAAATTTTGGGGTTCATCTCCAATGCTTCAAACAATTTACACACTCCGAGGTTGATGTAAGAATGGTGGATAACGCCATCAACATGCAAGAACTTCTCACCACAACCGCCGACGATTAAAACTCCGGTGAAAGATGCGATACAGATTAAATATTGATGGTTGCTTCCCATAACCTAAGAACTCCATTACGACCACCACTGCATATCCTTTTCCTTTCGAGGTCAGAAGCCACACATCTGACCTGAATGCCACAAACAATGCCATAAGCAGAAAAGAGGTGAGACAATGTAAAACAAATGATCCATGTGTTCCTTCACAATATTATTATTTCCAAGGGACAACAGAAACAAAGGCCCACATGTATCAAAACAAATATTCAGGATTGACATGGATCAATATTTACGAAATATGCATCTAAGGAGGTATCAACTATCAAGCAACCACAATATCTTATAATTGCTGATCAGAGATAGAAACTGACACTAAGAGTAAGCTGAATGAAGAAAGATCTATAGATGGAAGAGAACATTCAATTCCCTTGCAAGATCATTATCTAGGAATGTTAGATGAAAACAAAACAACACTGAATAGGAAGTAGGTTCTACATTGTCGAGTGTTTCTTTCCACCTGAGCATTAAAAACAAGATCACCCTAAGAATTGGTTAGATAAAATGGGGTCTACCAAAAAAAGGAATGGGTGAGCAAATGTTATATTGTCAGTTGAGACATAAAGAACTACAATTCCTGAATTAATAATTGACCATGAAATAGTTTCACCAACACCGTCCTCCCATTTTCAACCTTTGGAGGATAAAAATTAATCTTTGTATCTAAGGAGGGTTAAGTGTTATGGGGCTAACATTTAATCCCCTTATCCTTGTTTGGAGCATTTTTTTAAGATGAAGGTAAAAGTTATGGGAGGTAACAGTTGGTGTGTACTTGGCATTGTGGTAACTTTTGCAGTTGTGATTTGAAGAGGTAGGGTTTAACTAGAGAATAGTTTGATAAAACCAACAAAATTCATACCATAGCAACTGTCCTTTGCGGTGTTCTGTAAAGTTGCCACCCAGCCATTTTTGATCCTGTGCTAGAGAAGCCACCAAGTCTCTCTTGAGGCCGGTGAAAGAGAGACATAGAATTATCAGCTGCGCCAATTCCCAACCAGTGTTCCCCAGCATTGATGGATAATATAGGAGCAGAATGAATAGTGACATTCTTCACGCATCTTATGCCTCCTGCACACATTATGTTAAAAATGATATCAGTGGCACTCAAAGGAAAGGATGGACAAGAAAAACTTGATCAGAAAAATGACATTGTCAACGGAGAGTAGGGACGTGGGAAATTTAATTGCAAAAGTGAAAATACAATTTTTTTCTGGTGCCACATGACATATCATGCAAGACACTGAAAGCAGCCCATGCAGAAATGATACCCTTGTAGAAAATAAGGAAACTGTTAAAAAAAATTTAAAGGAAGAAAGATGATCAAAAGGCTTTTTTTGTTGTGGGCTTTTAACCATCACCAAGGTAAAATATGTTACAATTTCATACAAAAACTTCACAAGCCAAACATGGGTAGGCATCATGGTTTTTCCATTGATCTGGACTGCACTGGTATCAAATTATTTTAATTGACCTTCAATATAAGTAGATAAAGGCATTCACATACATAGTATATGAAAAAAAAATAAACAAAAAGCAATAGAGAAAAATCCTCTTCGATTAAGGATTAAGTAAATGCCATCCTTGCACTTACAACATGTCGATGCCAAATAGACAGGGATAGAAAAACAAAAAGAAAAATTAGAACAAGAGAAAACCAAAATGGTATTGTGTGCAATATGCAACAATAAACATGAATGAAACATTAAGTGCTTATTAGCTGGTAGAGCTTGGTAAGTATAGTATAGCCACAAATTACATCCATTATAGTACATGTGTTCCTTAAAAATTCTGAAACAAGATATTGGTATTTTGTGGACAAACAATGCATTACTTCCTAAACAGAGAGATGTTATTGACCCATGTATTGACAACTCCTTCCTGATAGATATAATATCCTCTGATGCAAGTCAGATGACACTACTCAAGTTGGAAAAATTACATCTTAACAGGTCCAAACATAAAAAAGCTCAAAGAACAAAAATAAAAAGACAGGAAGTTCAACTTAGCAAGAAAATATTACTGCCCTTACCCTCCTCATTTTCCCAAAACCGGAGAAGTCCATCAGTTGAACCTGAAAAGGATATCTCATTTCAGTACATATCTTTAGTAGTTCATGTTGGCACTTGACACATATTTCAGTATGAATCTTTAACATTCATGCGATACTTCAAATAAATGATAAAATTAGCATAGGAGCACAAAGTAAATGTAATGAATCTGAACAAATAACAAAAGATATTATTTACCTGTAATTATTCCTCTGTCTGACATGGAATATTCAACACATAGTATTGGACCAGCATGGCAAGCTAGAACAGCATCGCATGTTCCTCGTGAAACAGACCACACTCTTGCAGTCCAATCATCACTACCAGTAATCAGTGTGTCTCCAACCATTCTAATTGACCTACATAATGGACAGACACATAGCTCCTTCAGAACTATAATTAACCATTATCATAAATAAAAGAATAATACTCTGCACATCTCACCGAATCCATTTTGTGTGCCCTAAAAGCTTGTGCATCTGTCTACCAGCACGGATATCCCATATGTTTGCAACCCTGGTAATGCAAGTGTTCAGCAGGTTGGTTTCAGTAGTCAGTAACAGAATAAAGATTCAAAAAAATATGCTATAGCATTTGTAAGTTCAAACTACATACGCATCTCTACCAGCAGCAGCAAGAATTCCAGTGGAATCATCATACTCCATGCATAGGACTGCACTAGAGCAACGGCCAACTGTTGCCACACAAGTATCAGTTCGAACATCCCACATCTTGACAGTTCCATCATGTGCAGCAGTAAGGACACGTTCACCAGACAGCATACGGACACAGCTAACCTACAAGAAAAAATAGAAGGATTACTTTCAAATTCAAAAATCTTCCATATGTTCTCATTCATCACCTCAGTGATGTGTTTATATATTCAGTAATTAACAGAGAAAAGTTGTGTAAAACAAGAACATTTGTTTGTATTGCAAACTGCAGTATGCAAGAGCACGCATAAGTGTTATACATGTTCTCCAGAAAAGCAATAATAAGAAAATCATTGCTCAATTAAGTAAAGAAAGTGTCACAACAAGTACAAATGAAACGAAACACATTTTTTGATGTGGGGAACTTTATTTAATATTTTTGGCCTTTATGATGTTTATTGCATTTTTTAATAGTTAAGGTTTTTGGATTTTGTGAAGTGTAAGAATAGTACAAGTCGCAGTTTGGTAAATCAAGCATAACTTTTAATCTTATTACTAGATCAAGATGATAAAAGATTTTGAAGGCTCTATTTCCTATTGGGTTAAAGTATCATTATGGTCGGATATAATGAAAAACTTTCAAATAAGACTTGGAAGTCACTATGAGGGATTGTTTTTATTTACTTTGTTGTATTTAGATTATTTTTCTATTTAGCTTAGGACTACTTTTAATTTAATTAATATTTTACTAGGTAGAAATCCTAATGCTAGATAGATTCTATTATGAATCTTATAAAGTTTTAATTATGAATCTTATAAAGGATTTTAGTTTTACTTTGAAATCATTTTTTGTACAGATTTTTGGTATAGAACTGGTACGAATAAGGATGTCTAGTTTATTTTAAAATTTATATTCAGATTATTTGGACTTTTAATAAAATACTAGAGTTTTATATAAATTTCTCTACAACTTAGGTTTGTAATCTTAGGGCTTGAGAACTTTAGCTTCTATCCAGCTATACGCCATGTCAATTGGTATTAGAGCAGGTTGACCTTTTTGATGGATGGAGGCAGTAGCAACCCATTCCATGATGCAGGAGTGGAAGCCTTTTAGGGTGCTGTGCAGAGCTCAAGAGTAGAAATTAAATTGTTTGTTGTTAGCTCAAGAACAAAAAATGGAAATTTGGAGCAGGCCATAGCAGATCTAACTTGGCTATAGGTGACAAAAGTTATTTAATCATGTTGAAAATAAAGTGACCAGAGAGGATGCTGACAAAAAAGTAAGTCTTTTGACCTTAAGTTGGAGAAAACAGTGGCAAACAATGATTTTTCAGTCATGAATGAAGATCTAGCAAACAAGGATATAGAGGATAAAGTATTTTTTAACAATTCTTATACAAATAATATGAAAGACTATCTTGAAGTTTATTTACACTCAAAGGTTGAAAGTATTAGAAGTCACAGATGATGAGGTCAAGTTTGAAGTCAGAGAATGTGTGAACGAATTACAAGTAGACTTCATAGAAACAAAAAGAATAGCATTAAATATGGATTTTTCTTTAGCATGCACACATCATAAATTAAACTTTGAAGTTCATAAGTCAAAAACATGTTATTTCATGAATATGTTGGCTACAATACTATATTTGAACTATTTGTTCCTTTGGAATGGTTGAGTTTAATTTTTACAGTTAACTTGAGGGTGAGTTTTTCAAGATAAATGGGGCAGATGAAACTTTCTTCAATAGTTTTGGCCTAATAATGTTTACTGCATTATTTCATTAATGATTAAGGTTTTTAGGTTTTGAGAAGTTTAAGAAGAGTCACAGATGCAGTTTAATAAATTAAGCACAAGTTCTAATCTGACCATTTGATTGAGCTCCCTGTTTTCTAGAGGGTAAAAGTATCATGATGATCATATATAGCGAAGACTGTAAAATAAGATTGTGAAGTTATTGTGCGAGATTGCTTTTATTTACCTTGTATTTATATTTTTTTACTATTTAAATTAATATTTTTAATTTAATTAGTATTTTACTATATATGGATTCTACTAGTTAAGTTTAATTAAAAAAATTTCCTAAGAAGATTCTAGACCGAGTCAAATTTATCTCGTCAAAACATTGGATTAACAATGCATGAAACTCTACAGAACATTTCTAGTTCTACTCCCAATCTAAAAAACCTAGCTAAGATGTTCTGCAAAGGCGAACCTGGGCATCATGGCCCTTCAGCTCTTCAAGTAGCTGTGATGTTTGCTTATCCCATACAATAACAGACTGATCATCAGATCCTGACACCACTTTTCCTCGATCAGAGCTTATAGCACGAACAGTTCTGCAGTCCGTATATTTTAAGGTCAACAACCAATAAAGAAGCATGGTCATCAACACATATTGACTCACATAAATCATCACGAGTACATAAAAACAAGTAAAGACACCTGGTATGCCCTTTCAAAGTTGCACGGAGTTCAGAACCACGAATGCTAGGATCCCAGATTTTAACCTGCATGACCATTCACAAGAATTAATGTCACATGATACAAGTGTTAAGGTTTCATAGTTGCATCCATCAATTAACCCACACAAAGACTATTGTCAACAAGGAAAACATGCAGGCTGGATTGCAGGATTGGCAATTTAACAAATCAAATATAAGCCTTGATTGTTTCAGAATCAAGGTGTTATAGAAGTTTGAAAGGTCCTGCCTTGATTGTTTCAGAATCAAGGTGGCATAGAAGTTTGAAAGGTCCTGCCTTGATTCTGTCTATCGAGAAAAAAGAAAGGAAGTTTGAAGCCGTACAGTGAAGAGTGCATCGGAAAGCATGGCTATGTGGTTGACTTCCAGGCATGACTTGTGTAAAAATAATAATATATCAAATGAAATTAATCTGTTATGCTAAATTACCATGCAGTCTGTGCTTCCACTGATAAAGAAACCAGCATCTTCACGGTCACCAACCAAATCCCACACCTCTCTTCTGGTTACACAATGTACAGCAGTAACAGCACCACTATGGCCTCTAAGTATGCGAACATTGGTTTGAAGTTTCTTCTGCCCAGCAGCAGTCAAATCTTGTTTTCTTGGGGTTTCATTTTCATTTACTGCTCACATTAAAATTTTAAAGAGCAGTGTTGAAATCAAAGAAGAAAATAAATAAATGGTAGACTAATTATGGTAATACAGGTGACCAGTGCTATGAAAAACAAACCTGAAGTGCCATTGAAAGCCCCTTTATGAACTCGACCAAAAGAGGTTGCTCTGGATGAATCTCTGCTAAACATGCTTTGGACCCAGCTCCTGCCAATAACAGAAGCTTCTGCAGGCTGCTGATTTTCATCCATAGAATCTTTTGGGCGTGGGGATGACAATCCATGAGACAACATTGATTGGGCCTTTACAGAAGATATTCCCCAGTAATTAATACGAATTTGCTGGATATGTGTCAAGAATCCTCTCAGTTTTATCTGACCAAAAAACAAAGCAAATTTCAGTAGCATGAAACCATAAAAGATTCAAGAAAATAGTCAAAACCAAAAGGTGGAATGAGATATCAACAACATAACTAAAAAACAGACAAATTTAAATCATCCCCAAATCACTGTGTTTCATGAGAAATGTTGAATAGTCAAAGAAATTTGAAATGGAAGGAAAGACACAAGAAAAGAAAAGATTTCTTTAATGCAGATAAACTTAATTATCTCATTTAGGGCGCCTCTAAGCCAGAGGATTGAGCAACTCCAAAATGGATAGTAATTATGGAAGAGTTCTAATGTGAATGAGAGTTCTGGTATCAATTTCCACACAAATATAGAACATGTGTATAGATCATCATGACCATAAAAGTTGAGCATATCAAACAATCATGCTTGAATTGTCCTCCAAATCTAGTGAAATGCTTTTATAGATTCCTAACTTCACATTGTTTAATGAATGCACTAAAGCAATGGACAAAGATAATACAGTTTCTTTTCCATTTGGCATGCAAAAACCATTCCATTTACAAGGACACCAACATAAGGCGTGCTAAGAAGTATTTGACTTCCAGAGATACCCTTCTGATAACTGGTTTGGAAATAGTTTAAAAACTTGGGTATTTGTGAATTAATTTACTCAATTGATTTTTAAGAAAAATACAGCTCATATGAAAAAAAAATTATGTAAGGTAACTCATTGAAACTTTGAAAAAGATAACTACTAGAATAGTGGTTATCTCTATTCATAGTTTCTAGATATCCGACTCTACTAAATTCAACTAGGAAATCATAGAAAAAAGAAAAACCCTACCAGCCTTACTTGGCTACTAGCTATTGAATCCTGTAGTATGAGTCAAGAAGCATTGACAATAATTTCCATCTACTTTGAACACTATGGTTAACCTCTCTCTGTCTAGAACTTTAGGTAGAATTTTCAGGATGGAACATACTTGATTCATATTTTTTTCTTTCAAGTAAACCTAAATTCATTTTATTCAAGAATCCTTATGATGCAAATTCTAGAGATAAAACAGGAGCACCCAAAGAAAAGTTAAACAGAAAGAATGAAAAGAGTAAGAATTTGAATTGGGGTGATAAAACTAAGGATTTTGCTTAATCAAATTCCAGTGGACTAAAGTTCTCTATGCATGCTACAGATCCAGCTATTTACAATGGAAAGAGAAGCAGCTGGCATTCATAATTGATGTCAATCTTATTGGATTATAATCCAAGTGGAAGTAAAAATTGATATTGTCCGTATTTGTATTATTCTCTAACAAAAACTATCAGATTTCTTTTCATTAATTTTCTTATAAATTGTGTTGCTTTTGTTTACAAGTAATCATTCTCAATCATTGTATAGATGACATAAATTGGTATTAGAACCTAGTTTCAAATCAATTGTTCTCCTCATAAATTGGTATTAGAGCCTAGTTTCAAATCAATTGTTCTCCTTATGCCAGATACACGTAGTGGACACTCATACAATCCCACAAACTAGGGATTGCAGGACCCTGGTCCTTCTCAACCCAACTTGAACCCCACACAACAAACACCTTCACAAAATGACTCTACCTCCATGTTTTACCAGTTAAAGCAACAAATTGAACTTGTTGCTCGTACCTTGAGAACTATTGTTGGTCGCTTGGATTTTATAGAAGAGAGACTGGGGTAGAATCAATTGAAAGTTGTGGGTGTTTGTTTACAAGTAATCACTCTCAATAGTTGTATGGTTGACAATACCTTATGTTCCAAATAGTTTATTCAACACCACTCCTTTCTAGAAACTGTTCTATTTTTTTCTTTAGGACATGGCATATTGCACATTACACATTCATTAGTTGTTCGGTAGCAAGAACATTTAAGCAAATCAGAACTAAAAGGCATTATTGAATCAAATAAAAGATTGTGCTTAAACATGTTAAAAGTCCAGTTAAACTGGACATTCCAGCGCAAATACCTGCATATACCGACCAAAAAACAGGCCAGGGTGCTACAACGAACCATGGATCTTAATTAAACCCTAGTCAAGCATTATACCAACAGGAGTTAACTTACAAACTGTTTGTATCCAATATTATTCTTCTCTGCTATTGTTTCAATCATGTGCCAAGCATCAGTATCAAGAAGTCCCAATCCAGCCTTCACAATGACATGAAACATGATCAGAACAGGTCAAGCCTGCAGGAGAGAAAAAGATGTGATGGTAAAAAAAGTAAAGACAAAGAAGACCACCATGTGTAAAGCCACCAGAATTAACTGTGTAGTCACTAAAGCTGCATAATTGGCTGACCTGCAGTAAAATTAAAAGAGAATAGTACCTCAGAAGCTTGTTATGGCCATATCTAAAAGATGAAATTCGTTACAATCCTTCGCCAAGTAAAGAAGGGAAAAAACAGAAAAAAAGGTTAAATTCCATGCATCCTCGAAGAACTGAATAAATGTCTCCAGCCACTCAGCAGCTGATTTTTTTGCTTTCCCATTTTTCTCTTCATATGAGTGCAGATGGCAGATATAAAATACACAAAATGGTTTTATCTGTAAATGCTCTTTGGAATTTTTTATGGCTCTTTCACCACAAGAACCACCAGATGACTCAAAGAATTATACTTGTTAACTTCTGCATATTATTGCTATCAATGACAGAACATTAACTTTACCACTGGCTGAAGCTGCATAATTGACAAAAACCAAACTTGAAGTATTGAAAAGCAGTTGTATTAATTGTTTTAATTATAATAGCGACAAAAACTTGGCAGCAAATAGTTAAATAATGAGAATCTATAAGAGTTAAGCATTCCAGATAGTTCAGAATATTAGCCTTACTTGCTTGAAGAATGCTCCATTAGATACTCAAAGTACACCTCCCAGAACCTGCAAGATAATTAAACAGGCCATCTAAAATTTCCTCTTTTTTTCTTCTCAAAGATTAATAATGCAATGCAGAAATGCCATAAAAGGATTACACTAAAGGCAAAATAACTAAAGAGGAAGTTACGATAAGATCAAAATACTCTGAAAAAGATAAATGAAAACAAATCCTTGTTTAAAGCAATACTGATGCCAGTTATGAGAGACTGAAAAATTAAAGTTAATGAGAAATAAATGAAATTCAGCAGAAAATTACTAAATGCATACCGTAGCTCCTCCCATATAGACAGAGAAATAAGATGACGCTGGACATAGTCAGATACATTATTAGAATCTTTTTTATACATCTCAGCAGATACTTCAAGGGCGTCTCTAATGGTTGACACATCATTCCGGGAAGTTGCACGACTAATTGCTGTTTTAAGCTGAATTCACACAAATGAAATTTAGGGGAATTAGATAAGTCAACGCAAAAGGTCACACAGGAAAAGGAGCCACCCAAGGTAGATAGAAAAAACAAAGATCTAAGCAACACTTTAGTTGTAAGTGGTATCCAACAAAGAAATGCTTAAACATCAAATCAATTACATAAATCATAGTCAAATTCAGATTCAATAAATCCAGCAGTATATACTAAGCATTTCAACAAATGGGAATTATTTCATGCAAATGAAAGCCTTGTTTTAGCTTCTACATACCAGTTCTTTCACTGCAATAAACTGTTCATCAGTCAATTGACAATGCCATCCCTGCAACAATGTATGCAGCCAAATGTCAGCTTAATCATGAACACAGAAAACATTCAATCAGTTTATGCCCTCCAACGTACTGAGTGTATATGCTCCCTTATACATTCAACAAATCCACTACCACCAATCCCCTCCGCGTCAGACTCAATTAGTGCTGCAAAGCCAGTAAACAAAATGCCTATCAGTTAGCAGTACTCTTCAAAACTATAAAGCAAATGAAATTGAGAATTGAAAGGCATAAAATAGCCGCCTAAAATTGTCAGTGAGAGGTTTATCCCCTGGTAAAAGGATACCAAGGATAGTGCCATATTCAAATGATGAAAGTGGATCGTCAGTAGCTCCCAGTTTAAGAAGACGAAGCCATAATCCCTGCATAGAAGTAAATATAATACTTCAAACAATATGTAAATATGGAAAGTAGCAATTTGAGCAATGTTAATCAGCTTCAAATTCTTAAAAAAAAAAATACATTTGGTTTCCCACATCAGAGAAGCAGAGAAATAGAAATAAGATTCACACCTAAATATTACCTTTTGTTGCATATTCTGAAGGTAATATTAATATTGCACAAATGAAAGTTGCATCTTTGAAAAGTTAAATAATACTTCCTAGCGTCTATGAACTTAATCAGCTGCATAACAAGTTGAATTACATGTAGTACCTTTGTCTTCCAACCAGATAATACAACAGTAACAGCACCCATCACTAACCCATGAATACAGGAGCAAAATAAAGACCATGAAAAAGAAATCTTTGCAGGTGAAGTTTGTCCCCATTATAAAAAAGCATTCAAGAGGCTGAGATGATAGACTGCTGCCTAGAGCTATGCTTGATATTCTGTTTGATTATATTTGTCAAACTAAGAACGAGAAAGGAAACTCTAGTTAGGAACAAAACCTTCTCCCTGAATCTGAGAATGGAATGCTTAAAGGTTAAGGCTATTGTATTTAATAAAGGTTATTATGTTTTAAGATTATAATATGATATATGGTTTGAAATATAAGAATCTCCATGCATGAAAAAGTCTCTAAGAAATCAGCATAACATCAAATCCAGCAACGTAATAACAGGCACTACTACATGTGTAAAATACTAGAAATACCCAAAAAACGACGAGTTTTCTAACAGGGGATGAAGTTTTACCTGCAGCTTAACTTTAATGTCCAAAACCATGCGATCCCTTTCTGCCTGCAAAACATATATGTTCATCATTCGGATAGTTTCCAATTTCTAAGACAGAATTACTGTTGCACCAATCATGGATAAAGAACTCACAGCCCTTTCCTGCGGACTAAGAGAGTCCTTGCCCACTTGCACAGAAGGTGAACTGGTAAGGATATGAGACAAATTAGGAATTGTGCAATTAGGAATCAAGCTAACACAATGAAAATTAGAATAGAGTGACGTAGAAAACCCATGGACTTGGCAAAACACAGATACCTAGGAGCATGCTTAATGTATTCAAAAGCTCCTCTTGCTGCTGCAAGAATTTGTTTCCTCTTCTCCTCTTGTTCTTCTGACCTGATGTTTGAGGGAAACCTATCATAAGTATATTTAGCACCTGATCCTGAAATAAAAAGGACATCGGTGTTAATAACATTAGAAGATCATTTGAGACATGTTTGACATAATCAGCAAAATTTAGACCTCAAATTTACCCAATATTCCAACATCTGGATCTGATATGGTTATAATCTCTGTCTCTGCCACCGCAGTGGGAAGAATTGACATGGGATTCTGACCCCTTCCAATTGTGTCTTGTAACTTGTCAAGAAGATTATTATTGTTTCCATCAGAATCAATACCTCTCTCCAGATAATCCAAGAAACCATGGGACTCTAAGAACTGTGTTATCTGCAAACAACAACAAACTAATAAGTACAAGGAGAACTGAATCAACCAATAGAAAAAAAATGGGTACATAAATTAAAAATGGATTTCAATTCCCAAAATATCAAGTTGGTGAAGGATCATGGAAAACAACATCACCATGGGATCCGGTGGTTGGTTGGTTAACCTTGAGCGTTTCTTCAAAAATGCTTGGGTGTTGAAGGCATGAGTCACAGTGTTTTCCTGGAAAAATGAACTTCATGAAATTAATTTGAAGGAGATCACTGTAGGAAAGTTTTAGATTAACTAAATGCAATGAGAAAAAAAAGAAAAGGATGTCATACAAGGAAATTCCGGTATCCACCTAAAATGGATGCAAAGAACTTTAGGAATATTAACCTGCATTGAACACATGAATTCAAGTATTACGATGAAAATAACTAAAAATAATTAAGACTTTATCAATCCTACATTTTTGTATAATGGAAAACTTAGCATCAATACAATACAACACAAGCATTTAATTTGTATAAGGAGCAACCAGCAATCACCTGATCAACCATCAGAAATAGCAGAACAAATACAAAGTTATACTACTTTGTTACAGAAAACATATAACAAGGACAAAGCACTTATCATTTGGAAGGACTTTCTCCTTAACATACAACTCTGGAAATTCAAAAGTTTCAGAATTCATGGGATAACTAGTAAAGTGTAGAATTTTCTCTTTTACCACCAAGAAGGGGAAATAATAAAAATAGAAAAAAGAGGAGACAGCTGGAGGCTGTACATTATCTATAATCACAAGCTTAGCAGTGCAATAACAACCAACAAGTATTCAATCTAAGAACTTTATTGCTGGTTACAAGCATAGCTCATTTGATTGGCATATATAAAGTAATTCCACATCTTTATGGTTCTTCAAATTTTTCAGTTAAGCAATTCACATAACATCCATCTCCTCTTATATATAATAAATACTATAAAAATCTAACAGAAATGCAGTCTTTAAGAAAACACAATACAAAACCTATCAGCTTCTCCATGGAGACTAATGTGAGAAGAATCTTTGAGGAAATATTCATGTAAAAGAAATCAATTTAAACAAGGAAATCAATGAGAACTTCAAAGATTTCACGGTGCATCCGAAGTATCACCTGAGTTGGAGGTCATGATCTTCTCCCCAAGGCTTGTTGCATCCCTTTAAATATTGCTCAGATGAGTTAACCAAACCAGCTTTCATTTGATCTATTCCCATGACATTAGGGTACAATAGCTTCAGTATGTCGCCCCGCAAAGAACTTAATTCTGGCTCTGGAATAGGGGGTATTTCCTCTGAGGTGCTAATTCGGTTATACTCAAGGTCCACAACGACTACCTGCAATACAATAGAAAAAGGATATAATATCATTAACCAAATCTCAAGAAAGTGACCTGAACCACATGAGTACATGCACATTATTCATGCAGCTGCAAATGATTAGTCTAGTGATAAAGCTGAAAGTACCTCAGTCTTACGAAAAAAATTCTCACATAAAACAGAAAAAGGGAAGATGGGTATTGGTTGAATACCAGTATATATTAGTAATAAAAGATTACTCATTGATACTCAAAGCCAAACTAAACTTCAATCCACGACCAGGTAGGGTCAACAACAGGTTCTACTTCCTCCGTTCAGTTATTATGGGCTAAAAGACCATGCAACAATCTGCTACCATGTAGTAGTGATGAGAAATATATTAATATATATAACTTCTTCTCAGTACCACACATGTAAATGATGACTATACGGGACAAAATTTGCACAGAACCTTAATAGAAGAGAGAAACTGCACACCAATCAAAAGGCACATTAAGAGATTGAAGAGGTGAAAGCAAATTTGCACAGAAGTGCCGGATACCCCAAGATGAAGATGCAAGGGAACGCCTAAGAATGAGCCTTAGATATTCCTATAGTCATTTAAGTCATGCATGTGAATCAGATACGATTACATAACAGAATCGTACATTACTAATAGAAAAAAAGTTGTATGTTGTAATCTTAAACTGTAAAAGTAATCCCTACCAGACATGTCATTATACATCTTTGGTCAACAACAACAAATATTTCATTAATATGAAACTCATCAAGTTTTTTCTGCAGATACAATCCTACCCTCTGTCTGCATTTGAGCTTCTATCCGTGTAGTGTATGCTAACCATACACTGTTTGCACTGCATACCAGGAGAATCCATCCACAGTTTGCACAAAATGGCAATCACAATTCTATTCATGTGAGGAGTCAGTTTCAATTCACAGCATATGATGAGTGGATCTAGTACTGTTTTGAGTCGTGCACCTTGCTCCTTCACAACACACTCGCTCTTCTTTCCTAGCTACTAACTAACAGCCGACAGAAATACCAACCCATTTATGTAGAAACATCAAGACTGGCCATGCTAATTTTACATGGATATTATTTCCTTTGAAATAGAGAAGGAATAAAAGGCATGGAATAGAGGCTAGACAAGCATAACAAGGCCAAAAAACTGGTAACATTTTATATGCAACTGGAGTATCATGGCAAACTAAAACTCACCAATTTCTAGAAAGCAAGACCAAAAACCACACCATAGCAGTTTCAAAGCATTCTACACAGTTGAGCTATACCTGGCCCAAAGGAGCTGACAGAAAAAATATTGCCAAATTCCATGCTAAAGAAAAATAAAATAAACAAACAACAACAAGGCATGATAAATAACACAAAGTAAGAAACATAATTATAAAAGCAAACAAGTGAGCTCCACAAAAAAAAAAAAAAACTTACGCCATCCATTCCAAAATGAGATGTATCAACAGCTGAATGAAGACCCATCATATATGGTGTAGGTGCATCAATATAGTCTACTCCACTGAAAAATAGCAATGGAATGTAGACATGCTTCAGAACAACAAACATGAAATAATTAGAAGTGAGCCCATAAGAGAATCATGAAGACATGAATATACCATCAGCCTATCCAATGAAGAAAAAACATTTTAACTGCAATTTTCAACTATAAAGATAAAAACTGTTTCCAGCAAAAGAAGGCAAATCTAAATGTGTTATTCTAGCCTGATAAAAGAGCAGTGAACTTCCAATTCAGTTAAAACTCACCTGCCACCTAAAGGGATAAATCAAATGACATATGGCCTCTGATGCAACAGTTAAAAGTGAATACCTGCCTCAAAAAATTACAGTACAATTAAAAACACAAATGTTATAGCAATCATATAGTATACAAATCAAGAATTTCTAGGTAAGTATTACATGACAATCATCTCCTTAGGTAAGGTTACAGAACATTTTAGTAGAGACTGTAAAGAGCATGGTATGCATGAAAGGGATTTGTAGACATTTAGTTTCCAAACTTGTCCTCTTAAGATTTCTAGAAAATTTACATCTTCAGAAAGACTGCTGACTTGAAAGTTCGGATCATGGTGATTGCAATCCACTTGCAAACTACCAAAGTGGATCTACTAAATTGTTGATGTACCTTTTCTTTTATGCATACAAATACAAGGATTAAAAAAATGGGAAAAGAAGATCTATCAAATAATAGGAGCTACTAATTGAAGGAATGCAAAAATACATGTAAATGGAAACCACGCCAATTATCATTAAGATAGGTGGACCAATATACACTACTCTAGCATTCCCAACAATTCTCTTCTAAACCATCACCTTATAGTGATTGTAAACAAAATAGGTTCAGTAGAAATAATAATCACACCAACCATATAGCTCACCTTAATTAAAATACAAACCCATAGAGGCTTCACAAACCCATAGCATCTCTGCCATTAGTGTGGGTTAAACAGATATTAAACATCTATAAATAGCCTAAATTGCCTCCATTTTTTTTTCCAGAGAGGGAGTTGAGCACTACATCATTCTTGTATGCATAGCATACCAAAGTTGAAACAAATTTACAGGTTATCAAAACATAATAAGAAAAAAACTACAGTTGAAGAAATGATGGTGCCAAAACTAGGCCAATAAAACCAATGCACAAGTTTCAATAAGCATGCAAACATATCCTACACGACTTCTGAAAACTTTTAGCATAGTGAGAGTAGTAAAGAGAATCCAATCAATGGTAATTATATTTCTTTACTTCTCTTAAGCAATTATTTGCTGTCAAAGGTTCGAAGAAATACTTGTTGGAACGAAGTAAAACCCTCCTTTCAAGTAACACGGCAGTAAAAAGTTTGAGTAAATTGTCCGCATCCAAACACTGTACCAATGGCTGAAATGATATCTGAATTCAGCAAAAATAAGAGTCATTTTATGTGTAACAATGTGAGTTTCTGTAAACCCTGATCTGCATGATACAATCAGCAAAGGCAGAATCAAGCCAACAAAACAAAAGGGGGGTAGGAAGTCATACATCAACATGGGGGAGTCCATCTTTTGGTGGAGCCTCCACTGAAAGCAAGCAGTTCTCAATCGAAAACAAGACCCGGTCCTTTCCAGGAGTAGGCAAAGGGACATTTGAGATCATGTGAGATATAACATCCCATAATGGCTTGCTGAAATTTTGTATAGAGTAGAGAACAATAAATGCAATGAAAAAGATACCATAGAATCCCATTTTTAAATGAACTGAAGAAATTAGTCAAAACCACAACATAAAATCTTATACTTATTCATATTACGAGAATATAAAGCAGGTCATGTCTGCATGTGAAACATTAAAAAAGGTCAGAAAATGGAAACTGCATCCCAATTTCCACCCCTTTCTATCCATATAACAGAGAACCTTTCATAACTAAAAGATTCTTTACCTGCTTCCAGCAGGGGAAAAGCAAAGCTTAAATAATTCTTCCAGTGCATTTCTAAGAACGCCAAAACTAGGGGAGCGGGAAACTAGGCAGATGCATTTGTCAGCAAATGAATTTGCAGGAATGCGGTAAGCTTCTGCAATATCCTCGCTAACTGGATCCCGGAAGGCAACGCAACTAACATAAATTTTTGATCCATCACCCTCTGCCAAAAAAAAAAAAAAACATTGAAAAGGACTACATATCCTTGAAAAAAAAGAGTGCCCGCCACCCTCTGCTAAACTTTTCTAAATTAAAAAAAAAAAAAAAAATAGTGTCCAATGCACGAAAAAAACCCGTCAAGAAGGGAGCAGACACTAAAAGTAAAAGGCAGTAGTAATCCGCGCTCTTTTTCAGAAAACATTGTTTCACCGTATATATTACTTAGATTCAATAGTTTCTTGCCCTGATCATTCTTTTAATTTTCCATAACAAGGTAAAATAAATCTCTACCCAGTTGAATATCCTTTTTTATTATTACAATAAAATCTAATTACAGTAATTAAAGAAAGAAAAAAAATACCCGTCAAAACAATGGGGTAACTTCTTGGAAACGTGGAGGAATCATTAGCATCGAATCCCGAGGGGTAAAGCTCGACACCAGCAGGAAGAACACACTGCCGATTACCAGAAATTAAAACTATAATTATCAGATCCACACACGCACACTCCAAAAACATAAAAAATAAAGAAAAAAGGAAAGACGTATTATACAGTAGGGAGCTGCGGAGGAGGCGGAGGATAGAGAGAGTGATTATCAGGAGGATATTGATCGAGTAAAGAAGATAAATAAAACACTCGCATTCCGTGATATCCTTTGTTTCCATCCACCGTTCTCATCTCCGGACCCAACCCACACACTACGAAATACTCGAACATCCTTGCCATTGTTCTTCAGCTCAATTTGTGATTTGCTCTTTGGATCGTTTTGCATTTTGTTTCATCGCCTCGGATTATTTTATTATTGAAAAATAAATATAAATCAAGAATGCCATTTTTGTCCCTCGATTTGAGTTTTATTATCTCTCTGTATTTCGAAATATTATAAGTTAGTTTCTTGACTTTTGACCGTCGATTTAAAAACACATCTGCTGATTTTAAATATTTCAAAAACCAACAAAGTGACGTCATCGAAAGAAAACGGTCAAGAAGACTCCAAGGGACTAAATACGAAATTGTGAAGCATAGAGCCTATTTGGCTTTGTGTTTATTGTTATAGTTGAAGTTGAAAAAAAACAGTTTTATAAAAAATATTTTTAATTGTGGTCAAAACTGAAATTTTAGTATTTAGTTAAAACTGTGGTTGAGTTTGAGTTTAATGAAAAACAGTTTCATGCGTGTTGGTTATCATGTTTTTCATATTGCTATTAATTTTTAAAATTATTTTAAAGAACACACACACACATATATATATATATTGTTTTTTAAATATTGTAGATTAAAAATCATAAAAATACAATATAATTAGTAATTCAAGTAAATTAAACACTTGTTTTTATTCTCCCATCAAACTAACTACTTGCAATTCCATCACGAACTATAAATTTATGCATGAACGCGTCTGCAAAACCTGACTATGTGATCGATGAACAACATCTGATAAAATATTTTAAGAAACAAAATTAATTAAATAATTGTTTTATCATTTTCCTCCAACAATATATATAGCATTTTCAATATATATATATATATATCGGGGGGTTGGGGGACATTACCTTATAGCTAAAAGAGATCAGTTTGTTGCTGTTCACTGTGACTCATTGTCACTATGGACTCGCAATTTGTTTCGGTGCTTCGCGCGCGGACATTTGCCTTTTTTTCTCGCCAATGAACAGTGTATTAACGAAAAAACTCTCGAAAAAGACAAAAAAAAACACCGCCATTTTTAGGGGCTCCACAGTCATTGACCATTTTTCAATCCAGGTCGGCCCGAGTCGGCTGGCCGGATATTTTTTTTTTAATTATTGAACAATGCATTAACTATTATGTCCCTCGAAAAGGACAAAAAACAGGCCTGGGCGTGAGGGGTATTCGGTAAAAAATCAATTAGTTTTTTACATAGAAAAAAATTCAGCACAACGCGCGGACAAGTCAACTCGTATATACATATAATTAAAAACCCTCCATCGACACTCCCTTTCTCCCCTGCGACCGCACCCCCCTCAGCCCTTTACAGGCTCTCAATCTCGAGCGACAGCAGAGTGCAATGATAGGATTGTAAACGAACTCTGATCCATCAAGAGAGAGAATGAATGCGCCGCAGGAGAGCTTCTAATTGCAAAAGACAGTGATGATGCAGAGAGAATGGAGTTCTCTTCTCCCCCAGCCCTCGTGGGATTCTCTCAATCTCCAGCGTCTGAACAGGAATTGATCGGAGGTCTGATCAATCTTCACCCACGCCGACATCACAAACACCAAGCCCAGGAACCACCACGCAATTTCCTCGCCAAAATTATTTTCTCCAGTTGTTCATTTACTATGCCGCAGCTGCAAAAACATCTCTCGGTGCTTTTGCAGCTATGGTCCAAACTTAATTTTTTTGGTGGGACCAAAGTGAAAAACTGGGATTCTGTTTAGTTATTTATGTGTTTGGTGTTGCGGTTCAACATAAACGCAGGTTGAACCATAACGTTAAACACCATCATTATGACTAATCTGCAACAAAACCTAAGACTATTATAAAAGCCACACTGCATTTTAAAATTGTCTTTAAAAAAGATTGATTTTTTTTAATTTAAATTAAATTTTTTTATATTTTTAAATTATTTTCATGTGCTGATGTCAAAAATAAATTTTTAAAAAATAAATTTTTAAAAAATAAAAATATTATTTTAATGCATTTCTAAATAAAAAATATTTTTAAAAACAACGTCAACTATACTCCTAAATAGATACAAAGAATGGTTTGCTTTTTCATCCATGATTTCCATGTTGAGTCAATTAAAAGTTACTCCTTGTGGTTTCAAGAAATTACTTGATCACTCTCTCTACTTTGACAAATTATATAAGACGATCCTCATTTTAAAAATAATAATAAATTTATGTTAATTACTTTGTTCTTCCATCAAAATCACAATTATTAAGTTAATAAGATGTCACCACTTCAAGTTTTCTTATCCTTATATATAAAAATCTAACTGGCTTCTAATCTCTTTTCCCACCTCTCTATTTACCTTTTCCCATAAACTTTACCCCTCCTTTTTCTCCCCCAACAAAACAATCATCATTTCTCTATTTTTTTTTATATAAAAAATATCTTATTATTATTATTATTATTATTATTATTATTATTATTCTTTCTTGTCTAGTAAAATAGTGAACATGGGATTAAATAGTGAAATATCAAACGTGATTGAGATTTTAACATCTACTTGTTTGGGAGTGTGGTTGAAGTTGCTTTACAAAATATTTTACATCTATAAATAGCCTGGTTAGAAACTCATTTTTAGGACAAATTTATTAATCACTTTTCTTGCAAAGTTATCTATTTATATGTTCTCTTTACTATTTATTATTTTATTTATTTATTATTGCATATAGCATAATATTTTCATTTAGCTTCTATTATCTCTTTACATTATATAAACTTGATATTTTATTGGTAAATGTAAACCTTATTATGTATAGCTCTAATTGAACTTAAATGTTTATTATTCAAAATAAATATTTATGTTTTATTGCTCAATTTAAAGTTTATAATTTATTTTCTAATGTTAACCTAGTTGTAAACAAGACATAAAATATCATTATAGGAATGACAAACTTTGATTTAGTTCCTTAGGATCAATCTACTTCTGTGTCCAACATAATACATAAAAGAGCTAGAGATACTAGACAATCCTTGTTAGCATTATCCCCGACCATTAATTAGTGATATAGAGATTCTTTTAAGCTCCTAAGATTAACTGAATGTTAACTTCTTATAACTCAATCATGATACCCTTTATAACAGGTACCTCATCTATTTCCTGAGTGTATTTTAGGAGAAATATTCAACCAATTACTTTTTCATCTAATTCATAACGAGACTATATAATGAGTCACAAATATTTATCTTTGGAGCTTACCTTGGCTAGACATAAACTCATCAAAAGCCTAATACTAGATTCAATAAAAGTAAATTTTTTTATTATTAGAAGTCAAACCTATATGAGGCTAATATAAATGTTATATAATTAGATGAATACTTTGTTAGCGTTATCACCTTAAAATTGAACTATATAATTTTTGCTTGATTGCTTGCTAAAATCAAGGAAATTTACACTGTTATAAAGAAACTAGTTACTATCACTACTAAAAAATGGAGTCATTAGCAATTATCAAATTTATTGCAGATAACATTAAAATTCGTTGCTAAAAAACATTAGCAACAGATTTTGCATCGAAAATTATCTAATACAAATTTATTGTAGCTAACTTATCTTTATAGCTAGTGACACTAGAAAGAAAGAGACAAGAAGTGAGACATCTACTTGTAGCACCCGCGGTGACCCCCTCACCTCATGTTGATTCTATTTCCAGTATAATAACTTCAACATCCCTTACAATCTTAACATCCATAAATATTATGGTTGGATTAGTTCTTTTAAAGAAAAGTATGTGAGAAATAAGTAGTGATCCCTTATTGGAAGAGCCGGATGTAGAGATTTCAAAGAGATGGATCCAAAAGGTGTAATGTATTTATTTGTAGTTAGGAAAAATATGGGAAAATTTGGGGGGGGGGGGACCTAGTAAGATGAAAAAGGGATTTAAGATTAATACCCTTGTAAGAGAAATTATAGACATTAACCATGTTTAAATGGGTTAAGGGTTAGTATTGGAGGATATGAGATGAAAGTAGATGTAATACTTTTAGAATTACATGACTTTGATGTGATTTTATAAATGGACTAAATGGATAAATATAAGGCTCAAATGGATTATTTTATGAAAATATTGACTATTTAATAACCAAATGGTAGAATGGTAAAGTTTAGCCTTGATTGATTAAATGTTGATAAGAAAATGGTGTATGCAACATTATATTATTAGTAAAAGAGCTAAAAGAGCTCGGCCACCAACTGTTCACCAAGACTAAAATCACTGTAGACTTGCAATTTACTCCAGTGCTTCGCGCGTGTACGTGTTCCTTTTTTTTTTTAATACCTGTCGCCCCCTCTTTCGGCTCACAATTTAACACTGTAATACAAATACAAAAATTTCAACTTTTCTGCTAAAATCCTAAACCTAGCCGCCCCTCCTCCCTCAACACTCTGCATTCTAAAATAAACCTAGCCACCGCCCCCCTTTTCCCTTAACTAATAGCTTCCCTTGAACCTTCCGAATTCGGAAGATAATAAAGAAGAGTTCAATCGGCGCCCTTTCAAGAGCTTTTCCCCTTCATAATGACAATTGAAATCGGGGCAAGTTCATCAGGAAGGCTTCGGGTAAAGGTAAAGTCAGGCAAGGACTTCGCAAAGAGTCATAGCAGATCCAACATGAAGGATCAAAGGCAAGGTCCACTTTTTGGCGAGATAATCACCTCTCCCTTTTTTAGCCTCAAGAAAGCATGAAAAGCTTCTTGCATTTGCTTAAGATTTGTGGCTTCAACGACTGAACTCTTCTGTGTAAAAGCAAAAGAGAGAGATCCTTGAGGAAGTCGAGAAATAGACTTGGTAGCAAAAGGAGATGATTTGGAGTGGGTTGATATGGCTTCCATGCTTTTCCATTCGGTTCTTGAAAGCATTTCTAGGCAATTTCTTATTCCACGATTATGCTTTATTGTTATCAGCATGTTTTGGGGTCCGTCGGCCGTACAAAGTCATATGCGACGGCACATTTCTTCATCATTTAATAGTTAATAACATCGCTCCTGCTGATGCAGCTATTTCTAACATTCTTGGTGGCTCTGTCAAGCTCTTCACCACCAGGTCTGCTCCCTTTTGCTTTTCTTTTAGTTTATGTTCAAAAACAAGAGCAAATATTGGATTTTCATTCGTTTCTGTTGTTGTTTTTGGGGTTGTAGGTGTGTTTTGGCAGAGCTGAAAAGACTCGGGGAAATCTTATTCTTAATCTCTTCAGGCAGTTAATAGGCTTATGATTGCAAGGTGTGTTTTTATGGTGTAAAAAGGCTTTATCTTTTGGGTTTTTGATGTTGAATTTGATGGGTTTGTGGATTTATGAAATTGGGTTGTAGAGATTTTATTCTTTTCTGGGTTTGGTGTGATTTTGAAGTTCAATTTCAATGGCAGGTGTGATAATGAACAAATTAAGAATGCAGAGGGTTGCATTGTGGAGATTATTGGAGAAAATAACCTGGACCACTTCTTTGTTGGTACTCAGTATACTGACATGCGGAAAAAGTTTCAAGAGGTTAGTTTATTTTTATTTTATTTATTTTAAATAATTTTACATGATTTTTGGTGGTTAATGGATTATTTATCCCTTAATTGTTTATCAAGCCTTTTCAATTCTCTCTCATCTCGAAAGAATTTGACCACAAGAATTGAATCCAAAGGCCCCCGCTTTCCTTCACCTGGGTTCACTCTCTCTCTTTAATATCTCCGTCTTCGTCCAAAGTTTGTGTTTTTTTTTCCATTTTTGTTTATATTTTCAAGTAACTATATTTTGATTCTTTTTTGGATTTTTTGAAGGCTAATGGAAGATGATGTTTCAAACCCGTTTCGAAGAGTGTCAATGCGAACTCAAAAGATTGCTCCAAAATGGTGATTGCGCTTGCCAGCAATGATAACAAAACTCAGGTTTCTGATTTTTTATTGAAGGATTTTTTATTTTTGCAATTATTTGAACTATTAAATAAGAGAGTTGTGAACTAGGGTTCTGTTTTTAAATGAAAAGATTGAGTTTTTTTTTTATTGATGTTTGGCTTATTTGAGAAAGATATTAGTTACTGGGGCTTTGTTTTAATAGGAAAGATCGAAGCTTTTTGTTGTTTTACTTATGTTTTGGATNNNGTCACAGTACAACTAGAAAATTCTTTTATTTGAGACATTGACTCTGTTTTAGCACTACTTTTAGCATCTCAATCCCAGATGGAGTTTTTAAGGATTCAATGTAATAGGTGTAGCATCTACTCTTGTTCCTTGTATTTGATGGAACCTAAGTTTATGATGAGTTTGTGGCCTAGATCAAAATACATTTTGTCTGTGGCAACTGCTTAAACAGCTACACCTTGTGCATTACTGTGAATTATTAACTATACTCCATTTTCATCATATCAATCAAGTGAAGTTTACTAAATAATTCCAGAGTGTTGGACAGTTGGCTGTCAAACTTTTCTATGGGAAACCCATGTTGGCTATATAGCAGCTCCACTTATCTTGATAATCAAGAAGAAATATATATTTGAAGCACTACACATTTCTATGAAAATTGTACAGTAGTAGGCTTGTTAAATATTGAAGTGGCAAGGAGCAGATATGGTTATAAGCAAAATATAATTGGTGGAGAAGGAAATAAGAGTCTCATTTTATCTCGTAGTTGTGGAAAAAACGAATAGACTTTTATTATTTTCTGCCGCTGGGCTATTCGTTATTATTGGGCTAAGTAGATATTTGTTTGTCTGAGATGCTAACCAATTCTAAGTAGATATTTGTTTGTCTGAGATGCTAATGGTGTTCTGCTACCATGTAGTGTATTATCAATCATCAAGCACTGCCTTGCCTTTTGAACTTGTTGACCAACAGCTATAAGAAGAGCATCAAGAAGGAAGCTTGCTGGACCATCTCTAATATAACAGCTGGAAACAAAGAGCAGATCCAGGTAAACCAGATACATTTGTTGGTAACATTTGTTTCTTCAACTGCATCTGGATGAGGACTTGGGTTTTCTGTACAACTTATTCATTAAATATTTCAGGCTGTAATTGAGGCTAATATTATCAGTCCACTTGTTCATCTACTTCAAAATGCTGAGTTTGACATCAAGAAAGAGGCTGCATGGGCAATTTCAAATGCTACATCTGGTGGCACTCATGAACAGATCAAGTAAGCGGTGGTCTTACACTATTTGAAAAATAAGTTTTCAATTTGAAGTATCTCAATGAGCCTGCTCATCTGTGTACTCTTTACAGGTACCTTGTTAGCCAGGGTTGTATCAAGCCCTTATGTGACCTTCTCATTTGCCCTGATCCAAGGATAGTAACAGTCTGTTTAGAAGGCCTTGAAAACATCTTAAAGGTAGGGGAAGCTGACAAGAATGTGAGTGACACTGGAGGTGTAAATCTATATGCTCAGATGATTGATGATGCTGAAGGATTAGAGAAAATCGAGAATCTACAGTCTCATGACAACACAGAGATATATGAGAAGGCAGTGAAGATTCTCGAAACGTATTGGTTGGAGGAGGATGATGAGACAATGCCACCAGGTGATGCTTCCCAATCTGGATTCCAGTTTGGAGGCGACGCTCCTGCTGTTCCCTCTGGTGGATTCAACTTCAGCTAAAGGTATATTTTATGGTGGTTCATATTCTAGCAACCCTGGCTCATTTTTGGTGATCGGAATGGAGAGCCAATGGGCATCCTTCTATGCTCTGCCCAAAAGGTCCCAAAAAATGAAAAATATTTTCCAGCACTCAATGATTTTTTGTTGATTGCAGGAGTTTTAGCTGCTGCTCCTTTGAAGTGTGGTGAGATGGTTCAGGTCAGGTCAGGTCAGGTGTCTTGGCGTCTCGGTGGTGAGATGGTTGTCAGGTTCAGGTCGGGTGTCTTGGCGTCTCAGTGGTGAGATGGTTGTCAGGTTCAGGTCAGGTGTCTTGGCGTCATGTTTGGTCTATCTCCGGTCCCGCGTGTGCTGTCGAAAGGGTGTTGAACTGGCTTTTGGATATTTTCCAAGTCCAGAGTAACATGTTGCGGGAAGAGAAATGGATGTGGTTGGTGGCATGATTGACATTGGGTTTTCATGTCTAGAATATTTTGGGGAACCTGAGTTCACTTTAAAAGCAGTCATTTTTGTCTTTTTTAAAATATTTTTCTTTTTGTCCACGTCATCATCGCAGCAGCTGTAGTCTCATCTCTGCCTTTCCTTTCAACAGTTTGCTGATTTTGGCACTCACAAAATGTTTACATTGCCATGCTTGTAAATTTGTATTTACAAGCGATGCTGGAATGATGTTTCCTTTAAATTGGAAGAGTCGGTTGCAAAGATTTTCTTTTCTACAAGCGCGAGTCTCTCTCTGTTATCCAGGGTTTACACCAACATTTGCAGGGTCAATTTTGATATAACTACACCTTCTGGTTAATTAGGCACTTAGGATTAATACGCTACACCAGATGTTTAAGAGAAATAAGCAGGGTGGTTAGGATGTAACAAGCTGTCCTAGAGTTATTTAACATTGTTGTTAATGTGACAAAAATACATAGATGTATTGCCTCATGAACACTTTACAAGCATATTGCACGATGCACCCCATCAGGAAAACCCAGGTGCCTAGCATCATTGCGTTCTTCTACTTCGGGTTTGTTTCAGAGTGCTGCAGAGGTTTAGTTTTAGCAATTTAAATTTAATTTTAGCATTAGCAATTAGAAAGATTCAAAAAAATTGATGGTAAATCTACTGATTGTATACAAAAGGATACCTTTTGCGGAAGTTAAAGATGCAAAAGTTTCTATTACAGCCTTTTACCGAAACAAACCAACTCTACATTGGTGATGAGTGCTATTGCAAGCAAATCATGTGGCCAAGTGCTGTAACAGGATTCTCACAGGTTCATTACAGGATCATTAGGATGCCGTTTTGATATTTGTCAGAATTGCAAATTCTCCTTACGACGAATCCATAGAACTACCTCGAAAGGGAAGCAATCTTGGGAGCCATGGTCAAGAGAATTCCCCTGAATTGTCCACATGAAACCATTGCCCTGAATTAGAGAGAGCATGAAGAGAAAGCTTTTCGCCATGTTCATCTCCATTTCCACTGGCAAGGCTTCCAGGTAGCAGAGTTGCATCTTGATCCCAATTACTCTTTTCTGCAGCCACAACCTATCCAGCTATCCCCATCCTTTTGGTGATTAGAGAACAACCTGTAAGAAGTTGACATCGTGATTAAAAGCCCCATGGCTGCATCTTCTCCAGGTTTTTTCGAGGTTGCCCTTTCTATTCTGAAAATTATTTTGAGAACCAAAGTTCAATCAAGTGGTTCAAATGCCACCTGAAACCATATAAACCAACAAAACCCGGGACATTGAACTCATAGCCGCCGGCTGTTTTCATGTTTAATGGGTGACAGAACCCAAAACATAATCAACATCCCATGTTTTTCCTACATGATCAGCATATAAACTTTTCATCCTTCGAGTGGCTGTGATGTTCTAATAGAATCCCCTCTTCATTTTACAGAAAGGAGAAAGGGACCACACTTGACCATTAGGAATTAGTAAAAGAGCTAAAACAGCTCGGGATTTTACTGTTTTCCAACTGTTCACACACACTCATTTCTACTGTAGACTGGATATATGCTTCGCTGCCTGCTTCTCAAAATTCAACATTTCACGCTGTGCAGATTTCAATTCAACGTGTACTGGAGCAATTAAAATATTACAACAAAAGCTAAATTAAAATGGTTCACAATATTCACACCTTTCCCTTCTCCTCTCCCGTCAATATTCACACCCGAACCGGTTCATAATTAATTAGCAATAAAATGAAATTCCCTACTTCTTTACTAAAATCCTAAACCTACCCGCCACCCCCCTTTCCCTTAATACTCTGCATTCTAAAATCCTAAACCTAGCCGCCGCTGCCGCCCCCCCTTCTCTGAACTAATAGCTTAAAGGTCGACATTTTGGCGAGATCATCACCTCCCTTTTTCAGCCTCAAGAAAGCACGAAAAGCTTTTTGCATTTGCTTAAGATTTGTGGGTTCAACAACTGAACTCATCTGTTGTTCCTTCAGTATCCTCACTCCTCAATTGATGTCCTTTCCATCCAACGCACAGATCATTCACAAAAATAAAACCTGTTATCTTCTCTTCAGATATTGTTATCAGCATGTTTTGGGGTCCGTCAGCCGTGCAAAGTCTTATGCGACGGCACATTTCTTCATCATTTAATAGTTAATAACATCGCTCCTGCTGATACAGCTATTTCTAACATTCTTGGTGGCTCTGTCAAGCTCTTCACCACCAGGTCTGCTCCCTTTTGCTTTTCTTTTAGTTTATGTTCAAAAACAAGAGCAAATATTGGATTTTCATTCGTTTCTGTTGTTGTTTTTGGGGTTGTAGGTGTGTTTTGGCAGAGCTGAAAAGACTCGGGGAAATCTTATTCTTAATCTCTTCAGGCAGTTAATAGGCTTATGATTGCAAGGTGTGTTTTTATGGTGTAAAAAGGCTTTATCTTTTGGGTTTTTGATGTTGAATTTGATGGGTTTGTGGATTTATGAAATTGGGTTGTAGAGATTTTATTCTTTTCTGGGTTTGGTGTGATTTTGAAGTTCAATTTCAATGGCAGGTGTGATAATGAACAAATTAAGAATGCAGAGGGTTGCATTGTGGAGATTATTGGAGAAAATAACCTGGACCACTTCTTTGTTGGTACTCAGGATACTGACATGCGGAAAAAGTTTCAGGAGGTTAGTTTATTTTTATTTTTTTTATGAAAATAAACTAACCATGGACGAGGATGAGTATTTGTCAGTACCTTACCATGACATGGATGACATGAACATAACTCTCCATAACTGCTTTTACTTTCAGATTGATTGGCATGGAATTGAAAACTTTGAAAGCTGGTACTTAGCTTTAATTTTCCATTATTTAATTAAGTTTTGTTTTCGGTTGTAGAGACATGCTCGATCTGAGAAATTGATGAAGGAAAATAGGCTGAAGCTAATGCTTAACAGTGATGGGGAAATTGAGAACATGTACGAGGAGACATGCTCGAACTGTGGCTCTTGCACAGGTTGCTTCTTCTTGAAACTAAATGAGTACATTGGCTTATTGAACATTATTTTTTTAAAAAAAAAATTACATGATTTTTGGTGGTTAATGGATTGTTTATCCCTTAATTGTTTATCAAGCCTTTTCAATTCTCTCTCATCTCGAAAGAATTTGACCACAGGAATTGAATCCAAAGGCCCCCATTTTCCTTCACCCGGGTTCACTCTCTTTCTCTTTAATATCTCCATCTTCGTCCAAAGTGTGTTTTTTTTCTTTCCATTTTTGTTTATATTTTCAACTAACTATATTTTGATTCTTTTTTGGATTTTTTGAAGGCTAATGGAAGATTACGTTTCAAACCCGTTTCGAAGAGTGTCAATGCGAGCTCGAAAGATTGCTCCAAAATGGTGATTCCGCATGCCAGCAATGATAACAAAACTCAGGTTTCTGATTTTTTATTGAAGGATTTTTTATTTTTGCAATTATTTGAACTATTAAATAAGAGAGTTGTCAACTGGGGTTCTGTTTTTAAATGAAAAGATTGATTTTTTTTTTATTGATGTTTGGCTTATTTGAGAAAGATATTAGTTACTGGGGCTTTGTTTTAATAGGAAAGATCGAAGCTTTTTGTTGTTTTACTTATGTTTTGTTGATTTAAAGAAGATTTTTTTTTAAAGGCAGCGATTGCTAGACTTGGAGCATTGGAGAATGATTATACAGGGATGGAAACAATAGAAGAAGTTGATGATGATGAAGCTTCTCTTGAAGATGACGGTATCAGAGTCTCTCATTCATTTCTCTCTTTTGTGTTTTTTTTCTGTCTTGAAAAAACCTTTGTTGCATTATCCATTGGTATGCTTTGCTATGTATAGTTTCAAGTTAAAGAGAATGTCCTTTGATGCATTGAAGGCGTGCAGTGTTTTTTGTGTATGGTATGTTTATGTTTTCCTGTCATTTTTTCTTTTGCAAGAATTATATATAGCTAGCTGGTTTTGTTTATTAGTATTCACAAAGAAGTTTGTTGTGTGCATCTTTTTTGTGTTATTTTTTTCATGGTGTCAGTTATCTATTCTAATGCATCTTCTGTTTCGGCAAGACAAGTTTCTGGCACTTAACTATTTCGATTGAAACATGTCCCTTTTTGTGAATTTGTGTTTTCAATAATGTTATGCAAAGCTATGTCCCATATTTATGTTTAATTACCTTTATTTTAAAATATTGAAACATGTCCCTTTTTGCAAATTTGTTCTCCAATGATTTTTGCTTAGTGTGCATTTATTTAAAAAGTTTTGAACTTGACATTTTTATCATCAATCCATAACCAGCATTTGAATCTTTGAATGAGGAGAATGAGAATCCTTCTTAAAATTCCTTCCAAGTTATTGTCACGAGTAGTGGTAGTTTGATGGGATTGCATAGCAAAGTGCAAGTTGATCATATTGTTTACTTCTTTTAGCCATATTGTTTTAAAATTTTGTTTGATCTCCATTGCAGTCTATATACAAAAGAAGCAGAAAGACACAAAGGGTAAGACTCGGTAAGTAAAAGCACTTGAGAATGCTAGCAAAGCCCCAAGAAATTTCCTTGAGCTCTTACATGAGGTATGAATGGAAACGCTAAACATGTATTAATTGTATGAATAGTAGGTCTAAATGGAAACATGCAAACCTGAAAGCTTTGTTTCCGCATATTCCATCATATATGAGGGCAGCAGTGGGACCTCCAAGCTCTACTTGCCGTGGGCATTTCTGCATTGTTTATGAGTTCATTTCCAATTATACATGTGTGAAGTGTGGAATGTGTTTTTGTTCAATCTCATGCCAGAAGATACATGATGATACCCCTTGCCTGAAATTTTTTGCCTCATTGGTAAGACCTGAGTGGGGCTTTTTTTATAGACATAAGACTTCACCTCTATGATCTCACTTTGATATACTAGAGCTATTTATGGATTGTGCCACTCTGATTTTCAATATGTGTGGATATAAGCAAAGGGAGGCTTTATTCTCCATTATTCTCCGAACATGTACATCTGTTTCGCTTGATTCAATCAAATGACCAATGGTATATTTTGATTCCTTCTACACATTTTTAGCAATTGTCTTGCTAGGTTGCCCCGTGTCATTAGATCATTTTGGATATTTAGTCAATATTTGTTACTTTGTTGAAATCGTCTTCTTGAAATTTTTCTAATTTGGTTTTTGCTTTAAATTATTTTCTTAGTATTTTTAAACTGTTTTGATGGGTTTATATATAAAAAAAAAACTTTCAAAATAATAATAATAATATTTTAATGATTTTTAACCAAGAAAAAACTTTCAAAAATAAATAAATAACTACTGCAATAATATTAGACACTGCTTAAAAATCTATCTTTATTTCCCATGTAAAAGCATAATCTTTTTTGTCGTTTCAAGTGAAGGATTATTTTGATGTTTTTCATTGGGAAATCAGGGTTGCCCCTTAAAGCCAAACCCAAACGAGAGTAGGACAAGCAAGTTGACATTTGCCAATTACATATTGCATCATATGCTGATATTTTTGCCTTTCTGGGACTAGAGTTGACTCTTTTGGTTCTAGATCATTAGTTACGGACAATAAAAATAAATGGGGTTGATTTTTCAACTTCTAAGAATTCGATAGATTTTCTTGAAACAAACACTGTACAAACGTACCAAATCAATTTCTTAATGGAACATAGTCCTATTAGGGACATAACTATTACTAAAATTTAAATGAGGTCTTGGATTTAAACATATTTAAACAGTAATGAAATGATTTTTATTGTTCATATATACTTAGAGACACTATGATTTTTAGCCTTTTATTTGGGGATATTTTTGATTTTTTATATTTCTATGCATAGTAAAATAATCATAATATCTATATGTAAGACAAAACAACACAGTAATCGCTGAGAGCATTACCATTAATGCATATATTTTTTAAATGGTTAAATATAAAATACCTCTATATAAGATAAAACTGCATAGTAAATGCTGTGGTCAGTAAGGTCATTGCACTTTTTTTTTAAATAGCCAAATACGCATATACCTTCATATAAGATAAAATCCAAGAGTTATTGTTTCAGGTGTAGTGGTAATTTATCATTGTTTGATTATATATTTTGGCGAGATACTATTTGCACGTTGTCGTACGTGCCATCTGTTTCGCGTCACGTAGATTTTGGACAGCGCGTGAGGTGTTGTCTGGCATATAAAAACCACATTGGAGTCTAGAATTATTCTCCTTCATGTTCTTTTTCTTCTGGTACAACGCGTCTGGTTCCAAGGTGGCTGGAGATGTATAGGTGGTCACTTGAAATCCCCCCCCCTTTCTTTCCCTTGCATGCGAAAATACATGTAAGACCACGTTTATTGGGTTTTCATTGTAATTCATGATCTTTCGATTATTTTGTATGGTCCTTATTTTGTTATATAAATTTGATTGATTTCAATTTTGTTATTAAATGGAAATTGACTAAATATTGTAGTTTCATATCAATCTTCAGTCTTTTAATTTTTTGATTGGTTTTGAATCCTTAATATTTTCGATATCTAAGTTTTGATTTGTTTCAATTTTATCCTTCAATTCAAAGTGATTATATATTTTAGTTTCATTCTAGTTCTCAGTCTTTTTATTTCCAATTGTGTTAAATTCTCTAATTTTTTTATACTAAAAATTAGATTTGTTTCAATTTTGTCCTTTAAATTAAATTTATTAAGGTAATACAATTTTACTAATTAAATATTAAAGCAACCAATTACAACACGTACAAAATCAATCATTTTTCTATATAAAAAAACTCAGCGCAACAGTATGTATACAATTATTCAGATCAATGTGTGAATTAATTGCAAATATAACTCCTGTCATTGCAAATATAACTCCTGATATTAAAGTGTAAAATGATGATTAGTCACTATTTAAAAATTTCAACACCTGACAATATTTAAAAAAAAAGCAAGTAAAAGATAAAATAAATAACAAAACAAAAATAAATATTATTAGATTTTAAAAAATTATTTGACTCGAAGAATAAATAAAAAGAAAAAAGAGAATAATAAGCCGAACAATTATGACACACCCAACCGCCAATGAATGCCCAATTGACTACAAAAAAGAGAGTAAGTAATATCTAATTGATTTAATCAATTGTATTTTTTTCATCAACTAATTATATAATTATCAAAACCATTAAAACACCAAACAATCAATCAATTGCAGTTTTGCAATCTATGAATTAAATAAATCGACACACAATAGCAATCAACCAAACATAATCTATCTTTGATAGATTTTAGCGGTTGTAATTTTGCTATCTGTTGGTTAAATTGTTCGTTGCCCTTAAAATAAACTCAACCATCAACAAGTTCGACACAACAATTTTACTAATTAAATATTAAAATAATCAATTATAACACGCATAAAATTGATTTTTTACATAAATAAAAGCTCAGCGCAACGCGCGGGCAAGTTCGCTCGCTATAAGCTAAAATAAAATAAATAGTGTTTTTCATTGTTCACGCACACACAAATCACTGTGCACTTTCCAAGTCTGTAGCAATTTCCTTAGTGATTTGATTCAAATAAAGTTTCTTTGAATGAAGTTATATAACACAGTTCTTCTAATATAATATTAATTATTATTTAAATATTTTAATTAATATTTCAATTTAGTTTACTCTTTTATTTCTCAAGAATTGTCCAATTAATCTTTCGATTAGGACGAGTGGTTGTTTTTTTAATAACTGGTTTTTTTTTTTACAAAATAATAATAATAACAACTGAGGTATACGGGTCAACTTACGCGCACTTCGACTAATCTCCGAATCCACTTTTTTTTACATTTTTTTTCTGTTTTGTTTTATAACCGAGGTGTCCGGGTCAACTTACGCGCACCACAATTTTTTCTTCCCAAGTATATATTTTTTTCCGGACCAACTTATTGCGCCACGAATAATCCCTAGACTCACTTTTTTTAACATATTTTTTTGTTTTTTCCCCCTTATACATTTTTTTTTATATAATCAAGATGTCTGGATCAGCTTACACGTACTATGAATATTATTATTTTATAGAATACCTAAAGGAGATCGCAATTCCAAAAAATGATGAATATATATATTTTAAGGCGCTAATATGAAATAAATAGCATAATATATAATTAGTCTAACATATTTATCAGAAAAAAAATTACAAATAATTCTTATAATTATTTTTAAAGCGCTAATATGAAATAAATAGCAAAATATATAATTAGTCTAACATATTTATAAGGAAACAATTGACGTATAATTATGATCATTATTTTGAATGCCTTATCTATAATAATTAGAAATTTTAACACCTAATAACATTTAAAAAAAAAGAACTTAAAAAATAAAAAAAATGACAAAATAAAAAAATTATTATTAGATTTTAAAAAATTATTTGACTTGAAGAATAAATAAAAAGAAAAAAACAATAATAAGCCGAACAATTACAACACACTCAACCACCAACAAATATCCATTTGACTACAAAAAAAATTCATCTCTAATTGATTTCATCGATTATATTTTTTTCATCAATCAATTATACAATTATCAAAACAATTATGACACACCAAACAATCAATCAATTGCAATTTTACAATCTATGAATTAAATACATTGACACACAATAGCAATCAACCAAACATAATCTATCTTTGATAGATTTTAGCGGTTGCAATTTTGCTATCACCCAGTTAAATCGTTCGTTGCCATTAAAATAAACACAATCATCAACAAGTTCGATACAACAATTTTACTAATTAAATATTAAAATAACCAATTATAACACACATAAAATCAATCAGTTTTCCACATAAATAGAAGCCCAACGCAACGCGCGGGTAAGTTCGCTCGCTATAAGCTAAAACAGAATAAGTATTTTTCACTATTCATTGCACTGTGGATTGGAATAGTAAACACTATATACTAAGATAAGTATTATTTGAATGCTAGGATGAACAACAAAATCATTTGGTCAAGTGATTAAGTGTGGGCGCAAAATCACGGGAGTGAGAGTTCGAATCTCTCCAGCTGCAAATATTTTTAAAACAACAATGAACGGTGATTTCACGGTTCATTACTGTTTGGAAAGGTCCTTTCTGTTTTTTTTTTTCAGACTTCTCTTTTGTTTTTTTTAAACAGGGTATTTGTGTCAACTTACGCGCACTATAACTAATCTTTAGATCCAATTTTTTTTTATATTTTTTTTCCCTGATTTTTTTCCACTTATATATTTTTTTCATGACTAGGGTGTCCGGGTTAGTTTACGTGCACCATGATTGTTTTTTTCATTACTGTTTAAAAAGATATTTTATAACTGGGCTTCCTTTTTTTTTAACAGTAATTTTCACTATTTGAAAAGGTGTTTTATGTTTTTTCTTTTAACTGGGATGTTTAATTGTTTTTTTTTAACTGAGATATCCATATATGCTTATGCACACCGTGACTAATCTCTAAATCCACTCTTTTTTTTTAACATTTTTCTTCCCTGTTTGTTTTCCCACTTACACATTTTTTCCCATGACTGAGTTGTCCGGGTTACTTTACGTGCACCATAATGTTTTTCTCATTACTGTTTAAAAAGGTGTTTTCCCCTTGCAATTTTTTTTATGACTAGCTTCCTTTTTTTTTTCTTTTAATAAACGGTGACCTTTTTTCACATTTTTTTCATTTTTTAATAACCGTTGTGTCGAAGTCAGTTTTTTATTTAACCGGATTTCTTTTTTTGTGTTTTTTTTAACCAGAGTATCCGTGACAATAAATTTCTAATAAATCATTTTACCTTCTTGGCAAATTTTCTAACAAATTTTATCAAAAGTTTTTTAGCAATAACAACATTCAATCACTTTTTGGTGGAAGAAAATTGTTTTTAACAGATTTTATCAATTATAATTTTACTAATTAAATATTAAAATAACAAAATACAACATATAAAAAAATCAATCAATTTTCTACATAGATAAAAAAACCCAGCGCATCGCGCGGGCAATTCGCTCGTTGAATCTATTATGAGGCAGGACTCGAGTCAAACGTTCAAATATCAGCACATGTTTGAGGGTGTAATTGTTTAATAATTTTGACAATGATTAATGATTTTGTAGAATAACAAATTACAAAATACATTTTTTATTTTAGGAAATTAAAAAAAAGTAAAAATTACATTATAACAAGCAATTGCAAGTGGTTAAGATTTATCTTATCTATTTGTCTAGTAAATATGACAATGACTGTGTGGGTATTAATTTTTATAATTATCTTTATGTAATTTTAATTTATCAACATTCTTGAATTTTATTTTTTTATCATGTGAAAAAATAATAAAATATTGTTCCTTTCCTTTAGACATTGTAACCATAAAATGAACTAACGTTATATACTTAGATATTTATGGAGTGTTTAACAATGTATTTTAAAAATATATTATAAAATAATAATAAAAAATATTTTTTATTTTTTTAAATCTTTTAATATATTTATAAACAAAAATATTTTTAAAAATAAATTCAACTAATCTCAAATATTAATTTAAAATAAATCGAGAATAACTTTATAGGGTCGTATCATCGTATGGAAGTAGAGAAGCTACAGTTTTTTTATGCATGACTTCATGTTACCGAGGAGGCGCAGGCACAGCTTTTCTGCTCCGAGCACACTCAATCGTCCTGCTCTGGAGAGGAAGATAGGCAGGCTCGTCTCTCGATGCCATTTCTCGATGATCTGAGCCTTGAAAAATGAAAACTCTTCATTAAAGAATTCCATCGTGTCATTGGAAGGAGAGCTTCAATATCAGACCACATCTCTTTCTCAGGCCTCACATCGCTTTCAATGAGGTGAAAGGATTCTGGGCTTTTCCGAAGTGGCCCTTTTGTTGTTTTTGGATGACGGTTAAAACGGGGTTTTTTTTTATTTTGTTTAAAAATTATTAAATTAATATCTTTTATAATTTTGGTATACTTCTTTTTAAAAATGTTTTCATATTTTTAGAATAAAAATTATTTTTAAGAAACAACACAATATTAAATATATAGTAATAAGACTACATTTGTTTCGATTTTTATGTGAGTATTGTTGAACTTGATTTTTAAAGTATTTTTTGTTTAAAAATATACCAGAATAATATTTTTTTTTATTTTTAAAAATTATTTTTGATATTATCACATTAAATTGATCTAAAAATACTAATAAATAAATAATTAAAATATTTTTTTTCAATTTTTCTTACAAACATTTTAGAAACATGATGACAAACACCCTAGCATAATATGATTTTGTATAAAACCCTTTCTCTATTTATTCTTTGTTCCGAGTTAAATTTGGTATCAAGGAATTTCTTTTTTTAATTGTTACGGACGTGTTCAAATTTATTGATAGTCAATCTGGTTTATAAATTCTAGGAGTAGAAAAAAAATGTAACAAAGCATAATATGGTCATCCTCGTCAACCGACAACAACCATCGTTCATCCTCCCGGGCCAAAACAACCACCGCAATAATCTCATCCCACGCCACGACAGCCTCTCCCCCAACTAATATATTGTTATCTCTGATTATATCGAGTTGTCCTGTTTGATAATCTTGAGTTCTTACTTGTCACGTTGTCTTTAATTAATCATCTGCGTTTAAAAGTCCAACATCGTATGCATCAAATTTCCCTAGTATTCTCCATGTTTTGAAAAAGAAGAAATTAGCTTTATTTTTGTTTTGTAATTTCACTTGCTGAAACGATTCATGGTCTCAATTTTACTTTCAGGTTTGTGTTGCATGCATTTGTGTCATGATCTTCATGGCATAGATCAACAATTTGAGTGTCTCAACTTATAATATAAAAGTTAGATTTATTGAGATGATATCCACTAGTGAAGCCAGACTTTATAGGAGAGATGCTGAGGATTGTTTAAAGATGAGAGGTAAACCTCTTATAACTCACTGAATTAAGATGAAACAAGGACTATAGGAAGGTAGTATTTACTCTAGTTTTATAGAAATAAACTTTTAAACTAATTAAACAATTTAAGATAAAAAAAAAATCTATCAATTAGTATACAACACAATTTAACAATTACATGATCAGATCTATCACATGGGAAAATAAAATCATGACTTTGCGTGGATTTTGTAACGATTGAAATAATAATTTTAAAAACAAGTTAGACTTATAGGTATTTCCACTTATGGCCAGACCTGTATTGCAATGCAAAATTACGAGTTACTTATAAGACGCTTGATTGACAAAACATCAAGACCTTTACAGGTTTTAATAAAAAAAAAAATAGTTCTTTATCTAGGTGTTTTATCTTGTTCACTCAATCATGGTGATGCTAGAATTTATTAAAAAAAATAAGGGAAAACAAGTCATAACTAAAATGTGTTTGTCGAGTTTAGAGATTCAATGTATTAAATGCCAAGGTTTTAGTCATGTATTATTTGATTATATCTCTGAACCCTTCACCATCCAAGAACATAAAGATATAGGTCATATAAAAGTCTATCATATCCAATATGTACCTAATCTTGAGAACTTTAGTGATTTTGATAAAAATGATGTGCATAAAAAAAGACTTAACATCACAAATGCAAATGAATATGAAAATGAGATTAATGAAGAAAATGATGATTCTAGTTTGGTGGTCCAGGAATAAGGTCTAGAAACATCTATAATGTAGTCGTCTGAAAAGGTAAATATGGTCATAAAAGAGTTAACATTGTTCACACACAAACAAACAATTATGGATGACCATGTTTATTTTTTATCCTTAAAATTTTATTTTAGACATTTTGATTATAATTTAAGGTCAAATGCTCATGATATAATAAACAATGGAACATGAATAACTTGGATCAGAATGAAAAAGATATCAAACACGAGTATTGTGTCAAATTTCTTGAGAACGATACACTTTGATCTTCTAACTTCTAAAACAACACAAAATGTGCAACTTCAACACTTTTTTTTCAATTCATGTATAAAATTTAAGGCCTGGCAACATGTTGATGATGTGTCCTAAAAATACATGACGTGGTAACAAAAAATTTAATGTAATTTATAAATTTTGAGTTCGAATTAAAACACAATTATCTTGTAAAAATCTAAAATAATCAGGATTTCACATGATTAACCTTAACCCACAAAAAATACTTAAAAAAAAAAGAAAAATTTACCGAAATCCAAAAAAAAAACATGTTGATGATGGTACAGTCTTATGAGAATAGGCCTGCATGTGGGCTGATGAAATGGACCCAGCGAGGTGGTCTAACATATGCTAAGCGCTGAGTATTTTGTTTAACAAGGACACGATTCCACATATACCTCAGTAATATTTCATTAATTACACGTTAAACATTTTAAATATAACAGTGTATCCGTTGGTAATACATATTAAAAATACCCATACCAAAACAATAAAATAGCAAATCACCCGTGATGCAGCCACGTGTCCAAAGCCCACAAAACATTTTGGCGGGTGCTATGACACTCAACTCCTAAATATTTTTATCTGACCAAGAAAACCCTCAAGTTAGTGGCCCCTAAGAAGCCAGCCCAAACCCTTTCTTGTAATATCACAAACTCCCAAGAAAAATGTCCCTAGGGTTTGCTGTGATATCCACTATCCACCCCCACAGAGCCAGTGACAGCTGACAGAGAGAAACCACTGTTGCTGCACATACTCATCCTCTCCTCTCCTTGCCCACCACCTCTCCGCTCTCCCTGTTTCTCCATTTCTTGTCCTGGTTTCTTCAACTCTCACAAAACCATTTCCTTTGCTCCTTTTTCTCTTACAAAATGGTATGTTGTTAGTCCATGCCCTTCTTTTGTTTTCTCTTGGTCAAGAAATGTTTTTCTAGTATCTCATCAAGAAATGATCAGACCCTTGCAAAGCTACCACCTTTAATACCTCAACCATCTTAAAAATTTAAACTCATTAGTCTGACACAGTAAGATACTCCCCCTTTTACTCCGAACCATTAGCGACAAGAAAAAAAAAGTTTGCTCAATACATGGGTGTGATCATGGATCTTAAAGGAAGGGTAAGCAGTGTCAACAAAATGATCAATGCTTTCTCTTTCTTCTTCTTCTTTGTGTTTTTGCTTTTGGTATGTAATATGATGCTATGTGGTACAGAAATCATCACGTGAAGATGACAGGAGTGGTGGTGGTGGTGTTAGTGGCGATGTCGAGGACAAGAAGGCTTGTACTGATTGCAAGACTACCAAGACCCCACTGTGGAGAGGTGGACCAGCTGGGCCCAAGGTGTGTATGCTTTGTTGTTTTTGGTCCATTACAACCTTGTTATCTTCCCTGTACTGTTCTTTTTGCTCATGGAATTTTTTTTCTGGGTCAGTAGTTTTCACAAATGGGTTTTTAGTGTTTGATGTTGTCTATCCTTCGTGCTACATGTAAATACAATCTAATATTCTTTTATCTTCATTTTCTTCTTTGTTTTTTGCTTTTTTGATCTCGGTAATCTATTTTCTCAAATGGGTCTTGGTAGTTTTGCTGGAGTATGTTTCTTGTCACCATATGTGATCGCCAGTGCTTACCTACTCGGTTTACGTTTGTGATATATTTTGACCTGATGGTCTTGTTATCTTCAATGGGGCCTTGTATTGGTCACCATTTGTTTCTTAAAGTTGTTTGTTCTGGCCCCGTGTCGTTTTGACTCGTGGGGTTTCGCATTTTCAATTCGAGCCGCACAGTGACCAATACGTTTTCTCCTCTTCATGTTTTTTCTTGTTTTGGTTTATGGTTTTTAACCCGCGGGTGGTTTTTTTTTTCCCAGTCACTGTGTAATGCTTGCGGGATCAGATACAGGAAGAAGAGAACTATGATGAGATTAGAAAAAGTTCCGGAGAAGAAAAGGGAAAAAACTACCACCAGCAACACCACTACTGCTTCAGACATTTCCACCATCACTACAGCTACAACAACAAACACTGCTCAGGTCAGTGAGTCCTTGAGAATGAGCTTGATGGTATTGGGTGAGGAAATGATGCTGCAAAGGCCATCAGTTGTGAAGAAACAAAGGTGCCAAAGGAAAAGGAAGTTGAGAGAGGAAGAGCAGGCTGCCTTTTCTCTAATGGCTCTGTCATGCGCTTCAGTCTTTGCATGAAAGAGGAAACAAAGTAGGTGGTAGTCCAAAAAATGGGGACGAAGATAGAAGAAAACCCTGACCTTACTTTTTACCCAAATACCTTTTGTTCTTTTTATTTTTTAGGTTTCGAAACAGCAGAAAAACTACACCACAAACTAGGGCATTATAATGGTTTGTTCGTGTTGTTTTTCTTCTTTCTTGGAGGAAGTATAGTCAAGGGAGATGTGATGGTGGGGGACAGTGTCATTCATGTTTTGGTGGCATTTGTAAATACTATTTTCGGAATTAATGAAGAAATTAATATATGTTTAGCAAGTCGAGGAACATTTATTTTGTTTTATCATCTGTGCTTTGCTTGTATGATAATTCGGAATCAGTGATGAACTCGCTCTCTCCGGTCCTGGTTTGATACCATTTTGTTTTGGATCAAATACATTAACTGAAGCAAAAGCCAACCTGGTGGTATAAAAAATGTTTATCACCCTGAGCTTGATATTTTATGCGGCGGAAGGGGGCAAGTATTCCTGCATGGAGCCACCGTGATCTGAGCTTGATATTGTATGCGGCGACAAAGGGGCAAAAATTCTTTCACTCTCACTCGGAAGTCGGAACCACCTCCCGAACCCAAGCCAATTAAGGTTGGCGCTTTCCTCTGCGTCGTTTGGTAAATGGAGACATGGAATGGTCTGAGGTTGAGTTTCCCCATTTTGTTGAAGGTTGATGCAAGGATTAATTCCAGAATTTAGTTTTTGGCATCTTATTGTTATACAGTGCATTATTTGTGCCTATAATGCCCATATCAGCATCCCACACATACAAAAAAACAACAAAATTCCGCATAATTAAACACAATCCAACACACAAACCCAACCATAAAAACACCCAATCACACACAAACCACACCTCAACCTCCCCACCCAACCTCACCAAACCCAATCCAAAACCACACAAAAATTAAAATAAAGCAAAACAAAAACAAACAAACCACCATCGTAAATTCATATCTAATCTCAAAACAAACAAAACATTACAATCTCCCACCCAATAAATATCCACAAAAATCTAACTAATCCAAACTGAAATTTTTCTAATTTGGTTTTTGCTTTAAATTATTTTCTTAGTATTTTTAAACTGTTTTGATGGGTTTATATAAAAAAAAACTTTCAAAATAATAATAATAATATTTTAATGATTTTTAACCAAGAAAAAACTTTCAAAAATAACTAAATAACTACTGCAATAATATTAGACATTGCTTAAAAATCTATCTTTATTTCCCATGTGAAAGCATAATTTTTTTTGTCGTTTCAAGTGAAGGATTATTTTGATGTTTTTCATTGGGAAATCAGGGTTGCCCCTTAAAGCCAAACCCAAACGAGAGTAGGACAAGCAAGTTGACATTTGCCAATTACATATTGCATCATATGCTGATATTTTTGCCTTTCTGGGACTAGAGTTGACTCTTTTGGTTCTAGATCATTAGTTACGGACAATAAAAATAAATGGGGTTGATTTTTCAACTTCTAAGAATTCGATAGATTTTCTTGAAACAAACACTGTACAAACGTACCAAATCAATTTCTTAATGGAACATAGTCCTATTAGGGACATAACTATTACTAAAATTTAAATGAGGTCTTGGATTTAAACATATTTAAACAGTAATGAATGATTTTTATTGTTCATATATACTTAGAGACACTATGATTTTTAGCCTTTTATTTGGGATATTTTTGATTTTTTATATTTCTATGCATAGTAAAATAATCATAATATCTATATGTAAGACAAAACAATACAGTAATCGCTGAGAGCATTAATGTTAATGCATATATTTTTTAAATGGTTAAATATAAAATACCTCTATATAAGATAAAACTGTATAGTAAATGTCGTGGTCAGTAAGATTATTGCAAGGTTATTGCACTCTTTTTTTAAATAGCCAAATACGCATATACCTTCATATAAGATAAAATCCAAGAGTTATTATTTCAGGTGTAGTGGTAATTTATCATTGTTTGATTATATATTTTGGCGAGATACTATTTGCACGTTGACGTACGTGCCATTCGTTTCGCGTCACGCAGATTTTGAACAGTGCGTGTGGTGTTGGCTGGCATATAAAAACCACATTGGAGTCTAGAATTATTCTCCTTCATGTTCTTTTTCTTCTGGTACAACGCGTGTGGTTCCAAGATGGCTGGAGACTTATCGGTGGTCACTTGAAATGCCCCCCCTCCCTTTTCTTTCTCTTGCATGCGAAAATACATGTAAGACCACGTTTAATTGGTTTTCATTGTAATTCATGATCTTTGGATTATTTTATATGCTTCTTATTTTGTTATATAAATTTTGATTAATTTCAATTTTGTTATTAAATGGAAATTGACTATGTATTGTAGTTTCATATCAATCTTCAGTCTTTTAATTTTTCGATTGGTTTTCAATCCTTAATATTTTCGATGTCTAAATTTTGATTTGTTTCAATTTTATCCTTCAATTCAAAGTAATTATATATTTTAGTTTCATTCCAGTTCTCTATCTTTTTATTTCCAATTCTGTTAAATTCTCTAATTTTTTTGATACTCAAAATTATATTTGTTTCCATTTTGTCCTTTACATTAAATTTATTAAGGTAATATAATTTTACTAATTAAATATTAAATCAACCAATTACAACATGTACAAAATCAATCAGTTTTCTATATAAAAAAACTCAGCGCAACAGTATGTATACAATTATTCAGATCAATGTGTGAATTAATTGCAAATATAACTCCTGATATTAAAGTGTAAAATGATGATTAGTCACTATTTAAAAATTTCAACACCTGACAATATTTAAAAAAAAAGCAAGTAAAAGATAAAATAAATAACAAAACAAAAATAAATATTATTAGATTTTAAAAAATTATTTGACTCGAAGAATAAATAAAAAGAAAAAAGAGAATAATAAGCCGAACAATTATGACACACCCAACCGCCAATGAATGCCCAATTGACTACAAAAAAAAAGTAATCTCTAATTGATTCATCGATTGTATTTTTTCAGCAACTAATTATATAATTATCAAAACAATTAAGACACTGAACAATCAATCAATTGCAGTTTTGCAATCTATGGATTAAATAAATCGACACACAATAGCACTCAACCAGAAATAATTCATCTTTGATAGATTTTAACGGTTGTAATTTTGCTATCTGCCGGTTAAATCGCTCGTTGCTGTTAAAATAAACTCAACCATCAAGTTCGGTACAACAATTTTACTGATTAAATATTAAAATAATCAATTATAAAACGCATAAAATCAATTATTTTTTCACATAAATAAAAGCCCAGCGCAACACGCGGGCAAGTTCACTCGCTGTAAGCTAAAACAAAATGCTCGGTCAGCCACTGTTCACGCACACTCATGTGCACTGTGCACTGGCCATTTCCTACCCTGCTTCGCGCGTGTATGTGCTCCTTTTTTTTTGCACAGGTATGCTTTTTATAAATTTTATGGTGGAAGTGACAAAGAATTGGTAGTGGCCGAGCGGTTGTCCGCGTGCTGCCAGCATCGGCACGCACAAGTTCCAACTGCTCAGACAACAAAGTGATTTCATTTTTTTAATGTTTTTTTTAAATAACTAGTTTTTTTTCTTCAAAATATAAGATTTTTTTTAATAACTGAGGTGTCCGGGCCAACTTATGTGCACCACGACTAATCTCCCAATCCACTTTTTTTTTTACATTTTTTTCCCTATTTTGTTTTGCCAACGAGGTTTTTTTTTTTTAATAACTGGTTGTTGTTTTTTTTTTCAAAAAATAAGAATTGTTTTTTTAATAACTGAGGTGTCCGGGCCAACTTACGCGCCCCACGACTAATCTCTAGATCCACTTTTTTTTGACATTTTTTTCCCTGTTTTGTTTTACCACTTATACATTTTTTTTTGTTAACCGAGGTGTCCGGGTGAACTGAGCGCGCCGCGAATAATCCCCGGGCTCAATTTTTCTTAATATTTTTTCCTGTTTGTTTTTCCTAATTATACATTTTTTATATATAATCAGGGTGTCTGGATTAATTTACACGCACTATGACTAATATTATTTTATAGAATACCTAAAGGAGATCACAATTCCAAAAAGTTATGAATATATATATATATATATATATATATATATTGTAAGGCGCTAATATGAAATAAATAGAAAAATATATAATTAGTCTAACATATTTATCAGAGAAAAAATTACAACTAATTATTATCATTACTTTTAAGGCACTAATATGAAATAAATAGCAAAATATATAATTAGTCTAACATATTTATAAGAAAAAAATTGACGAATAATAATAATAATAATAATTATTATTATTATTATTATGAATGCCTTATCTACAATAATTAGAAATTCCAACACCTAATATTATTTTTTTAAAAAAGAAATTAAAAAATAAAATAAATAACAAAACAAAAAAAATTTATTAGATCTTAAAAAATTATTTGACTTGAAGAATAAATAAAAAGAAAAAAAAGAATAATTACAACAAAAGCTAAAACAAAATGGATCGTTTACTGTAGCTAGCCACTGTTCACGCACACACAAAGCACCGTGGACTTGATATTAGATCCGCTGCTTCGCGCCTACATGAGCTCATTTTTTTTTTAAACAAGGCTTCTTTGTTTTATTTGTAGAGTAAAAATGACAAAAAAATAGATGTGGCCGAGTGGTTCCCTGTGCGCTGAGCGCGCAGGAGTTCGAACCACTCCACCAACAAAACTCAATTTGGTTTGTGTTTTTTCTTCTTCTTCTTCTTCTTCTTCTAAAATCCGGGTTTATTTTTTTCTTCTAAAATCCTAATTTTAGAAAATTACTGTCTGGAAAATTTTCTTTCTGTTTTTTTTTAAAAAACATAGGGTATCAGTGACAGCTTACGCGTCCCACGACTAATCTCCGGATCAATTTTTCTTCCCTTTTTTGTTTCCACTTATATATTTGTTTTCCCTTATTTTGTTTCCACTTATACATTTTTTTTCCATGACCGGGGTGTCCGGATTAATTTATGCGAACCACGATTTTTTTCTCATTATTGTTTAAAAAGATGCTTTCCCCTTGCACTTTTTTTTTTATAACCGTGCTTCCTTTTTTTTTAACAGTCATTTTCATTGTTCAATACTGCTTGAAAATGTGTTTTCTGTTTTTTATTTTAACCAGGTTTTTTATTTTTTTTTAAACTAGAGAATCCGTTGCAACTTATGGGCACCGACTAATCTCTGGATCCATTTTTTATTATTATTTTCTTCCCTATTTTTTATTACCACTTATATATTTTTTTTCATGACCGGGGTGTCCGGGTTAGTTTTAACCGGGCTTATGCGCACCATGATTTTTTTCTCATTACTATTTAAAAACATGCTTTCCGCTTGCACTTTTTTTAGAACCAGGGTGTCCACGTCAACTTTTTTTCTTTTAATCGGGCTTCTTTTGTTGTGTTTTTTAACCAGGATATCCGTGCAACTTACGTGCACCATGACTAATCTCCAGATCCACCTTTTTTTATATATTTTTCCTTTTTTTCTCCACTTATACATTTTTTTTCCATGACCAGGGTGTTCGTATCAATTTACGCGCACCACAATTTTTTTTCTCATTACTGTTTGAAAAGGTGATTTCTTTTTTTTTAGAAATTGGGCTTCTGTTTTTTTTTAACGGGGTGTCCGGGCTAGCTTACATGCAACACGATTAATTTCTTGACCCAGTTTTTTAATACATTTTTTCCTTTTTTTCCACTTATATATGTTTTTTGTTTTTTTATAATCGGAGTGTCTAGGCCAACTTACGAGCACCATGATTTTTTTCCCACGTATAATTTTTTTATCTCTGGATCCATTTTTTTAACATTTTTTTCCTATTTTTTTCTCATTTATATATATTTTTTTCATAATTGTGGTGTTCGAGCCACCTTACGTGCACCACAATTTTTTTCCATGTATATATATTTTTTTATAACCAGGGTGTCCAGGACAGCTTACGCACACCATGAATAATCCCTATAACCACTTTTTTAACATTTTTTTCTGTTTTTTTCTCCCTTATATTTTTTTTATAATTGGGGTGTACGAGTCAGCTTACAACACCACGACTATTATTTTATAGAATGACTAAAGGATATCACAATTTCAAACAGTAATAATAAATATAAAATATTTTTTATCAATTATATTTTTACTAATTAAATATTAAAATAACAAAATACAGCATGCATAAAATCAATCAATTTTCAACATAAATAAAAAAACTCAGCGCATGGCGCAGTCAAATTCGCTCGTACTAACAGCTAAATCACATCGCAGTAATACTGTTCATGCACACTACTTTCACTGTGTACTCACAAACTGCACTTCGACGTTCGTTTGTTGTTGTTCACACTATTTAATTAGTTACGTACCCGTGCAGAGGGGTTGCATGAATGAAAAAATTATGCGTCAGCGCTGTTAAGACAAATTGTAGGCTGCCAGTGTAATATATATATATATATATATACATCACCAGCGCTGGCCTTGGTGAGGAATTGAAAAAACTGGCAGCGTAGGCTGCTAAGGAAATGAAGGGGAAATATATATATATGACGCAGAACGGAAGCAACAACAATTTACCAACGTAAATTGTAAGTAAAACGTAACACGTTAATTGGAAAAGAAATTCAAAATAATTCTTATTGTCCTTCTGCAATTCGTTCACTGCCTTTAAATAGGCTTACAAGCATCCTTTAAGGCTAAACCATTATGGTTGCAGATTACAATTAGGAGAAATAAAGGAAAGAAATAAAGACATTAAAGATGAAATTAAAGACAATAATGGTAAGCATAACAACCGGAATATGAAAGGTTCATAAACTGTCACAATTCCAGCAAATTAATTCTCCAATCCTCTGCATTCATTGCCGTTCTCTGGCTTTGGACCGATTCTTCTTCTTCAACTTCATGTCTAGTGCTTCTTCAAATTCTAAGGCAATCTGTTCTGCATCAGTCTCCTCTACTTGCGAAGAACTCGACCCCGAGTTATATTCCGGGTAGATTGGAATATCTTCATAAAATTCATGCAGGTCGGCCACGTTGAAAGTGCGGGAGATGTGTAAATCAGTAGGTAGATCGACGACGTAGGCATTATCATTAATCTTCTTGATAATCTTGTATGGTCCATACTTTCGCGGCTTTAACTTGTTATAAGTTCCCAACGGAAACCTCTCCTTGCGTAAGAATACCATCACCTGATCTCCTTTAGCAAACAATTTCTCCCGTCTCTTTACATCTGCTGCAGCTTTATATTTGGCATTCTTTCCTTCCAACCGAGCCTTCACTTCTGCTTGAACACTTCGTGCATGCTTAGCCATATTTTCAGCAGTCACACTGGAACCAGTAATTTTGGGCAGGCGCGCTTAGGCGTCTTTAGATAAACCAACGAGAAAGGGGACATACCTGTGGCCGAGTGAATGGCATTATTATATGCAAATTCGGCTTGAGCTAACGCCACGTCCCATTGTTTGGGTTTATCACCACAGATGTTGCGTATTAAATTGCCAAGTGTCTTGTTAAGATTTTCGGTCTGTCCATCGGTCTGCGGGTGAGCGGTGCTGCTGAATTTCAGAGTCGTATCCATTCTACGCCATAGTGTGATCCAAAAATGGCTAAGGAACTTTGAGTCTCTGTCGGAAGTAATGGATTGCGGAACCCTATGTAAACGCACCACTTCTCGGAAGAATAAATGCCCTATGTGAGAAGCATCCGCTGTCTTCTGGCATGGGATAAAATGTCCCATTTTGGAAAACCTGTCAACTACGACGAAAACTGAGTCAACTCCACGCTGGGTTCGTGGTAGACCCAAAACAAAATCCATCGACAAGTCTTCCCATATTGCATTTGGCACCGGCAGAGGCATGTATAAACCTGTATTCTGAGTTTGCCCCTTTGAAGTCTGGCAAACATAGCATTTACGGACTAGGTTTCCCACGTCACGTTTCAGTTGAGGCCAATAATACCTCTTGGCTACACTGCTAATGGTTCTGTCACGCCCCAGATGTCCGCTCAAGCCCCCTCCATGTAGCTCGCGAATCAGCTTCTCCCTCAAAGAACTCCTAGGAACACATAATTGATTCCCACGAAAAAGGTAATCATCAGTAATGTGGAATTCCCCCTCTGTATGCTGTAATATGCATTTTCCCCACACCTCGACGAAATCTTCATCACTGCCGTACAACTCTTTCAGAAATTCAAAACCAATAATTTCTTGTTGCATAGTCACCAGTAAAATAGCGCGTCGGCTCAATGCATCAGCTACCTTATTCAAAGCTCCGGATTTGTGTTTCAGAGAAAAAGGGAACTTTTGCAAGAAGGTTGACCATCTAGCATGCATATTACTCAAACTTCTCTGACTATTCAAGTATTTTAGGGCTTGATGATCAGTATACAATATAAAATCACGTTGAATTAGATAATGCTCCCAATGCTTGAGAGCACGTACAATGGCATAAAACTCCTGATCATAGGTACTCCATTTCCTCCGCGCCTCGCTGAGTTTTTCGTTGAAAAATGCTACTGGTTTCTTTTCTTGGGAAAGGACTGCTCCTATTCCAACTCCACTAGCATCACATTCCACTTCAAATAATTTCTCAAAACTCGGTAAGACAAGGACCGGGGCAGTGCATAATTTCTCTTTGATCACCGCTAACGCCGCATCAGCTGCTGCGTTCCAACTGAATTTTCCCTTCTTCAAACATTCAGTTATGGGTGCTACAATACTGCTGAAATCCTGAATAAATCGACGGTAGAAGGTTGCTAATCCATGGAAGCTCCTCACATCCCCTACCGTTTTCGGTGTTGGCCACTCACGGATGGCCCTTACTTTTTCTGCATCCACTAATATCCCCTCCGAACTGACTATATACCCCAAGAATAATAATCGTTCTGTCAGCCAACTGCATTTTTTGAAGTTTATGAACAGTGTATTCTCGGACAACACTTCTAACACCGCCTTTAGATGACCCATATGCTCATTTTCATTTCGGCTATATATCAATATATCGTCAAAATACACGACTACATATTTACCAATGAAAGGTCGTAATACCTGATTCATAAGCCGCATAAATGTGCTTGGTGCGTTTGATAATCCGAACGGCATCACCAGCCACTCATAGAGTCCATCCTTCGTTTTAAAAGCCATCTTCCACTCATCACCTGGTTTTACCCGAATCTGATGGTATCCACTACGCAGATCAATTTTGGAGAACAGTTTTGACCCATCCAACATATCCAGCATATCATCCAACCGTGGAATAGGAAAACTATATCTGACCGTTACTCGATTTATGGCGCGACTGTCAATGCACATCCTCCAACTGCCATCTTTCTTTGGGACCAAAAGAGCAGGTACAGCGCATGGACTCATGCTTTCACGGATAAATCCCTTCCTTAGTAATTCTTCCACCTTCTCCTGCAAAATCTGATTTTCTTTCGGACTCATTCGGTAATGCGGTAGATTCGGTAAGCTTGCTCCCGGGACCAAATCAATTTGGTGTTGTATGTCTCTCAATGGTGGAAGGTCATTTGATAAGTCTTCTGATATTAACTCACTGAATTCAGACAAAAGAGACTGCACCTTTTGAGGTAGCTTCTCTTCAGGTGCTTCCTTTTCCGCTACCACAAGGGCTCGCACCACTACAACATGAACCTCTTGTTCTTCTTTTACTTCCAGCTCTAATTCTGTTAGTGAAGTGACTAGTGAGAGTAGGGAGCGATCTCCCTTTGTAGTCTTGCCCAAGACTCCACCTTGGCTTCGTTTAGGAACCATGACAATTTTTCTCCCTTCCCAATTGAAGACGTATACATTCTCTCGCCCGCGATAAGTCACATCCACGTCAAATTGCCAGGGACGACCCAATAATACATGACTAGCATCCATGTCAACCACGTCGCAAGTCACCTCATCGCGATAATGTTGCCCAATTGAAATAGGGACCTTGCACACTTCGATCACACTAACTTTAGGCCCCTTTTTGATCCACCCAATCATATAAGGTTTTGGGTGTTTTTCGACCCGTAATTTCAGATGCTCTACCAGTCTCTTGGACACAAAATTCTCACAACTTCCAGTATCAACGATCAAGTCGCAAACCTTCCCTTGCACACTGCAACAGGATTTAAAAATATTATTTCTTTGTGAGTAATCTTCCACTTTTGTTGAGCATAAGACGCATTGAATTACGCAATTTATAAATTCCCCTTGCTCTTCCACAATTCAGCTTCTTCTAATAACCCCTCATTTTCCGTCTCATCTTCCACAGACTGCTCTTCCTCTCCATCTTCTCCCGCCTCTATCAAATTCACGGGTCTTCTGGCTGGGCATTCATTGGAGCGATGCCCCGGTTGCCCACAACGGTAACATTTAAAGCCTGCTGATTTGGCATACACGTTGGGTGCTCGGCTGATTTCTTTCCCAGCTGCTGCTGCGCGATTCCCTGCTGGGTTGTGAGAAGACGATGCTCCTTGTAGGTTTTGGGTGTGATTTGCAGTCGGTTTGGGTGGAATTTGCCCTTCTAGTGTTGAAAGTTTTCCCTTGAAATTCATTTCCCCTATGCTCCGATAGTGAAGAGAACGGGAAGATGTTTTCTCCATTAATTCAGCCTTCAAAGCCATATTATGTGCTTCTTCAATCGTCCAAACCACCTGCAAACCGATCCTTTCTCTAATGGATGGTTTCAATCCTCCCAAGTACCTAGAGACTTGTTGTGCCTCCGATTCATTCAAATTATTTCGCACGGAGAGCCTGGACCACTCTTCTGTATAATCAGCCACTGACTTGCCTCCTTGCACGCAATTTTGTAGCATTTGGAATATGAATTGCTCATAATCGGGTGGCAAGAATCTGTTCATAAGGAGTTGTTTCATCCTTCTCCAAGATCGAATAGGGGTTTTTCCTTGGCGTCGCCTATCCATTTGCAGTCGTTCCTACCAAACAGCAGCCCCACTCCTTAATTTATAGGAAACTAGTTTCACTTGCCGTTCTTCTACAACTTCTGTGAAATCAAAGAACCGTTCCACTTCTGAAAGCCAATCCAAAGACTCTTCAATCTGTAATTTACCATGAAACAATGGTATATCAGCACGAATTCGGTATTCAGGTTGATTACGCCTCTGTTGCTGATTTTCTGGAGCACCAACGATCTCTCCTTCTGAGTCGTCATCACTGGAATCATCGTATGCTCTGTTTCTGGCGATTCTGGGTTGCTGTCTTATTGCTGGTTGGTTGATGACGCCTCTGTCCATAGGGGCTGGTGGACGATCCACCAGGCGTTGAACCATAGCCTCTAGTCTCGCCATCGCTTGCCTTTGCTCATCAATGGCAGCCCACAGATCAACATCTACATCCCTCCGACCAGCATCACGAGGGTTCATTCTTCCTCCTTCGTTGTTGTTGGCCATTGAAACAAGGCAAATCCTTGCTCTGATACCACTTGACGCAGAACGGAAGCAACAACAATTTACCAACGTAAATTGAAAGTAAAACGTAACACGTTAATTGGAAAAGAAATTCAAAATAATTCTTATTGTCCTTCTGCAATTCGTTCACTGCCTTTAAATAGGCTTACAAGCATCCTTTAAGGCTAAACCATTATGGTTGCAGATTACAATTAGGAGAAATAAAGGAAAGAAATAAAGACATTAAAGATGAAATTAAAGACAATAATGGTAAGCATAACGGCCATGTTAATTTGACATTAAAGACAGTAATTTATATATTCTTGATAATTTGACATGAACATTATTTTTTTATGTTATGAAATGCTAGACCTAACAAGTGGTATCAAAGTCGTACGGATGACCTTCCAAATTAACACGTTTATTTTAGAGAGCCCTTTGATTCTCTCTTTACCTTGATCTTATTTTTTTTTTGGTAATGAGATGTCAGTATGAGAATGTAGCACGTGTAATCTGGGGACCATAACCATATATATAGGCAACCAAGTGCCTTTTGGCATTCCCACCTTTTGGTATTCTTATTTTAGCCCATCACTAAAATAGGAATAACCCTTTAATCTCTATACATTAAAAGTCCACACCTTATTAGATACATCAAAACCCAATTGCCTAAAAAATACTTGCAGATTATTTTAATTAGACTTTACTTTATTTGACAATCCACAAACACATAATTATTCTCATACAAACCCAACGTTGGATTAATAATCCAACAGTTGCATAAATGAAAAAATTATGCGTTCAACTGCTTATCGGTCTCTTTCTTTCCATTGCGAATGACACGCTTCGTCTGCTCTCCCCCCGTGTGCACTCCTATCCAGAGCGAAGAGAAGGCTAATTAAACGGCATGAGGGGCTTCTATTGCTGCGTTATAATAGAGTAGAATAGCATTTCTTCGGTATCTCTGTCCACATTCCACGATTGGTGGATTTCCCAGGCCTAGCTTCTGGAGTCACACAGCCTGATTGTTCAGAGGAAAAGAGACAGGTTCAAGCTCGAGGAGCAACAAAGGCTAAGAACAAAATGCAGAGCCAAAGGAGTGCAGACGCTCGACTGTACAACTTGCTTTTTTGGGCATCTTTCAGATTCATCTTTGCTATCGGTCTCATTGCAATCGACTGACAAACTGGAGATGGACGACCACGATCCCAACCTTACCAGCACCAGAGGTGTACTGGTCAATGAACCCCTTAAACCTACTTTTCTGACAAAATCAACCAAGCAGAAAAGGTCAGAAAAAAACAACCAGAGGAATGAAGATGTTTATCTATCAGCTCCCACGTAGATGAAACTCTTCATGCAGATTATTTATTAACGATCAGCCACGTCTGCATGCTATTCAGACTTCATGCTAACTAGGAAGACAGAATTTTGTTAACTCTAGCATTAATGTATTTGTTTGTTTCACTTCGCAGCTGAATTATCAACTGTTGTTGTTGGTTTTTTGCTGGTTAGGTTTTTGCTTCGGATCAAAATATGCTTTAACTGCTTTGCTGGTATGTGTAAAATTTAATTACATTGGATATTAATGTTTGTGTTTTTGTTGTTTTATTATGTTCTATTATTGCCTTCACAAATTTCTAAATGCTTCTTTTTTTTTCCTGCCATAAAACACATTGAATGTTTATACTTTGTTATGTTCTATTGCAATTTTCATGTGTTTTGTTTCGTTAATGCCTATTTTTTGCCTATTTATTCGCTTTATCTTACGTTGAGTTATTTTAGAATTTTAAAAAAAATGATTCGAATTATAATTTACCACCTTTAGCATTCTCAAATTGCCATGCTCACTGAAATTTGCGCTTTAACTTCCCTAAAAATTGCCATGCAAGCAATTTTTTTCTCCTTCAAAATATTATTTAAGGTTTCCCTTTATTCAATAATTATATTGTTAGAGTTTTGTATTCTTAGTTTTATTTTTATTAGCCATAGATATTTTTTCGGTAGTGATGTGCGCTGATAAAGCATGGGAGCCATATTGTGATTGGGACCCAAAATAAACTTCAACGTTAATTACTTGAACATATTTCTAATTTTATTTTTTAATACCAATACTAAAAATAAATCAAATAATAAATAGATACATATATCAAGCGTTGCTTTAAATTTATGTAATCAAAGAACAATAATAAACAAAATATATACAATGTTTGCTTTAGAAGCAACTACACAAAAATTACCAAATTAGAGATATAATATTTTAATTTTTTTTCACTAAAGCATTGTTATTCTTAGCTCATTTTAAAAACCACCAATTTGTGTTTGGCTGGTGTAACCTCCAATAAACAAATGCAATATGGGGAAAAAAACATCCATTTAACCATTATCACCTGTTCAAAACATCTCAATGATAAAATTAAAGATATAATGTTGTTGAACTTTTGCACTTGCACATCATATTTAACTCGTGTTTTGATTCACCAGCATTTTTTAAAACCTAATGTAGCCTAGCAAATAATAAATGTATTATTAAATAAAAATGTGTTAAAACATTATGTCATATTTGCAACAAATTTACAAGTATCTTTAGTTTTTCAAATTTCAAGTCGTTAAAAAAAATAAATCAAAAAGGCCTTTTCACCTTTTGAATTGTTTATTTTGCTGCCATTAAAATTTTTTCTTGCACTGATTTAAAATGCACTTTCCTGTTGTTATTGCTGGTTTGTTAGGTGCTCTTGCCTTCTTGCTAATAGGTTGCCATTTTGGGTCAAAACTTGCCTTACTGGTATGTGTACAATTTAATGATAGAACATTAATGTCTTTGTTTTGCTTCCTTTTTATAGATTGTTATTTTTCATGGTTTTTCAATTCCATCTTTTTTTGGCATGAAAAGCGTTGATTTTCTAGACTTTGTTTAGGGATCTGTTACAAAGACAATATAACCTTTAATTATCGTTTGTTTTTTTCCTGTTCTATTATGCAATTATCGTGTTTTTTTTGTGCTGCCCATGTTTACTATCTGCCCATTGAATTGTTATCCAAATAGTTATAACAATACCAATAATCATGTTTTGTGCTACACAAAACCAATTGATTATGTATTTGCAAGAGGTCAACAAATATTTTCACTTAGCTAAGCTTTATATCACCATCATGAACCAAATCTCAATAATTAATCAGGCTCACAACTCGAATAATTTATTGCGTCATTGTGAGGTCACCAGATATCTCACCTATCGTTCGGCCATTGCGCAGTTCACATCCCCTTCATGTTTATTCTTTTTTTTAAATATTAATTCTTTTGTCCATTTCATTTGAATTGTTTTTGCAATGTTTGGTTCCTCCAGTTTCAATGTATACAACTATGACTAGCCAACGACAACGGTTGCAAGGATCACATATATTTCCTAATGAACAAGATTGTTCATATAACACACCACAACTAGAGAATGAAGCTCCTTCATGCTCAGTTGGTGTGCTAACACAGTCTTCAAGGCTAAACACAAATCATAATTCTTGCCTGGCCAATATTCAACGCTTTCCAATATATCATGGCAAGACTTCATCCTCTCAGACATCAATGTTCTCTCAAAATCAGCATGATCATTGTTCAGTTGCTTTCACAAACAATCAATCATGCCCATCACATTCAGCATCTTTGTTGTTAGTACAAGATTTTGGTGCAGCTGACTCAACCGTTGCCAATCATGATCTTATGTCTTTTATCAATGACCAACAAACAATTGGGCAAGCTTCGTATCACAGAAAAAGAAAATGTCTGTTCTGCATTTATTTCGTTTGCTCATGATTTATATACATATTTTCTTCATGTATTTATTACCACATCTCACACAGTTTTAATACCCAGGAACTTTGCATGAATACATTGACTTTGGAAACAAAACATTCAAGTGTTGTCATTGCAAGGCATTATTTTTGGCTTAACGAGCGTCTCACACATTCAACTCAATCCAATCCAAGATTCTCTCTTTATTGTCTTAGTGGGAAAATTATGCTTCCACGACCACTACCAACACCTCATCTTCTTGATGACTTGCTTAAACAATATATTTGGTCATAAATCCAAAAGGTTTTGCACAAATATTCATGCCTACAACTCTATATTTGCTTTTACATCCATGGGAGCAAATGTTGATCAATCAGTTAATCATCAATCTGGCCCGTATGTTTTTAAGATAAATGGCCATTGTTATAATCTTATGGGATCTTTATTATCTTCTAATGAGAATGCTCTAAAATTTGCCTAACTTTACATTTATGATGTTGCAAACGAGGTTTCAAATAGGATGTCACAATTTTCACATTCAACCTCTGCTTTGACATTGGATGAGACTATAGTTGGTGATCTTATTCAGATGCTTGACTCAACTAATTGTTTAGTTAGCTTATTTCGTCATGCTACACAGAAACTCTTAGAACCCACCAATCCTGGCTATAAACTACAATTGCTTTGTCAAAGAACTAATGACACCAGACAATATAATTATCCAACTTCAAATGATATTGGTGGCTTGATTGTTGGAGATATTGGTCAGAACGAGATATAATTATTGAAACTTCGTTAAACACTTTATAGAGAATATCTAAGCTGCAACCAAAATTTATGGCACTGCAATATCCTCTTTTATTTCCATTTGGTGAAGACGGTTATCGAACTAACATTAGTTTTACAAGTCATGATGGCCAAAGCTCTGGAAAATTCAAAGAGTGTCGATGAGAGCTTTTTATGCTTATCTTATTCAAGAGAGAGAATATGGAGAGGAAACAATTATAAAGGGTGGTCGCCTTTACCAATAATTTTTGGTTGATGCTTTCGCCATCATTGAAGAAGATAGACTTGACTACATTAGAATAAACCAAAATGATCTTCGGTTTGATCTATATCATAACATCAGTGAATCTATGCTTAAAGGAGATGTTCAGGGATCATTGACTGGAAAAATTATTCTTCCATCTTCTGTAATCGGTAGCCCGTGATATATGATCAATAATTACCAAGATGCCATGGCAATTTGCGGAGCATAAAGAAATCCTGATCTTTTCATTACATTCACATGCGACACAAACTGGCCTGAAATCCAAAGAGAACTCAATAAAAACAGGGCATGCAAACAGGAAGACAAGCCTAATATTATTACACGAGTTTTTAGAGCAAAACTTCTTGATATGTTAAAGTTCATCAAATCTGGTGTCCCTTTTGGCAAGACAATTGTTGGTAATACAATCATCATAATTTATTCTTTGCATAGTCTCTGTAGAAAATTAATAACTCTATTTGTCAATTTTGTAGATGTCTATGCAATTGAGTTCCAAACAAGAGGCTTTCCACACATTCATATCTTGATTTGGCTTGCCTCAAAATTCAAATTCAAAACTTTTGATGATATTGACTCAATTGTCTCAGCTGAGATGCCTGATAGAAACATTGATCCTTTATGTCATGAAATTGTCTCTAAGTTCATGATACATGGTCCATGCGATGTTGCAAAACTAGGTGCACAATGCATGTTAGGAAATGTTTGCTTAAAGTCATTTCCAAAGAAATTCAGGAGTTCAACTACTTTGGACGAGAATGGATTTGTCTATTATAGAAGACGTGAATTCCATGATAATTTTGTGCTTAAGAATGGAATTATGCTATTCAATGACTATGTTGTTCCATATAATAAAGAACTTTTGATGCATTATAATGCACATATAAATGTTGAGGTATGCTGCCAGTCAATGCTCATCAAATATTTGTTCAAATATCAGCAAAGGCCCTGACATGTGTCATGCCATACTGTAGCATGACACAAATGATGAAATACAAGCATATCTTAATTGTCGGTTTATTTGCCCTTATGAAGCTGTTTGGTGAATTTTTCAATTTCCTATTCATTCAAGATATCCTCTAGTTGAAAGGCTTCAAATTCATTTTCCTTTTCAGCAAAATATTGTTTTCTCAGGCAACGAGTCTCTTTAATCTGTTCTTAGAAGGCCAGGTATCAGGAAAACTATGCTTACTGAATGGTTTGAATGCAACAAACAATTTTCTAATGCACGAGAGCTATATTACTCAGAATTTCCAAACATATATGTTTGGGATTCTAGACAGGAGTGGACTGTGAGGTCAAAAGGGTTAAGCCTTGGACGTATAGCATATGTACACCCTGCTGATGAAGAACTTTATTTTTTAAGGCTACTTTTAAACCATATTAAAGGGTCAACTGGGTTTGCAGATTTAAGAAAGATTCATAAAGTTATTTATCCAACATATCAGCTCGCTTGTAACGCATACGAGCTTTTAGGAGATGATAAAGAATGGTCTGAATCTTTTTTTGAAGAGATTGCAACTGCATTGTTGCCACAACTTAGACATCTTTTTGTTAGTATCATTTTATTCTGTGAAGTTGCAGACCCTTTGATTTTATTCAATCAGTTTTGGCACTCAATGCATGATGACATCCTATATAAGTTGAGAACATCTTTTAGAATGCCAAACCTCATTCTATCCGATGATCAACTTAAAAATTATGTGTTATATGAGCTTGAGCAACTTTTCAATGCTTCTGCAACAACACTTCAAGATCATAGCTTGCCAATGCCTGATGGATAATTACTTAAAGAAATTACAAACAACCTTCGAAGAGAGGAGGTTAATTATGATTTCATTGAACTTAAAAGGCAACATTTCTTTAATTTTGCTTCTCTCAACCATGGACAAAGAGTTATATATGATTCAATTATTGCAGCTGTGTTCGATAAAAAACAGGCTTTGATCTTTGTGCATGGCCATGGGGGAACTGGCAAGACTTTTTTGTGGCATGCAATCATAAATCGGGTCAGAATTGAGGGGTTAATTGTCCTAGCAGTGGCATCATCTGGCATTGCATCTCTTCTTCTACCAAATGGTCGTACAGCCCATTCAAGATTCAGAATCTCACTTGCTATTGATGAGTTATCAACATGTGCCATTAAAAAAAACACTCATTTTCCCAACGTTCTTCAAAAAACCTCTCTTATAGTTTGGGATAAGACACTAATGATTAACGGATTTTGCTTTGAATCCCTAGATTGTTCAACGCGTGATATTCTTTTAGAGATTAAAAACTGCAACAAAAATCTTTCATTCGGTGTAAAAACATTTTTACTTGGTGGTGATTTTCGTCAAATATTACCAGTTATTCCTAGTGGAACAAAGGAACAGATAATCAATGCTTCTTTAACCAGCTCAACTTTGTGGTCCAGATTTACTATATTGACTCTTATAGCAAACATGCGTCTCTCTATAAATGGCCTAACTTCTGAAGAAAAGGCTGATATTAGTGAGTTTTCCAGATGGATTTTAAATGTTGGCAATGGTGACATGTCTGATTTGTCTTTGCTAAGTGAATCCGATGATTATTCTGTTATTGTTCCCTTAAATCTTCTCCTTCAGACTTCATCTGATCCAATTTTAGCAATTGTCTCGACAATTTATCTAAATATTTATGACACTCAAGTTGACCCCAACTATTTTAGAGAGAGAGCTATAGTGACAACAAAAAACACAATTGTTGCTGAGATCAATGATTTTGTGCTTTGCATCACACCTAGAGAAAATCATATCTATCTTAGCATTGATTCTGTTTGCACATCGTCAGCAGAGAGTGACAATGCAAGCTCATTATATCCAATAGAATACATAAACCAGCTTGAATTCAATAGTGTCCCATCTCACACACTTGCTCTCAAAATTAGAACACCTGTTATGTTAATTAGAAATATTAGCCCATCTATTGGTCTATGCAATGAGACTAGGCTTATAGTTACACAACTTTCATCCAAGGTCATTCAAGCACAGATAATAACTGGATCTAACATTGGCAACAAAGTTTTCATACTAAGAATTATCTTCCCAGTCAATAAAATAAGATGTCCCTTTACAATTAAAAGATGTCAATTTCATTTAAAACCATGTTATGCCATGACAATAAATAAAAGTCAGGGACAATCTCTAAAAACTGTTGGTGTTTTTCTTAAAGAACAAGTTTTCACCTATGGGCAACTTTATGTTGCTCTCTCAAGAGTCACTTCAAGGAAAGGTTTAAAGATTATTTCTTGTGACAATGAAGGGCACCCATCTGCTTATGCAAAAAATATTGTCTACAAGGACATTATTAGCGCTTTTCCTAAAGGTTTTTTTTTTTTTTGCTTTTTTTCTTAATCTTAAACAGAAAAAAGATTCACTTATTGTTTGCTCATCAATATTTTGCAGATCATCAAAATTAAACTTTACTACTAGAAGTGTTTCTTTGATCCCCTTTATATGTTGCCCTGTTTATCAATCTTATTGATTCTTTTGTAAGGTTTTAATCAACTTTATATATAGTTATAAGATTTTAAAATTGCTTATACATTATGAATTTAACTTCATTTTTATTTTTAATTTTTGGTTCTTATTCTGTTGCATATATCTTTCCTCTGAAGGTCATGGAGCTAACAATCCAAAACATAAAGAAATACAACTTCTACACATCTTTGAATGGAAGAGTTTGTCGTGTTTGGATTCCCTAACTCAATGGACAAACAAACAGTTTTAATTGCCTTTTGGTTAATTACAAAGTAAGCTTATATTGTGCTATAATTTTTTTCATCTATTTTTTCATGCTTTACACTCTGTTTCTTTAGTCTTAATGTTTTTAATCTCATTAATAATGTTCATCTCTTTCATCTAACAGGGTAATGCAATTCAAGCCTCTATTAAAGTCAAAAACATACAACTATTTGCCGCTTCTATTATTGAAGGGGAATATTATCAGATTTGTGGGTTCTATACCTTTGAAAATAGATATACAAACTCTGTTGTTGCCCATGAAGCAATTATTGATCTTAAATCTGACACCAAAGTTACAAGGCTTGATCCACTAACACCCCCCGTACCGTGTCATTACTTTAACTTCATCAACTTTGCACATATGTTGACTATAGGAAAAAGATCAGGAGTGCTAACAGGTTTTATCATAAAAAAAACATTTTTCATACATTTTCATTGTTTTCTTATAGTTATTTTCGCCACTAATCTTTATTTATTTTTTATTTATTAGATCTTCTTGGTCGATTAAAAGCTATTCAACCACTTGAACAAATTATGGTTAGGGGTCAAGATATAACAGATAAAAGAGAGTTTATAATTGAAAATATCAGGTTGGTTATCTTAATCTCATACATTTTTTTATTGATCTTAATGCCTTATCTCTTAAAAACAATCTTATATGCAGGGGTGATGAACTCAGGGTAACTCTTTAGGGTGATGTTGCAAAATGCTTTGATGATACTGATCTAGATGGCCAACCAAGTCCATTTATAATTGTTTTTGTTGGCTTTCAGATCATTGAGTTCAAAGGTTTTTTTTCAAACTTTTCCCTTTATTTTGTAATGATTGTTATTTACACCTTCCATATATATCACCTTCACTTCTCTATCTTCTTCTTATTACCATTAACCAAATTGTTGCACATATTTATTTCGATCGTTCATTTATTTTATACTTTTTTAGATTTATTGTTTCATTCAACTCAATTTGTCTATGATCTTAAAATATATATATTTCTTTTTGCTGTTAGGAAAACCAAACCTTGCTAGCACTGTTGCCTCATTATGGTATTTCAACCCAGAAATTCAAGAAGTTCTTCCATATAAACATTTGTGAGCTTCTTTATTTTTTTGTTGTCTTATTTCAAATATTATTTTTTAAAGCTATTTATATCAGACAACTTTTATAATCAGCTATAAAGATGTTCCTATTGAGGTCCATCAACTCCCTGCTTCAACAAATGCTCAAACCATTCATCAGCAGCTAAAAGAAAATAGAAAGACAATTAAAGAGATCTTTTGCATGGATCCATATCAATACAGAGTATGTCAACAACGATCTCCACCATTCTTTTACCACATTAGCTTTGATTTGGTTTTCTGTCAAACATTCAAAAATATATATTAGTTTTTAATTCTTATTTTAAAAAATGCAAAACCAGAGATTTACATGCAAGGCCTCAATAGCTGACTATGATCTTCATTGAGGTTGGTGGTATCATAGCTGCCCAATATGCACAAAGTCGCTTTATGACAAAAGAATAGGTTTTAGATGCAATAAACACAATGAAGTAACGTCGATTCCATGGTCAGCCAAGAAAAAAATGCTTTTCATGTCCAAACCTAGATTGTGCATGCTCTTCATTTTCTTTTACATTACGCCTTATATTTAATTATCTCATTTCTAACATTTTCTTAGGTTTAAAGTTGATTGCATTGTAACTGATGACACTGATGTAACAACATTTCTAATGGTCAGAAAAACTGCTGAAAACTTCTTTGGCTCCTCTGCCCACAGTTATGTCTATGATAAAGAGTTTATTGAGTCCATTCCACCTCCTATGATTGAAAAATTACACAAACCAAAAATATTTCAGCTGAGATTCAGAAATTTTAGCTCAATTATGAACCGTTGTGATATCATTGTTGCTAATGTTTTTGATGACATTGTAGATGTTGTACTTCCACAACAACATGTTGAGTCGGAACTTCATGATATTGATGTTAATTTCATAGAAGAAGTTGTTGAATCTTCCTCTAAAAACCCTTCTATTAGACCTAACTCCAACACATATTCCACCATCAAGAGCTCACGTTGATACTCTTTCACAATCACAAACTGTAAAACATCTACTATTTGAAGATGAAACATCTCTTAAAAGGAAATATATTTCTTCCTTTCTTTATATCTATTACCTTTAAATTTCAATAATGTCATTTTTATATGTTTGCTTTGACAATGCTAAATGCACAATTTGTTGGGTTTTTTGAAATTCACAGCTCTACAACAGATGCTGCAGCCGCACCTCCAAATGTATTTCTGCTTGATGACAACGCATCAACAATGTCTAAGAAGGATGATCCACCAAAAAAAGTCAATGTCGATCTAAATTGCACAAAAAATAGGTGATTTAAGCTTGCTCTTCAATTATGCCATTTTGCGAGCTATACAATTTCTTTGCAAGGCCTTTTCATGTCATATAAGAAGAAAAAAATTACATGTTTCATGCAACATCACCTATAACTTTTTTACTAGACACTTTGCATACAAAAAATAGACATCTTTATTCCTAAATTTATTATAAATTTTATGCAAAGCAAAAAAATACTTTCTGGATAAACAATATCAAGACAAAGTGTTTTAAATCACACCATCAATTTATATGCAAACAAAATCACTTAGCACTAATGTATCATTTCTTTTTTCATTAAGAGGTTCTCCCCATAAACACTAACTCTGCTTATTTTGCATGCCTCCTTGTGTTGTTTCAAGGTCACTATCCTCTCTTGAAAATCCATTGAGTGTATTCATTTATGCAACCAATATAGAGCTTTCTAAAGCACAATAACATCAAAATTAGCTTTGTTATGTTAGGTCCCTTCCAATTAATGTGGCAGCATGATTTTAAATTTGCTAGAAAACAATTATGCAGTTTGAATTTATAGTTGAAGCCTTGAATTTAAATGATGCCTATGATAGGAAAAAAAATTAGGCCAACCCTATCATTACAATATCCTTTTCAACTTGGAGATCTCTAATGAGTTTATTTGAATGGAAAAAAAGAATTATAATGCGGTAATGATTATTGCTTTATTTATGCTTACATAACATTTCCCTCAATGATGAAAAAAATACAATGTTAATATAGCTAAAACACACCCCATATTAAATCAATTTGTTAAAAATAGACTAATCTTAGGTCACTGTTAACAATTATCCAAATAGAGCAAATTCAACCAATGATCAATTTGCTACAAGAAAAATTAACATGTAAAATCTAGTAATTCAACTTATTCAACCATCAATCCAACAATTTTGCTATTTATAGATTAAATAATTCGTTGACAAGTTCAATAACCATGTAAAATCCAATAATCCAACAATTTTGCTAACTGCCAATTAAATAATTCGTTGTAGTTAAAACAAACCCAACCATCAACTAGTAGCCTACAAAAAACAAATAATTCATCTTTAATTGATTTAATTAATTACAAATTTTCAATCTACCGATTAAATCATTATCAAAATAATTAAAACATGCCCACCTATCAATCAATTGCAGTTTTGCAATATGCGAATTAAATAAATCGATAAATATTTAAAACGAGCACAACCATTAATCATTTGCCTACAAAATACAATTAGCTCATCTTGAATGGATTTTGTCGATTACAGCTTTGCGAGCTACCAATTGAATTATTATCCAAGCAGTTAAAACAATAACAGCAATCAACTAGTTCGATGCGAATAACAAATACCTCATATTTAATAGATTTTAGCGATCACAATTTTACTATCTGCCGATTAAATAACGTGCTGCAGTTAAAACAAGCTCAACCATAAACTAGTTGGCTACAAGAAACAGATAATTCATCTTTAATTAATTTTATTATTTGCAATTTTACCATCTAACGATTAAATAATTGTCAAAACAATTACAACACGCCCAACAATCAATCAATTGCCTTTTTGAACTCTGCGAATTAAATAAATTGTCAAACAGGTTAAAGAAGCCTAACCATTAATCAATTGGCTGCAAAATACAATGAACTTATCTAAATAGATTTTATCAATTGCAATTTGGCCATGTGCTGATTTCATTATTATCCTAACTAGTCAAACGATAGCAGAAATCAACCAGTTTGATGTAAAAAACAAATAATTCATTTAAAATAGTTAAAAACACGCAAAACAATCATCAATTTCCTGCATCAAAAAAACCCAGTGCAACGCGTGGGCAAGCCAACTCGTCTTGCCTATATGGTAGATTGAAAAATAAGATAAAATCAAATTATTTTTGTTTGTATAGTAAGGGAGTTCTTCAATGAATTTCTAGAAAAGTTGTAGGATTACCTCTTAACCACTCCTATAGCCTAATCACCCTATAGAATGACATATGTTAAGCTAGTTAAGTTGACGATTTGAGTTCAAGAACGGCTAGATAAAGGATTTATATGCTCGAGCAATTCACAGCAAGGATCCCAATACTATTTATAAAAAAGAATAATGACATACTTAGATTCCACATTGATTATCCGTAGTTGAATAAAGTGACAATGAAAAAAAAATCCACTTGTGAGGATAAATGACTTATTTGATCAGTTAAGAGCAGGGTTACCAATCTCATTTTGTTTTGGCCAAAACGGCCGAAATGTTTCATACCAGTTAAAAAAAATGAAATAAAACTGCTTTGTGTTTAATGTTAAATTAAATAAAAATATATTTAAAAAATACAATATTGAACACACATGTTATGTTTCGAAAAATAATTTTAAGATTATATTTGTTTGACTTTGTGTTTGTATTATATAATTTAAAGTTAATTTATCTTGGATTTTAATCATGTTTGTTAAATTAAAATTAAATTTTTTTTCATACATATAATTAATTAATTAATTATAAACAGTATTGCCCTGAAATGGAGCACCGAAATATTCTATACCAATAGAAAAAACGAAACGTAAATCGAAGCTTTGGTTAAGAGAATTTTCAAAAAATATACAAGTTGAATTACATGCAGGGCCTTCGTCTCCCAACCAGATAACACAACAGCAACAACACCCATCACTAACCCATGAATACAGGAGCAAAATAAAGACCATTGATGCGAACCGGCCTAAAAACACCAGCAAGGACCCATTACATGATTAGGGGCTTGGTTCGTGGTTTTCAAAGTTTCACCCAAATCATAATTGCAAGGACCATTGAAGTATCTATGTGTAGGAGAGGTCCAGCCCAGCTTTATTTGGGCCATGAAGTGAGCACAATGAAGGAGCCAAAAGAATCCTTCATGGGCTGGATGGAAGAGAATAAATAAACCTTATGGGCTTCATTTAAGTTAGTTAGCTACAGTCCAAGGCTTGTTTGGGCTTAATTAAGACTTTGTTTTCAGCTAGGATCCAAGGCTTGCTTGGATTAAGTCATGGGCTTTTCAATTTAGGATTTTGGGTCAGTTTTGAGTGGACCTCATTTAAGTCAACATAAGGCGTCCATTAAGGTTAGGTTTTTAAAAGACTATTTAAACTCATGTAACCCTAATTTCGGAGCCATTGATTAATTTTAATTCTGAACTTTTCAGTTTATGTGTGAGAGTGATTCTTGCATTCTTCTGTTATTGAATGAACTGAATCCGACTTATCGAAGATTAATTGGCTTCGTGGCGTCATTCTACTCATTCCAATAGTGTTGGTGCCTTGGGGCAGGTTTCCATTGTGTCACACTCCTATCAGACCTATTTCGGCTTTCCAGGATCAGATCTCATGGGTTGCGTGACCACGTGATCACGATATTCGCATAAACCATGAAAAAGAAATCTTTGCAGGTGAAGTTTGTCCCCATTATAAAAACGCATTCAAGAGGCTGAGATGATAGACTGCTGCCTAGAGCTATGCTTATATTCTGTTTGATTATATTTGTCAAACCAAGAACGAGAAAGGAAACTCTAGTTAGGAACAAAACCTTCTCCCTGAATTTGAGAATGGAATGCTTAAAGGTTAAGGCTATTCTATTTAATAAAGGTTATTATGTTTTAAGATTATAATATGATATATGGTTTGAAATATAAGGAACGTATGAACAGTGAGACGTATCAACAGCTGAATGAAGACATTTTTCAGAACAACAAACATGAAATAACTAGAAGTGAGTCCATAAGAGAATCATGAAGAGATGAATATACCATCAGCCTATCCAGTGAAGAAAAAACATTTTAACTGCAATTTTCAACTGTAAAGATTGAAACTGTTGCCAGCAAAAGAAGGCAAATCTAAACGTGTTATTCTAGCCTGATATTCTCATTATGATTTTCTCATGTAATTCAGATTGCACGTGTGTTCATTTTATCACAAGAATTAGGATGTATAAAAACGAAGTAGAGGAAGTCACCTTGAGTCATTGATCTTTGTATACGAGCTTGCTTTGAATTTAAGTGACCCTCCTTTTAAGCTTATTAACTACATTTATCATCTTTTTTGAAAATATTTTTAATTGAAAATGGTTTCTGACATGGCTTCTTGGACTTATTTTGCATTTACTGATGGAAGTCACGGGAGTCTGTGTAGGATAGCAAGGATGGATCAAACCAAAGGGAAAAGAATGTTTGATCATACGTTGAAAGCAAGAGTAGTGTACACTTAAGGAACCATCTCATTTAAAAACTTAAGTTTATAGGTGAAGTCTCATAATATAATTTATATTATTCTCTAATACACCTCTTCAAGTGAAAGCTCTTTGGGCTTGAAACGTGCACATACCCACATTATCTTGTGCTTGATTTTTATCAAATAAAATAAGAGTAATGAGATTCGAATTCGTGATTGTTGAGTCAATAAAATTCTGATACCATATTAAAGAACCAATTCACCTAAAAATTTAAGTTTATAGATGAGTTCTCATAATATTATTTATATTTACCCTGTCAAATAGGAAAAGAACATAAGAAAACCATATTTCAAGGCTACTTTTCATTTTCTTCGTTGTCTTACTAAGTTCAGATGCCCCCCTCCCTCTTCCTTACGAGTTCTTTGGTACCCTATCCAAGTTCCTGTGGGATTTTTATCTTCTTTAATTCAAATTGAAGGAAAGGAATGGGTAATCAAATGCTGAAAGCAAGAGTAGTAGCCATATAAAACAAGAAAAGATAAGAAAATCTTCGTTGCCTTACTAAGTTTAGATGCCCGTGTTCTTTGATAAAAGGATTCACACCTCTGTTATATGTCCAGTTCCACTGTGAATACTCCAGGTACATAGCACTACTAAACAAGATGGGCATTTAAAGGTTTTTAAGCCGTTCTTTAGCATCTTGTTGATAGACTGCTTGCATGAAAGAACGAAACTGGCCGGAGGATCTTCCATAACCTTGCTCAGCCAGCTCGCGCCATCAGTGAGGACATCTACCAGCAAATTCGGGATCACCACAGCCGGCTAGGCGTTCCGCAGGCCATTCAAGCCATTTGGAATCTCAGAGAGGGATAAGAAGTCATCTGCTTGCTCTCTCCTTCCCTGCGATTCGTCCCCTCGCAGTTCAGCCCAGAATTCCTTTAAAACATCACTAGCTGATATGCGCATCTCTATTCCCCGATCGATTAGCTTCAATTGCGATCATGCATGCCATTACAAGTACACACAAGAATTAAAGAGATATGTAAATGCTAACTCCTTCGCCTTTATTTTATACTATTTACATAAAGAGATCATGGTTCAGTTACTGTAGCATGTGAGACAAATCATCATAGATTACAATAGTGTTTTTCAGTTTTTGATTCGGTCGTTTAGTTGTCTAGTTTTTGATATTTAGTTATTTTTTCGAAGCAAAAAAAGATGAAACACCTGTAATTCAATGAAAAATAGCTTGTTTTCTAAACAGGTGGGCAGGGGTTTGACCTTTGACAATGCACCTTTTATGCATTATTTTTTTTGTTTATAATTTTTTTTTTCATTTCTTGTATATATATATATATATATATATATATATATATATGTAAGAAGAGTATGAATAAGCAACTTGACTTAATACGTTTATTAAGCTCATATGAATATGATGATTTGAATAAAAAATGGTACAATAATAATTAAAAAAAAAGCAAAAAGAAATAATCAACTCGAACTTATTTGAATTAGTATGTCGAATTTATAATCTAGTTGTGATATTGGAATAAATCTGTCGAAAGAAAAATAAATAAATCAAGGAAGCTTAATTATCAAATAACTCTATGTTGAAGGGCAAACTAAAAACAAATGTGACTCTACCATAAATTAACCTATTGACCTTGCAACCATGAATATAAGATTAAAATAACTCCGTAGAAAAAAATATAAAACAATGAAAGATTAATTCTCAATAAATCAAATATTGAAGAATGAGATTGAAAAAAAAATCAAATTTAATAAAGAAACTAAAAAAAATCGGAAATCAACTTATGCTAATATTTAAAACTATTGACCCTAGTCATGAGCTCAAAACTAATCTCATAAAAGAAAAACTTTAAACAATAATAAAGTAAAGCTCTAGATCACAAAATAATATGGGACATTTAAAAAAATAAAAAGGATAAAAAACAAAAATTGATATAGACATTCCTTTATATTAGGAATTAAATTGAAAAATAATAATTAGGAAAATACAAAAATGGATTAGATTGAAAAAAAATTCAATTAGAAAAGGAATAATAAACAAATAATTACAACTAAAAGAATAATGATCAAATTTGATAAAAAGATTAAATGTAATTAAATGATGATGGATGAAATTAAAGAAACAAGTGATATATAAAAATATTAAAAACAAATTAATTGATATTTAAAATAATATGAATAAAATTGTATATAAAAAAACAAAACAAAATTTGTATTTTACTAAGGAGAAGAGAGAGAAGTGGACGAGAAGAAAAAACTTTACTGGAGCCACACCGCGAACATTCACCTTGCCACTAATAAAATCTTGTTGTGTCACTCCTCATGCGATTGCAAAAGTCAGTGTTTAATTGTAAAAAGAGCCTGTATCTGCTTCATGAAAGTTAGAGACTCCTCTCACTCGCTAGCTCATGCATTACACCTGTCAACCACTATTTCCTTTAAAATATATTTTGTATTTATTAAACTACCCCATTGTGCTTTGTGTTTATTTTATGATATTATATATAAGCCATAATGAAATGATTAAAATATCCTGGACTCAAGGTCGAGTAAAAAAATAAAATCTTAATACTATTTAAGTGATTATACTATTTTAAAAAGATGAAAAGTAAAAAAAACACTTGCTCTAGTTAGTAATTTTTTTTGTCCCTAAAAAACATGACGTGATGACAAAAGACTAGACATCTGCACAGGAGGTCTCGAGTCAGGGCGTGGACTCTTATAAAAACCTGGGACAACAGGGTTTTACTCTCTCACCTAGGTCCATAAAATGCACTTTCCAGAGAATAGAGTTTACTCAAATTCAAATAAAAAATTATTATTATTTAAAGAGTAACTTAGCAATTTCATTGTCCGACAAAAATATAAAGCATAGATTTACTCTATTCAATTTAATAATGTAAATTGAACCTTATTATATAAAAAAAAACCCACTAATTTCCCTCCAATATGTGCTTTCTTAGCTTGGACTAAGAAAAATAAAAACATCATTATACTATAACCATTTACAATGCTATAACCATTTACAATGCAATGAATCTTGAAGACCTAGGGTTTGAGCTGGAATCAAGTCAGGCACAATAACTCTTCCTGGTCCTGACCCAGCCCAACCCAGCTATTCGGGCCTAATCTTAAACCTTATCTCGACCCAAGATGATCCTCCAGTTCTCAGGCCTACGAAAAAATAAACAAATTTTCCATGAAAATAGTAATTATGCGATCTCTATAGTTACAAGCAATATGTTGAATTTAATTGCGAGTAGGGCAAATAAGGCTGATAACAAAGGAACAACACGCTAGACAAAAGAGATGACAACTTTTACACTCAAAAGTGTCCTGGTGTAATTTTAAATTTTTATAGTGATAAAAATAAATACAATAATAAAAAGATAAAAATTCATATACTAATTACATTTATCTTACGATCTTATGATAATATATCTATCTTATGGTGTAAGTACTAGTAATCATAGTTTGAACCATAGAATTTCCTAGAGTGTGTGTGTATATATAAAATTTGAATATAGATAGATAGAATTTTTATCAGTATACCCATAATTAACATTTAATATTTTTTTATGTTTTATCTATTTTTATTAACGCGAGTGTCCGAGTTAGATTGTGTGCATCTAGACTAATCCCATAGATCATGAAGTTAATGATCATATAAGCCTCTAGTGGTCATTATATTGGCAACCACAAGATTTGAATATGAGATTACATAAGAATAAATTTTTTAATTCGAAATTCTTTTCAGACACTTATTTACTAAATTGTTTTTTATGTTCTCAATGTCAATGCTTGCTAGCTATGGAAACTTCGTGTTCATGGTTGAACTATTAAAGAACATATCTGGCTTGATCTACAATTTAGAGAGCACAAGGTTCTTTCATATATTTTAATTTATGGATCTTTGATCGTCAGATCTGTCTGAGTAATAGTTGAATAAATTAAATTATTTTGTTCCTTTAAAGGGACTTTTACATCCACTGTACTTAAGTTGAATGATAAAAAAAAAATATACAGCAAAGAATAATGTTTATTGTTCTTCGCTGTCATCAAAACCTTCAAAAAAAACTTGGTTGACTTGTTTAATGCAAAGTGACAGCAAGCTGCTAAAGCATTGACAAAATGACAATTATGAATTTAATTACAATTAATTGCTTCGACGCTACTAAATAATTATGATAAATAAAGCTTTATTTACGAATATATATATATAAATATCCAAGCTAATTTCATGGCATACGTTTTCTCTTGCAAGCGCAGCATGTCTTTTCCTCGTAATGACATGGCTTCTTGGACTTATTTTGTATTTACTATTTACTGATGCAAAAAGTCACGGGCGTCCGTGTAGGATAGCAAGGATGGATCAAACCAAAAGGAAAAGAATGTTTCATCGTACGTTGAAAGCAAGAGTAGTTACTTTTAAAGAATTATATTATCTAAAACTTTAAATTTATAGATAAAATTTCACAATATAATTTATATTATTTTCTAATATATCTTTTCATGTGAAAGTTTTTTGGATTTAAAACTTGCAGAGATCCATATTATTTTATATTTGATTTTTATCAAATAAAATAGAGGTAATGAAATTCGAACTTGTGATCGTTGGGTCAACAAGATTCTAATATCATGTTAAAGAATTATTTGATTTAAAAATTTAAGTTTATAAATAAAATTTGAAAATATAATTTATATTATTACGTAACAGTTAGCTGTGAAATAGGAAAATAACAGAAGAAAAGCATATTTCAAGGCTACTTTTCATTTTCTTCGATGTCTTGCTAAGTTCAGATGCCCCCCTCCCTCTGTGAATGTTCTATTTTTATCTTCCATAGCACCCTTTTAATATTTTCTTTGTCTTTAAGATCTTATCAACTTCTCCATCTGTTAGCTTATACATACTCCTCTTCTGATTTCAGCCTTCATTTGCTTGACAACCAACACTTTTGCTCACCTTGATTGTCTGCGTTATTATTCGGGTTTCATTTTACCATTCTCCATTATCTGTCAGAAATTGCTTGGTGATGGCGCACAAGACAAGATTGCGTTTACCTGTGTTTCTTTTGTTAATAGGTACGTTTTGCGAGCAAAATCATGTCCATGGAGAACCAGAAGTGCCTTGTTATTTCATTTTCGGAGACTCATTGGTAGATAGTGGCAATAATAACAACCTTGAAACCATAGCTAAAGTCAATTATCCTCCATATGGGATCGACTTCCCAGGTGGTCCAACAGGAAGGTTCACCAATGGTCGAACCGTAGCTGATATAATGGGTTCGGCCTTCTTCTCCATCTCTTGTTGTTTTATCACTACTCCTCGATAGTTTCAAAGGAGAAGAGGTTTAGAAATCATTCATGTGACGTCTAAAATACAATCTTGTGACTAAAAATTTTCAAAAATCTTGAGATGGGTCCTTCTTCTAGGACCTAGGAAGCTAATTCCTACTATGGATTTATTATTATCTGCTTATGATTGTTTTAGTTAGAATTCATGCTGAGCGCAGAGTTTCTCCTTACAGGTGAACTTCTTGGCTTTGACGATTTCATTCCATCCTTTCTAACTGTCGATAGCTCAGAGATTCTCAAAGGTGTAAATTACGCATCTGGTTCCGCAGGGATCCGACAAGAAACCGGGAAGCAACTGGTAAATTATACTTTTTCTTACAATATATGTTATGTGCTTGTCCTTAACCTAAACATGAAAATTTCTGTTTGCAGGGCGTTAACCTTGAACTAAGCAAACAGATGGAAAATCATCAGACTATTATCTCACGCATAGTCGATATGGTAGGGATCGAGTCCGCAGCCAACCACCTGAATAAGTGCTTTTATTGGTCCGTAATCGGCAGCAACGATTATCTAAACAACTATTTCATGCCACAATACTACAATACAAGCAGTCAATACACTCCAGACAAATACGCAGAAGCACTTATCAAACAATATTCTCAGCAAATCATGGTCAGTATACAAATAGTTGCTCAATGAATTTGAGCGTATGTATTATGCTAAATGGAAAATCTATTGTTATTATTATAATTTTTCTTCACAGACTTTGTACAATTCTGGAGCAAGGAAAGTGGCGCTGAGTGGAATCGGGCCTATCGGCTGCGCACCACATTCTACTGCTAACTATGATACAAAAGGCTCATTATGCGTTGACTCCATGAATGAGGCAGTAAATTATTTTAACAGGCGGCTCAAATCACTTGTAAATCAATTGAATAACGATTTGGCTGATGCAAAATTTATCTACCTTAATGCAGCTGGATTTGGCTCAGAATATACGGCATCTCCAGGTAAGGCTTACTACTCAACGTTCTTTGACTCTTCGATCATGTCCATTTTATTGCCAAATTCTCCATTCTGTTCTGTCAGGAATAACATTCTTATTTCTATTCACGAGTTTCAGGTTTCAGTTTTAAACTCAATGGCTGCTGTAAGGCAAATGAGCATGGCCATTGCGTTCCTAACCAGACTCCATGTATTTTTAGGAGTTTTAACTTGTTCTGGGATCTATTTCATCCTACAGAAATCTCGAACAAGTTTTCTGCACTATTATCATATCGATCTTTGAAGAAGATCTTGTAAAATTCTTCGTTGAATTTAGCTAAAAAAAGTAAGTGATAATGTAAAGAACTCTATGGTTTCCATCATGTTAATATCTACCATTTGAAGAGGATCTGAGCTGAATAAGTCGTGTTCAATGCTTTGGCACCATTTTATCTCAGCATAAGATATGCTATTTTTTTTATGCCACTTCATTTACAGCTTTGGTTGCTTTAAGAAATGGAGCCCCTATTTTCTCATCTTACGTTGGCTGCAATTTTCTAGCATTTAGAGTGTTCTAGAAGTTATTTTTTTGATCTTCTTGAAGCTGTTGATGGTAAAAGTTTAATTCTTTATTTGATATTGTCTGAGGGTTTTGCCACCGCTGATTCCTGTGATATGTATAGCATTAAGTTTTGATCCCGACCACACATTGATTCCTATAATCTCTTTATCCCTAAACTCTTTTTTTTTTTTGCATGGAGGTGATTCAAATAACATTTTTTAAAAGATTTGAGATCTAGAAACCCAACGTATCATTTGATAGAGGTAATTTTTGTCTCGTTATAGGTTTAATCCTAAATACAATTTAACTGGCAACACTTACCTCATTGTTAATAGACGCTCATATAGCCATAAACCACATCAACTTGGATAGAAAAAATATTGTGACACTTAATTTAATCTAAGTCATCAAGGGCAAAATCTCCTAAAAGTTAGAATGCACTTTTGAGTGGAAAGGACGTTATCATTTTCTGAGACGAATTAAGAGATCTATTTTGAGCACCATCTAGTTAATTGCTAGCACTCCGTTGCGTGCGGAGCAAATAATTTTTATAATTATTGAGATTAAAATATAATATTTATACATATAAAATTTGATATAATGAAACATGTCATAACCCAATTTTTGGGTTACTCCCCAAAATAAAATAAAATGACAAAAATAAAATAAAAAGAGCCGGCGTGGGTAGAAAAATCAATGTGGAAATTTTGGTTGTTTTCGCGAGTCCAATCGTATCTCTTTGGTTCCAAAAATAGAGAAAAATACAGATTTAAGGCAAAAATAATTTATCATTGAATGAATCTGTGTAAAAACTAAGTTAAACGACATAATTATATTTTTATGGGTTGATTCGATTTAATCGTCGATAAATTTAAAGTGTAAATATGATCGAGAATTAATTTAAGGTTCAATTGAAGGATTTAATTAAGTGCAAGAACTTAATTATACTTTAAATTGGTCAAATTAATTTTATTAAGGGCTTAGTCAATGAGAAATCAATTTCTGGAATTTAATTCGGGCTCAATTAATGAGAATGGAATTTTCAGAGACCAATTTGAATTTTTAAGTCAATAATGCGAAATCAGGGGCCAAATTGAACAAATTGAGAATTTAATGGTCAATTGAGGGTTAAATCGCGCAAATCGGAAACCAGAAATAAAAAAGGCGCGCACATTTAAGGTTGCGGTTGAAATTTTGACGGGGATACGATTGCATAAAATTAAAAGTTTAAAACTAATCGGGGGTGCGATTGAACCAATAAAACATTGAGGGACCAAATTGTATTTTTCTCACACCAATTTTGCATGTCACTGCACTGTTCCGAACAGTGCAGGAACACGACGCTGCAACAGCTCTCTGCAGCAAGGGACGAAGGACGTTGCAGTGGCAGTCCTCAGCCCTTTGCAAAAATGCAGAGGCCATAGCACTACATGCAAATTGCATGTGCTCTGCCTATAAATTGACTGCGTGCCGAGACGAAAAGGGAGGGAGAATGACAGAACAGGGGAGGAGAAAAGAGAGAATTATGTGAGAGAGAACGGAGGAAAAAACACGCAGAAAAGAAGAAAAAAGAAGAGAATGAGTTTTACGCAGAGAGGAGAAAACTGAGAGAAAACTGAAGAGAAAAACGCATAAAACACGAAGAAAAGAACAAGCTTTCTCTCTCTCCCTCTCGGTCAGCAACTCCAGCCACCGTCTCCGACCACCGTGCATCACCCCTTCATCGCCAGAAACTCCCCCCTCCACGCTAGAAGCCCAGCCGTGGTCTCAGGCAAAGGCAGCAGCAGTAGCACTCGGCGCAGCAGCAACAAACCGCCACTTCAGAAGCTTCCTCCGGCCACCACAAGCCACCGTTGACGACGCCACCACGACTAGAAGAACCACCTCGACCTCCTCTACCCAACGGTACTAACAGGTACACGTTTCATCACAGTTGAAAAACACCACTGTTCAGCTTCTTCTTCCTCACGCCTGCATGCAGTGGGACGTATCCCACTGTTCATGCAGGCTGGGCTGCGCGTGAATGGGTCGGGCTCTGTGTCCGGCCCAAGTTCTAAGTGATCTGGGCTTCCAGCCCTGAAGACTGGAAGCCCAGCCCAGATCCCGTGGGCTTCCAGCCCACTCAGGCTGGGCTGTTAGCCCACTGCGGCTGACAGCCCAGTCCACACCTGTCTGGGCTTCCAGCCCACTAAGGTTGGGCTATCAGCCCACTGTGGCTGACAGCCCAGCCTAGAAAAAAAATAAAAAAAATACAAATTGATAAAAAAAATATTTTTGTTTTTTTTACTACTATTATTATTACAAAAAAATCAAGAATACAAAAAATGTATTTGTTTTTGTTCATACGGCCAAATTCCATGATTTTTCCATACATATTTTTCGTAAAAAATTATGTTGCATGTTTCTCATATTTTAAAACGAAAATTGGATATCGTAACCAGTTTATGATCATCCGTTGAAATTTGGCCAAAATATCAAAAATAATTATAAATATTTTTGTTTCATCTATTAGGGTGTAAATTTACATTGTAAAGTACACCCGCGAATAAAGAGAAATTTTACTACAGTGTAAATTTACATTGTAAAGTACACCCGTAGATAAAAAAAGATTATTACTACGGTGTAAAATTACATTGTAAAGTACATCCGTAGATAAAAAAAAACTTGTAACTGCGGTGTAAACTTACATTGTAAAGTACACCTGCAAACAAAAGAATGTATTTTTTGAAAATGCAGTGTAAAAATTTTAACTTAGGAAAACAATCAAACAACAATGCAGCCTACTTTAGGTAGGGTGCACTGGGGGTGATGCGTCTTCCCCTTGCACAACAAGTCTCCTTACCCAAGACTCTCGCAGACCAATAGGTTTCCTAGTGATCGTAATACTAGGTGGCGACTCCTAATAATTATAGTCGTAAATTTTACGGCTATAAACAACTCCATTTTCACTGCGCGCCGTTGTCTCCCCCGAAACCCGGGGGAGATGGCGGGGCGCGAAGCGCGTAGAAAAATTGTCGTCGCAACAAAACAGATCGACATACCCTATTATTACAGCAGTAACATCGAAGTCTTAATATTTAAAATTATCAGCACTTTTATTGCCAAAACAATAAAAATTATTAAACTACCCCGAGAAAAAAAACACAAAAAATTAACAAAAAAGCAAGCAAGATCAAAAACTAAAATCATTATTATTATTATTATTATTATTATTATTATTATTGCGTTGATAATGAAAAAAAATTAAATCAAAGACTCAAAGAAGCCTAAAAACATTAACAAAAGAGTAAATAAAACAAAACAAAAATTCAAATAAATTTTCAAAAAAGAGTAAACATTAACAAAAAAGATTAACAAAAGAGTAAACATTAACAAAAAAAAGATTCACCTGACTTGAAAGAAATAATAAAAAAACCAATAAATAACTAAAAGAAAGACCAAAGGGAGAAAAAAAAACAGAAATATCAATTTTCAAATGATTATAGATATAAAATAAAATTTAAGAGCTATTTTTTGTTATAAAAAAAATCACCTCAATAAAAAAGAAAACAACAAAAATTAAAAATCAAAACTAAGAGCAAACCTATATATACATGGACAAAAGTAAGGATTATTGAAGGAATATAAAAAAATAAAGGGATGAAAATCAAAAATCAAAAGTATAAGGACGGACATGAAAATCAAATGTACAGGGATTAAAAGAAAAAATTAAAAGTTTAAGGGTCGAAATGAAAATCAAATATATTATCAATTTCAATCAAAGGATAAAATTGAAAAAATTGAAACTTGTGTACCAAATTTATCGATTTATTTCAACCCAATCCGAAAATTAATAGCAAGAGGACCGAAGTGAAACTTTAACATTGAATTAATTTCAATTGAAGGACCCAACCGAACTCAATCAAAACTTATATAACTAAAATCAGGACCATACACAAAATTAGAAGTTCAGGGACCGAAGTGAAAGAAGCACACAAATGGGGGACTCTTCTTTACTTTTACGTGCAGGAGAGAGAGAAACGGGTGCAGAGGCTTTCACCGGCCACCGCCTCGTCCATGGCCATCGGTTTGTGAAACGCGCTGCGCTGGGAGGAAGATAACGCGGAGGCGCATCAAAAGAGAGGCCGGTAGCCCAATTTCGGTCACCGTATGACCCCTCACGCGCCACCTAAACAGGGCGTGAGGCGGTATATAGTCGGGTGCGTGCGCCGCACGCCCTGAAATTAAATCAAAATAAATAATTAAAAATTGTGGTCAATTACAGGTCTGCCCCTATTCACAACTCATCAATTTTTTTGTATTAGGGGCTATATCCGTATTTAGCCAATTTCGAAAACTAATAAAAAAATCAGAAGTGCGGCGGACCGGACCGGTGTGCACGCGCGCAATTACCGCGCAGCCCCTCCAGTGTGGAACTGTTTTTTGTCGTTTTTGGGGGGTAAATGCGTTAATACACTATTCATCGATGGAAAAAAAAGCGCATGTACGCGCGCGAAGCACGGAGGACAAATGTCCACTCCACAGTGCAACTGAGTGTGGCGCTACAGTGGTTTGTCTGATCTCTTTAGAGTATTTGATAATAATTGCTTTTTTTCTTAAATATTATTAGGTGTTGAATTTTCTAATTATTGTAGATAAGGCATTCAAAATAATGATAATAATTATTCGTCAATGTTTTCCTTATAAATATGCTAAACTAATTATATATTTTGTTATTTATTTAATATTAGCGCCTTAAAAATAATGATAATAATTAGTTGTAATTTTTTCTCTGATAAATATGTTGGACTAATTATATATTTTGCTATTTATTTCATATTAGCGTCTTAAAAAATATATATTCATAACTTTTTGGAATTGCGATCTCCTTTAGGTATTCTATAAAATAGTAATAGTCGTAGGACAAATGTATAAGTGGGAAAAAAAAAGGAAAAAATGTTAAGAAAAAATGAGCCAAGGGATTACTCGCGACGCGCTCAGTTGGGCAGGAAAAAAAAATACTTTGAAAGAAAAAATCGTGGTGCGTGTAAGCTGACCCTGACACCTCGGTTAAGAAAAAAAAATATATAAGTGGCAAAACAAAATAGGGAAAAAAATGTAAAAAAAAAACGGATCCGTAGATTAGTCGTGGTGCGCGTAAGTTGGCCCGGACACCTCAGTTATTATTTTTTTTTGTAAATAAAAACAACATCCAGTTATTTAAAAAAAAACCCTTCATTTTTTTTAAAAAGAAAATAGTTCTTTAAAAAAAAAAACCAAATCAGAAACAACAACCAGTTATTAAAAAACAAAAGACCCTTTAAAAAAAAACAAAACAGTTCTTTGTATTAAAAAAAAATTAAAATTAAATTCCAAATCAGTTTTGCGGCCGGAGTGGTTCGAACTCGCGTGCGCCAATGCTGCCAGCGCGCGGACAACTGCTCGGCCACAGCCATTGCTTCGTCATTTCCACCATAAAAAAATACAAAAAGAAGCCCTGTGTGAAAAAAAAAGAAGAAAAAAAGGTGGACGAACGCCTGCGAAGCACGGAGGAGAAATGGCAAGTCTAAAGTGCTGACGTCAGATTCTCTTTTAGTATATGTTAATTGTTTATGGGTTAATTGGATCAACTAGGCTTCTAAAAAATTATGTCCCCCATAAAGTTTAGTCGAGCATTGAGTTATAGTATGCCTAAGTTCCAAAAAAATAGATTTTTATTTCAGCTTTAGGCTCCATATACATTCCATAACAAGTTAGTTTTTGAGATTGGATTTTATCTTATATTTTGTGTCTTGGGAGTAGATCCCAAACTTATCAATTAACATTTGTTTGTAAGTCTAAATTATACAAGGGGATGAATATTGATTGATTTCTCTTTATATAAATTCATTAGATTTTTGTGATAAAGTTATTTATTTCAATAGAAAAATAATTTTATTAAACATAAATATACACTCCAAAAGAAAATATGTTGAAATGAATTAATTTTAATGGTGAAAAAATTATTGTAGAAGGTTTATGTTTCATTTTTCTCATTTTTATTTTTTAATAATAAAACTTATTTATAAATTAACACATCTCTTAATTTTATCGTTAGCTCAAATAATAAATTTTATCATTATACTGTAAATTTTGGTCTATTAAATCTTGCATTCTACGAACTTGTGCTTTAATTTGTGTGACTATAACTTGTGCTCTTTTGATTGTTTTTTTCTAATGTTATCTCTAAAATTACTAAAACAAAATTATAAGTAACTTCAATTGTATAGTATAAAAGACTAAAAGTTATACGTGACACGCTTAAAGGCCAATAAACTCATTTAAAGTTTCTCTTTCATAAAACCTATACTCTCTCAAACATATTTTATGAGTCTACCTTTAAAAGATTTAAAAAAAGGTTTGATTTTACAAGAATAAATTTAAAATTGTTTGGAATTTTTTACAGGGGATGGATTATTAATTGGGACAATGATTAGCCTTTAAATTGATGTTTTTAGAGGATAATCAAGGCTAGGGTACTCTCCAAGCAATATTCCTATTTTTATTTTATATATATATATATATACACACTAAATTAGTTGTTAATTATCTCTCACAAATCATATTAATAATAATAATTTTTTAATGTATTTTTGTTTTAACCTTTTAATTTATAAATTGATCAAATATCCTTTCAATTTACTTTTCACACATTTGACTTTTGTAATAATAATTTTTTTGTCACTCTCGACATGAAAATAGGACCTCTAGAATAAGAAAATAAATGAAGTTATATCTAATTTTTTAAGGGGACTAAAAATACTAAAATATGCATAGGTTCTAGAGATTTAAGTAAGGAGTTGATTATATTTAAGAGAAGATAAAAACCTTCTTTATTAAATCTTTTATGAGGAAATTTTTCCTTAGCTATATATTTCTCCTCAATTTATTTCATGCATACTATTAATTGTCCAAATTATTTTATGAGATTATTTATAATTTATTTATTATTGGAAAATATTCATTGAGTTCATGTGAGACCTAGAATTAGAAGTCTCATCATTTGGTGTGTTTTATACCTTTTTTATGATGTATTTAATATCTATTAACCCTTTTTACTATCATTATTAGTTTTTAGAAGCAAAAAATTGGATAGAATACTATTCTTAACACACATTTATCATCACTCATAGGAGACTCATGGATTTATTATTCAAATTGTTTTTGGTTTGAAATATTAGGCTGAAGTCGATCTCTAAAACTAAAAGACACACCAACTTAATCATTAAAATCCAAGTTTTCAAAATATGATGTAACTGACTCATTATTAAACTCATTTTAAAATTAAAAATATCATGTTAGGCCAATGTCAATCCTTAAAAACTAGGAAACATGTCAACCTAACTATTAAAACTCAGGTGAATGAAAACATAGTTTTACAAAATGAAGCTAAAGTGAATGAGAAAAGATTGCATAGTTAAATAGTAATCATTCATGAATAGGGTAATACATATTATTTTTATCTTTGGTGTAACATTTGAAAAACCTTCTATAAAAAGAATAAAAAAGTAGGAAAAATGATTTAACTCACCTTGGTACTCGTTCAAGACAAGGAGGGAGTTGTTATGACGACTAAGACAATGGTGTGCCAATGGTGGTATGATTTTTACTGTTCTCTTTCTCTAATTTGAGTTTCTCTCTTTTTGATTTTTACTTTCACTTTTTTCTTTTTCTTTCTTTTACTGGCTGATTCAAAATACCCATGTTCTAGCTAGACAAATCTCATTTTCTTCTTATTCTTTTGATATCTCTATCTATTTATTTATTTTTTTCCATTTCTTATCTCCTATCTCTTGCCTCAAACTACCCTTATAAGTATTAGTTAATTTTGTTTTTGTTATTTTGTTCTTGTTTTTATCTCTAATGTGGCTACCCATTGTTCCTTGTTTTACCCCTCTATTTATAGCCATGGATGAAAATCCTATTGGTTGAATAATCATGACCATTAATTCTTTTATGTAAAAGCAAATAGGGGGGGGGGGGGGGGGGGGGGGGGGGTATTGCATTAAGTTGGAGCAAAACGGATTTCTTGGATATAAACTTGACTTAAAGATTCCTAAACTCAATTCTATATAATCAAGTCTTTATAGAATTTAATTTGGCATATCAAAAATGATATTCTTACTAAAAATGATTTTATTTTAATTATTATTATTATTGATTCATATATATTAAGACATATTTCATGTGAAAACCTTTTATCATATATTTTAGCATTATTATTTTTCTAAAATGGAAAACATAAACTTTATCAAATGATTCTTTTTTGTTTTCTTGCTCATTTCCAACTAAGTGGTTAACTAGTACTTTGAAAGAGTAGTACTTAACTTATTTTACACCCAAGAATTCATTTATCTTAAACTTAATGGTTAACTTATTTTTCTCTCAAGGCTTTTATAACAACTCCTTTTATTTTAGAAATTACTATTGCCTATTTTTAATATATGAAAAAACACATTAGAAATTTCAAAATACTTAACTCTATTTCTCTTACTTAGAGTAACAACTATGTGCAAATTTTTCACTTATAAATACCACTTATTCATTTCATGTGAATAACCTTACAATATTGAATGCTTACTAACTTTCTAATCTTAAAGCTTTCATTGTTGCATCAATCCTCTCTTTCATATTCTTGAGCTAGATTACTTTTGATAAAGACTTAAGTGAAATCTATTATAATCTCTTTTTTTTATTGTAAGGAGTGAAAAACCCTTATGAGAGAAAATCTATTCCAAAACATAAGTGATGTTTGGACCATTTGGGACAACTTTTTATTGCAAATCATGTTTTTCTGCCTTAGAATCAATAGAATATCAATAAGAATATATTTTTTTCCATTTCATTTTATCTCATTACAAGTAATCCAAGATTTACACCCTAGATTAACACACTGAATCTTTCCTAATTAGAGCTAGACATAAGCTATATATATACATTCCCGTTTAAGTGAGAGAGAAACATAGAGGGAGGAAGAAAGAAAACAGAGGAAGAAAATGAAAGAGAGACAGCCACCAAAACATAAAAGAGTAAGAAAACAGTAGGGGAAGAATGTCCATTCAACTAGTACATCACACCTTTCTCATTGTATCCAACAACAAGAGAAAGGCAAAAACAAAAACCAGCCTTGCCAATGTCTTCTCCATAACCAGTGATTTGTTTTGCTATTCAAGTGAATTATAATTGTAGCATGGATTTTGTAAACACGAAAAATATTTTCTTGCTTTTTTGGATTTCACAATATGTTTGTAAATTCTAAAGAGTGTTGGCCTATATTCCAAAAAAATAAAAAAATCTTATTATTGGGGATTCATATATTATTCACTGTTAATATTTGGGTAAATAAATCCCAAATGAATTAATATCCAAAATATTATTGGGAATAATTCATTATTATTCATTGCTAATATTTGGATAAACAAATGCTAAACAGTAAATATCCAAAATACTTTCATATGAATAATAAGTTATTATTTTTTATTTAATTAACACATCTTTAAAAGAAACCCTGATTATATTTGGGGACATCTCAATTTTTGACTCAACGGTGTACAAGCCGTAAAAGTATGAAACACTAAGGTAAAAATAGGCTCTTAAAGCATTCTGAATTTCCTTAGATTTCTAAATTTTTGTTTCTCTTTCTTGCGATTTACAAGTGGCGAACATGTAAAATACTAAAGGCAAAAATTAGCATGTTAAATCTCCTTAAATTTATATCCTAGTTGTCTTTTAATTCATAGGTTGTGAATTTATTTTAAATCAAACACAAATTTCACGAGATCTGAATTTATTTTAAATCAAACACATATCTATAGGTGTGATCCATTTAGCCAAGGGCACTTTCTTTTAAACTTTGAACCTAAGTCTATTCATCATAACAAACCTATCATATAAATATTGATTAGATAACACCAACACCATCTACAAAGTTATTTCTAAGCTTTTATCAGAAAAGCTAGTGCATGCTTTAACTATTATCATTAGCCAGATGCAAAATTGATTTTAAAAATGCCTTTGATTCAGTTTAGTGGACTTTCCTAAGAGAGCTTCTCTAAATGCTTTGTTTCCCTCGTAGTTTTATTCATTTAATTATGACTTGTGTTGAGACAACCTCCTTTTCAGTGACAATTAATGGTAACCACTATGGCTTCTTACAAGGGAAGAGTGGAGTTCGATCTCCTTGTCTTTTTTATGATGCAGAGTATTTTTCTAGAATGCTCACTCTAGTTTCTCACACTAATAACTTTCACTTTCACCTTTACCTGAAGTGTAGTGCTCTTGGCATTACTCACCTTGCTTTTGCCGATGATGTTCTTCTTCTATCTTGAGGGAGCTCGGTGCAAACTTTGTACCAACAATTATTGTTATTTGGCTAGACTTTAGGCTTAGTACTCAACCCCTCTAAATCATCTATTTACTTCGGGGGTGTTAGTGATGGCCAAAGACAAACCCTCCTGTAGGCTTATGGCTTCTAAGAAGGAATCTTCCCATTCAAATATCTAGGAGTCCCCATTAGACCTCACCGGCTTTTGACAGGTCAATTTTCCTCTCTTATCCAAAAGTTAGAATCTATGATTCAGGGATGGATCGACAAACATCTCACTTATGTTGGGAAGCTTGAGCTAGTGAGATTGGTTTTATATGGGATGATTCAGTTCTGGTTAGGTATTTTCCCTATTCTTGGTATTGTTATTACCCAGATTAACAGTATATGCAAGAGCTTCTTGTGGTTTGGTAGCATTGGGAATAAATCGGTCTCGGTTGCTTGGAATTTTGTCTGCCTTCCTAAGGCAGAATGAGGTTTGAGTTTGATGGACATCAAAGCGATAAGTAAGAGTTTCTTAGCCAAGCATCTTTGGAACATCCATTTTAAAACAGACTCCATTTGGATTCAATGGGTGCATCATTTCTACTTTCATAGTCATTCTATTTGGAGTGCACAACGCTCACAAAACCTCATTTCCATTATGGAAATCCATCATTTCCTTGAAAGATAATCTTTTTATGGTCTTTGACGGTCAAACCTAAGTCCTAGTCTTGATCTGGAATTGGGATATCTGTGATAAAAGCTTCTCAACCAATGCTTATGAATTATTTAGAGCTCACGATACCAGGGTTAACTAGGAGAGAGTTGTTTGGGAGTCTTGGTCCATGTCAAGATATAATTTCATTTTGTGGTTAGCGGTTTTGGGAAAGTTCAAAACAAAGGATCGTCTTCAATTCATCACAACTAATTCAATATGTGTTCTATGTATGCAAGATGTAGAGACACACAATCACTTGTTCTTCAAATGTCATTGGACATCAAGCTTATGGAGGCTTATCAAATAATGGTCGGGGATTAACAAGAGTATGCTAACTCTCAATAGTGCAGTCTGAGGCTAAACTACGGAAAGAATAATGTGAAATCTAGAATGAGACAAGTCTCCCTGGGTATGACGGTTTATTTAATTTGGTAAGAGAAGAGTAGGAGGATTTTTAGTGCTTCTCGTTCTATGGTGGCTGATATCTTCCTCAAATTGCAAGTGATGTTTTACACTGTTTTTCATTTTCAGGAATATGATCGCTACTCTCTAAATGTTGGGTAAGGGTCTTGAATAGGAAGCTCAGAGCTGGCTCATATGATTTCCTAGCTTCACTTTGCTCTCTCTTTGGACAGTAAGTTCATAATTCCCTATGTTTCAATGGTGTTCCTAGCCTCTAGTGGTAGATCCTGCTTGGTGGTAGTTCATTGGTTGGCTTGTCTTTTTCATGTCTCTCCTATCTCTGTGGATGGTCTTGGTCTCTTGCTCTTTGTTTGTTTGCTAAGAAAGTCTTCAGGTTTCTTCTCTGCATGTACTTAGGGGATGCTTCCGTTTCAGGTCCTCTCTTGTGTTGGCTTGGAAAAGACTACGAGAAAGTCAAAGATAGTTGCAAGTCTCTTTCAGCTGGTTAGCTTCCCCTTGCTTTATCTAGAGGTTATTGACTACGGATTTATCACCTAACCAATCTCATTTGATTAGTTGTCCTATGCTTCATTCTTTTTCTACCGAGCTACAAGTTTACCTTCGATAGCCTGATAAGATTGTCCAGCTCCATGCTTTGTCTTATGGTCCGATGCTTGGTCTTAGGGTTCTTGTCTGCTTCATTCGGGTTTGGTATCTTCCACTTTCGTATGGAAGATTGTTTCCTCCTCCCTTACTTTACTTTTCTTGAGTTTGTCTTGTTGTCAAAGATTGCTGCTCTTCGGTTGTCTAACTGCCATCTTTGCCCTCTGGAGATCAAAGTCTGTTTCTTGGCAGCCCCTGTCTATCTAATCCTTGTTCCCATGGTTTCTTAATGTTATTCCTATAGCCCTTGGGTTATTTCCATTTGTTGCAGGGAGCTTGTTCTCTTAATGTTTTGTGTTTGTGTGTAACATTTTGCTCAGAATAGCAATTCTGTTACCCTTGTTTTTCCATTGGGAGCTTGTTCCCTTAATGTTTTGTGTTTGTGTGTAACATTTTGCTCAGAATAGCAATTCTGTTACCCTTGTTTTTCCATTGGGAGCTTGTTCCCTCTAATTTCTTTCCTGGTATTTCCTTTCTTATATATGTATTTGAACTTGCTAGTTTACCAACATAATTGCATTGATCTTTAATGTACTTACATTTGATAAAAAAAAAATCAAGCAACTTCCTTTAGATAGGGTGTAATAGGAGTGCTAAAACCTTCCCATTACGCAACTAGTCTCTTACCTTAGAATTTCTAAAAGATCAGTTGGGTTTTTTAGTAATCATAATACTAGGTGACAACTCTTTTTTTTATAAAAAAAAAACCTTGACATGAATCCCCGCTCCCGGGGAGTGTCACCGCGCTCTTGCGAAGGTGTGACATGATGGCGACTACACTAGGACCCTTGGAGTAGGCTTGATAATTTGTTTGTTTATGCTATATAATTTGTTTTTTATAGTTGCTATAAATGGTTTATTTTTTTTCAAAATCTTTAGCATGCATCTTTACATTGTCATATATCGTATAATGATTATGGGTAACATCTTTACATCCTATCATGCATCACTTTTATTATTTTTATCTTTTTGAGGGCACACACATTAAAGCTTTAAGTTAAGTAGGGGTTCTAGCATCGTGCCTTATAACTTGTGTCAAGATTTAAGTTTATGTAAACCTAACTCTTTACTAAATGCTTAGACTGGTAGTGATTGATATATGTATCATCTTGTTATCTAATGAGCCCCCATATAACCTTTACGAGGGTGATCACTAGGACAATAAGAGATCCTTTTTAGAGACCAAGTAGTAAATCTATGTTATGTCTCACATAAAAGAACTAGAACTTATCCTTAGAGTGTATGCTCCATAATATCTTTTGCATCAAAACAAGCCTAACCCCAAAAAAATGATTTGCAAGAATTGTGAACGAAATGGCCACCACAACTAAATTCTCCATCATGGAATATGGGAATAACTCTGAACTATCACAATTGACCGAAAGAGACTACCTTAGAAGTGATGCTAAGAAGCAATCACCAATCAAGAACCTAAATTGTATTGTAAATGAGGTGAACAAATTAACGACTCATTTCTAGAATGTGGATAAGAACACAATTTTTAGGAAATACGGACACTTGGTAAAGATTGTGAAGGTAGAAGTTTTAAGCCCAACTATGCGAGCTCTAGTTCACTTTTGGGATCCGGACTACCAGTGTTTTTCTTTTAGGAACATAGACCTATGTCCCACTATAGAGGAATATGGGATGATGATCAAGTTTCCAAACCATTTGTATAGGATTTATTTTCCTTTGAGATCTAACAAAATCATCCCAAAACTATCGAAGTTGCTTATAATCTCCAACTTGGAAAAGTTTTTGGTAAGAATGCTGCCGATTTGAAATGGAAGATGCTAGAAATTGAACTAGAAAAGAAATTGGGATCAGAAAAAGAGAGATTGATTGCCTTAGGCATATTTGGCCTTGTGTTGTTCCTGAGCTAAACAAGTGTAGTGAGCTTGGATGTCGCTACTACTTATATAGAATATGAGAATACACAAGTCAATTCAGTGGCTTCTATTTTAGCTGAAACCATGATAATGCTTAACCATTATAGAAGGATTGGAAAAGGAGCAATGAGGTGTTACATGTAGATGTTGTATATTTGGATGGTTAGCCATATTGAAACTAAAACGCCTATCTTTAATAATTTTGGTGATTCAACCAAAGACCATTGAGGATAGTGAAAGAAGAAGAATGGGGAAATTTAGACAACCAAGGTTGGGCAGACAAACTAGAAGGTTTACCAAGTAGTGGTTTTAAGTGAAGAGCCCCCCTGATCACGTCAATGAATATCCTAATGAGTTGTGGGAAAAGACGTTAGGTGTCATTGGTAGGGATTACAAGTTAGGTAAGTTATTGGTGGGGACACCAGACCCACACCACAAATTACATGAGTATATGGACAAAGACGACGTAGGATGGTCAGCCTGTCACACTTTGGTTAGGAGACTAAGCCCATTTGAGCCCATATCATTGTTATTTTATTTTATTTATTTATTTATTTATGTTGAACATTCATATTTGATGGGCCGAGCCCAATAGCGAGATGTTTAGGTTTTACTATTTATATGTTCTTTCTTCATTTTGTAAGGGACTTTTGATGAATATTGATAAATTTTATAGACTTTGCAATTCTCCAATCTCATTTTCTCTCTTCTTTTGCTTCTATTCAAGTTTGTACTACCCTAAGAAAGGCAAGTTTGTTTGCAAATGTCAAAAAGTATTCTTTCTTAACAAATCAAGTGGTCTTTTTAGGGTTTATAGTATCATGGAAAGGAGTTTCTGCTGACCCCCAGAAAATCCAAGCAATAGTAGATTGGCCTAAGCCTAAGACTATTGATGAGGTTAGTAGTTTTCATGGGCTTGCGACTTTCTATCATCGTTTCATCAAGGGATTTAGCACCATCATGTCGCCTATTACAAAATAAGGTGAGTTTCAGTGGAGTGAAAGAGCTAATAGGGCATTTGAGGAGGTTAAGAAGAAAATGACAGAGGCCCCGGTAATGCGGCTACCTGATTTTACTAAGGTGTTTGAAGTACAATGTGATGCTTCGGGAGTAGGTATAGGTGGAGTACTTAGTTAGGAATGTCACCCTGTAGCCTACTTCTGTGAGAAACTTAATGAGGCCAAACAAAAGTACTCAACTTATGATAAAGAGTTTTATGCGGTGGTTCAGGCCTTGCACTACTGGCGCCATTATGTTACCACAGGAGTTTGTTCTTTACTCTGATCATGAGGCCCTCTGCTATATGAACTCCCAAAAGAAGCTCAATCACAGGCATGGTCATTGGGTTGAATATTTGCAAGCATACTCATTTGTTTTGAAACATAAATCTGGAATAGAGAATAAAGCTGCAGATGCTTTGAGTCATCGGGTAACATTGTTATCTGTAATGTGTGTGGAAGTCACAGGATTTGAGAGACTCAGAGAGGAGTATGAGTCTTGCTCAAAATTTAGAGATATATACTTGACATTGAAGGATGAAAATCACCGTACTATAAATGGGTATCACCTCCAAGACAGATACTTATTTCGGGATAATAAGCTGTGTATCCCGAATACATCCGTGTGTGACTTTTTGATATGGAAGACTCATGTTGGAGGTCTCTCGGGACATTTTGGGAGGAATAAGATCATCGAAGAGGTGGAGCGTCAGTTTTTCTGGTCTAGTTTGAAAAGAGATTGTCGCGACGACAATTTTTTTCACGCTTCGGGCCCCGCCGTCTCCCAGGATTGGGGAGACAACGGCTCGCGGTGAAATGGGAGGTGTGTTTTATAGTCGCAAAATTACGACTATAATTATTAGGAGTCGCCACCTAGTATTAAGGGGAAGACGCATCACCCCCAGTGCACCCTACCTAAGGCAAACTGCATTGTTGTTTGATTGTTTTTCCTAAGTTTGATTTTTTTGTTGTCTTTTCTAAAGTTTGACGTAGATCTCTCTTCGTGAGAGAATCTCTACCTCGTTATGAGTTGAAAGACTAACAAAAAAAAATTTACTCCACATTAAAAAAACATTTTTATTTACGGGTGTACTTTACAATGTAATTTTACACCACAATAAAAGAAAATCTTTTTTAGTATCTCCAAGTGTACTTTACAATGTAATTTTACACCGAGATAGCTAAAACAAAAATATTTTTAATTTTTTTTATTTTTTGGCCGAATTCCAACGGATAATCATAAACTGGTTACGATATCCAATTTTTGTTTTAAAATATGAGAAAGATGCAATATATTTTTTACAAAAAAATATGATGGAAAAATCTTGGAATTCGGCACGAAAAACAAACACATTTTTTGTTTTTTTAACAAAATTCGGGCCGGGCCTGGCCCAACCATATGGGCCAGCCAGCCCAGATGGGCCAAAGCCCAACTCTAATGGGCTGGGTCGCGAGCAGCCCAGCCCAACAAGCAATTCAATTCACGTGAAGTGAATTAATTCACGCAGTTCACTACACGTGAACAGTAACTGGTGGTCGGTCGACCACGATGAGGGGTTCACCTGCTATTGCCGCCGGGTAGAGGATATCGAGGTGGTTGTCCCTGTGGTGGCGGCGTCAAAAATGGCGGCCCGTGGTGGCCGGAGTAGGCGTCGGAAGGGCTGGTCTGTTGCTGCCTGGCTCCTGTTGTTGTGCTCTTCGTTGTTGCTATGTCATGGCTGGGCTAACTGGTGGGAGCTGCTGGTGTGGTGTTCACGGGAACTGGCTGGAGGAGCTGCTTCACGTCCGTTTTTTCAGAGAGAGAGGAGGTGGCCGACGCTGCAACTTGTTTTAGAGAGAGAGAGCCACGTCGGGGAGAGAGAGAGCTACCTGCAGGGAAGAGAGAGAGGGATGTTGGCGTTTCTATTGCCGTCGGTGAGGAAGAAGATGGTCGCCGGAGCTGATGAAGATGATGGTGGCTGCAGTTGTGATCGTCTTCCTCTCCTTCCTTTTTCTGCTAATTCCAGTGTCTGTATTTCTGTATTTTTTTTTTCTCTTGGCTTCTCCTCTGTTTCAGGATTTTCCCTCGTCACTGTCCCTTTATTCTCTGCAATTTTCCCCCAGTTATCCCCAGTTTTCAGCCCCCAGTCTTCACCCCTCTTTCCCCCTTAGTTTTCTCTGGTTTTCCTCCGCCTTTTTTCTCCTCCTCTTTCTCCCCCTGTCTCCTCTGTTCTCCCCTGTGTTTTCCCCGTGGTATTTATAGGCGGAGTAGATGGAATTGTCACACCATGCTACAGCGGCGTGCAGTGAGTGGAGTTGTCTCCGACAGTGGCGAGCTACAGCTGCGGCGATGAGTTATTCTACAGCGACGTGATACAGTTAGCGGCGGCCACTGTAGTTTTTTTTTTAATTTTAAATAAATATGTTGTCACAAAAAAGAGAGTTTTTTTTTTATAGGAAAAACAAGAAGAAAAAAAGATGTTTTTATCTTCAATTTTGGCTTTCGATTTCACCCAAAAAGTTTTGTCACTGAAAATTCCGATTGTCTCAATTTAACCCAGATTAAGCTTCCAAATTTAATTTCTCACCCATTAAGCCTTTAATAAAATTAATTTGACTCATTTAAAGTATAATTAAGCCTTTGCGCTTAATTAAATCCTTCAATTGGGCTCTCAATAAATTCCAAAGCATAATTACACTTTCAAATTGGCCGACGATTATAATTATGTCTTTCGACTTAACTTTTACGCAGATTTATCCAATAATAAATTATTTTAGCCATGAATCTGCATTTTCCTTCATTTTTGGATGAAAAAGAGGTACGACCGGGCTCTCGAAAACGTCCAAATTTTCCACCTTGATTTTTCTGCCGACACCTGCCCCTTTTATTTTATTTTCTTTATTTTTTGGTATATTTTGGGGAATAACCCAATTTGTGGTGAATAACCCAGAAATTGGGTTATGACAGTTGCCCCCCTCTTTACAATGCTTACGACTAAAGTCTTGTAAAGGACTATAGATAGTAAGCGTTGTAAAGAAAAAGAAAGTGGATTTAACAAACCAAGAAATGGTCAATCCTTCCAAAAATGAGGGTGAGGGCTATAAAGCGCACTCAGAAAGGAATGGTAAGATAGGGCTAGAAAGCGCACTACCTAAGAATTAAGGCTTAAATAGGACACTCAAAGGATGATGATTATATTTGTGAATGACACAGGGAAGTGGTCTCATTGTAATGGGTGACCTACCCAAGTGGGAATGATGAAGATGGTAAAAACTCAAAGATGGTCTTGTTGTAATGGGTGACCTGCCCAGGTCAGAAAGGTGAAGATGATCTTGTTGTAATGGGTGACCTACCCAAGTGAAAAATAGTGAAGATGGTCTCATTGTAATGGGTGACCTACCCGGGTGAAAAATGGTGAAAATATGGTGAAGGTGGTCTCATTGTAACGGGTGACCTACCCGGGTGAAAAATAGTGAAGATGGTCTCATTGTAATGGGTGACCTACCCAAGTGAAAAATGGTGAAGATTTCATGGGATGAAAGAGAGGGCTAGAAAGCGCACTATCTTAGTTGATGATTGGGGGTTAGAAAACGCACTCGAAGATGGAAAATAGGGCTGGAAAGCGCACTATTTTAATTGATGGATTGAGGGTTGGAAAACACACTCGAATATGAGGTGAAAATAGGGTTGGAAAGCGCACTATTTTAATTGATGGTCGAAGGTCTGGAAACGCACTCGAAGATGAGGAAAAATAGTGCTGGAAAGCGCACTATTTTAATTGATGGTCAAGGGTTGGAAAACGCACTCGAAGATGAGGGGAAAATAGGGATGGAAAGCGCACTATTTTAAGTGATGGATCGAGGGTTGGAAAACACACTCGAAGATGGAAAATAGGGCTAGAAAGCACACTATTTTTGTTGATGGCCGAGGGTTGGAAAACGCACTTGAGATGAAGGGGAAATAGAGCTGGAAAGCGCACTATTTTAACTGATGGATTGAGGGTTGGAAAACGCACTTGAAAATGGAAAATAGGGCTGGAAAGCGCACTATTTTTGTTGATGGATTGAGGGTTGGAAAACGCACTCGAAGATGGAAAATAGGGCTGGCAAGCGCACTATTTTTGTTGATGGATCGAGGGTTGGAAAACACACTCGAAGATGGAAAATAGGGCTGGAAAGCGCACTATTTTTGTTGATGGCCGAGGGTTGGAAAACACACTCGAGATAGGGCTGGAAAGCGCACTATTTTAATTGATGGATCGAGGGTTGGAAAACGCACTCGAAGATGGAAAATAGGGCTAGCAAGCGCACTATTTTTGTTGATGGATCGAGGGTTGGAAAACGCACTCGAAGATGGAAAATAGGGCTGGAAAGCGCACTATTTTTGTTGATGGTCGAGGGTTGGAAAACGCACTCGAGATAAAGGAGAAATAGGGCTGGCAAGCGCACTATTTTTGTTGATGGTCGAGGGTTGGAAAACGCACTTGAAGATGGAAAATAGGGCTGGAAAGCGCACTATTTTTGTTGATGGTCGAGGGTTGGAAAACGCACTCGAAGATGGAAAATAGGGCTGGAAAGCGCACTATTTTTGTTGATGGTCGAGAGTTGGAAAACGCACTCGAGATAAAGGAGAAATAGGGCTGGCAAGCGCACTATTTTTGTTGATGGTCGAGGGTTGGAAAACGCACTCGACGATGAAGGGAAAAATAGGGCTAAAAAGCGCACTATTTTAATTGGTGGTGGCTAGAAAGCTCACCAAGTTCTGGAAAGAGATAGGACTTAAAAGTGCACTATTTGAGTTGGTTGATGGCTAGAAAGCACACTCAAATAAGGGGAGAGATAGGGTTAAAAAACGCTTTATCTGCTGATGAAAGGCTCACAAGCGCACTTAGGGAAGTGAAAATGATGAGGGCTCAAAGACGCACACAAAAATGATGAAGGTTTGTAAATTACAATCCCTTCTAAACATTTTCTAGATTATTAGCGGGGAGATTCCATGAATGACGCCAACCAAATTCAGGAAAGAAGATAAGGCTGAAAAGCATGTTCAAGGAAATTAAAGAGGTGAGAGCCTGAAGGCGTACACAAAAATGATGAATGAAAGTTTGTAAATTAAGACAAAACAACTCCTAGATTCTCAATGGGGATGCAATGCATGATGAAACCCAAAATCAGGAAAGAGAAAGTTGAAAAGCATGCCTAAGGAAGTGAAAGGGGTGAGAGCTCGAAGGCATACACAAAAATGATGAATGAAGGTTCGTAAATTACAATCCCTCCAAAACATTTCCTAAATTCTCAATGGGGGTGCAATGCATGATGATGCATGTATACTTACCTGAGAAATATAGATCCCCTTTCTTCTTCAAGGTCTTTTCTTTTTTGGGGTTTAGATCTCTGGCTTTAACGACTTTTCGCTTCTACTTACTCGAGCCGCAACTTAAGATTTTGATCATCAGAGATGATAGATTTTCCATATCAACATGCCCCCCGAGTTTGATGCAGATTCTTTGAAAAAGAATTATGGAGTTAGCTTCATGATTTTGACCACTGGAGATGATAGATCTTCATATCAACATGCCCCCCTGAGTTTGATCCAGATTCTTTGAAAAGGAATGATGGAGCCAACTTCAATTGCATTTTAGATTGCCCCCCAGTTTGGTCATGCCCCAAAAGTGTTTTGGGCTTCAAGTGTTTGTTGGAAAGGGATGGTTATTTACAAAGATTTTTCATGTAAGATTTTTGGAATTTCAAAGTCATTCCAAGCACAAAAACCACTTCGATGTTTGTTTAAACAAACTTGTTCTCGAAAGAATTCAAGTGATCTCATTGTCAGGTTTTATGTTGCTTTTGATGGGAGTGCGAAATGATGCGTGTTCGCATGTCTTGCATTTGAAAAAAAGAGGCTTCGTCCAAGTTGGGTGAAGCATTTGTAAGGCTTGTTTCGAATGGAAAAGCATTGCCTATCGATTCAAATTACTCGTATTTGATCAGAAAGGACTTTATTAGGCTTGTAACGTAGGCTTAGGTTACTGGCTACGAAGAAAAGATATTTGAAGGCTCAAAAGGTATTTGAGGGTTTTCTAGACTAAGGATCACTTAGTGCTCACTCTTAGAACTCCTTTTAATCCTCATGATTGATTTTCATAAGGATCTAGCATGCCCCTAGTATTTGTTTGGGCTTTCATCTTGACATGCCCCCCAGTATTTGCTTGGGCTTTCTATCACGGATTTTTAGCAGTGCCATCATGTTGACTTGACATGCCCCCTAATATTTTGCTTGGGCTTTTTATCATGGTTTTTTAGCACTAACATCATGTTGACTTGACATGCCCCCAAGTATTTTGTTTGGGCTTTTATCGTGACATGCCCCCCAGTATTTTGTTTGGGCTTTCTATGTTGGGTTCTTAGTACTACCAAAATGTGGAATTGATTTGCCATAGTGTACTAAAACCTTTTTATGTTTATGCCCCCCAGCTTTCTTTGGGCATCTTTTGTCATTGAGGACTACTTTGTTGATTGAAAAAGTTTTTTTTCTTCGTTCTTCGTTCTTGCCCCCCAGTGTAGGGTGTGATCCTCGTCAAGGTTAATTATTAAGAAATAATTATTAGGCTCAAATAGGGACTGCAATGGATATTTGAGACTTTGTGAAGGCATATCAAAGATGACCTCTCCTCATTTCAAAAACGTGCATCCAGGATCAGTAGGCTTTGCTTTTCCATGTGAAATGATTTTTTTGAATTATTTGGTTTAGCTAAGAGCTTAGCTTTATTATGCGGGTTTTTGGATGAGATCACCCTTCAATGAAATCCTTTGAATTCCCAAAACATATTTGTTAAACAAACATCAATTTGACATTTCCTTTCGTACTAGACTTTGATTTGCCAAAAATCTTGATGAGATCATGAGATCATGTATAATTTGAATGAAAGGGTATGAGGTGTGCTTTGTTATATAAATAAAAAACAAGAGCACGCCATGAACACAAGAAAATACATGATCTTATTGGAGACAAAAGCTTGTTTAACAAAAGGTCTTGTGGCATTACGAGCAAAATGGCCGACAAGTCAAAATAGGAATATAATGTGCGGACATGACCAAAACAAAAAGGCAATCATGAAAGTGGACTTCATTTCCCAATACTAGTGCGCTCCTTTCTTCAAAAGCTTTTGTTGAGGTCACTTTAATGGTGCGAACATTTGGTACCCCATTTCCGTGAAGCTTACTTGGGCGCAGGACCTGGATTTTCTTCGGATGTTATCCACCCTGCTTTGATCAATTGCATGAGCTTTTCTTGAAAGCACCACAATTATGAATGCTATGCCCTGCAGCTCCAGCATGGTATTCACAGGTGAGATCAGGTATGTACCAATCAGGGTAAGGTGGCTACAAAGGTGCCTGAGGTTCAGGAGCTATTTTTCCATTGCTTACCAACTTTTGATACATCTCATTCAAAGGCAATGGTAGTGGAGGTAGTTGTTCTTGGGTTTTCTGGTAATTTATTTTCGGGAAATTTTTAGGTGGATCTTTGACTTGAAAATTAATGTTGGCGATTTGTGATGAAGGGTTATGGTAGTTTTGGAATTGGTTGTTCCTACCCTTATAGTCGTCTTCAAAATATTCGGCATCTTTTCTTTTGCCTTTAAAGCCATTTTTCTCCACAGGTGCGAGGATTCTCCCACTTCGGATTCCCTGCTCTATCCTCTCTGCCACAGCTACAACATCTGTGAATTGTTGTGCTGAGCTGCCCATTAAATGTTCGTAATATGGGGCTCTTAGAGTGTTGGCAAATAATGTCACCATCTCTTTATCTAGAAGTGGGGGATGTACCTGTGCAGCGAGATCTCTCCATCTTTGAGCATATTCCCTTATGCTTTCTCTGTCCTTCTTCTCCAAGTTGGACAAACTTGTTCTGTTAGGAGCAATGTCCATGTTGTACTTGTATTGCTTTATGAAAGCATCTACCAGATTTTTCCAGCTACAGATCCTGGTGTTGTCTAGTCTCATGTACCAATTCAAGGTTGCCCCACTCAAACTGTCTTGGAAGAAGTGCATTAGTAATTTTTCATCATGCACTACTTCTGCCATTTTGTTACAGTATGATTTTAGGTGATTGACGGGGCATTGTGTCCCGGTGTACTTGATAAAGTCAGGAACATGAAACTTTTTTGGTATCACAACATTCGGAACTAGACACATTTTTGCAGCTTGTACTGGGTCATATAAGTTCACCCCTTCAATGACCCTTATCCTGGCCTCCAATGTCGCCATCTTATCTTGGTTGATGCCCTCTAATGTTGTTATAACCATTGGGTTGCGACAGGTGTCGGCGCTGCTGATTGTACTACTGCTGGATTTTGTTGTGGATCCTGAACCCTTTCTCCTTTCACCTCTTCATGGTGATTCATTGCTTGTGTTGAGCAGTCACTGCGGGTCTAGTTGAAGGACCCTCACCAGAGGTATTTCTCAGTGCTTGCTCGAGTAAGCTGGTAAGACTAGCCACGCTAGCTTTCAGAGAATCAGTTCGTCTTGAAAATGAGCATTACGGTTTGCACGCTCTTCATCCTCCATATTTCTCTGCTGGAGTCGAGTGGTAGGAGCTCTTTGGGGACCTATATTTTGACCTGCCGATAAAATGTTATGCACAATGATGGATGCATATGGATGCAAATGTATGTACATACACATCAGGTGAATTATCGGGGAGCTTGCACCTAAAGACAAGTTCTAGGCCATTACATGAGGGGTAAGCTTTCTACCTGGTCTCAAAGGTCTATAAACTGCCCAGTGACCACCTCACGTGAAGGTAGTATAGGGGTTTACAAGAAATGGTTGGGGCACGATGTGACCGCCGTTATCAAGTAAACACTCATTTCATAGTTGGACGTTTCACGAATCTGAACCCCGACTGAAAGTCATGAGGCAGACCGCTAATCCCCACCTAACCTAGAATTTGGTTTATTCAGGAAATTAAAATGCATGATGACAAAGCAGTAAAATGCGTGTAAAAATATGAACTAAAGAATAAACAATCAAACAACAAAGGTTAGTCCAGCTATGTCCCCAGTGGAGTCGCCATCTGTCGCGACAATAATTTTTTTCGCGCTTCGTGCCCCGCCATCCCCCGGGGTTGGGGAGACAACGGCGCGCGGTGAAAATAAGGTGTGTTTTATAGTCGTAAAATTACGACTATAATTATCAGGAGTCGCCACCTAGTATTAAGGTCACTAGGAACCTAGTGGTTTGCGAGAGTCTTGGGTAAGGGGACTTGTTGTGCAAGGGGAAGACGCATCACCCCCAGTGCACCCTACCTAAGGTAAGCTGCATTGTTGTTTGATTGTTTTTTTCTAAGTTAAATTTTTTTGTCTTTTCTAAAGTTCGACGTAGATTTCTCTTCGTGAGAGAATCTCTACCTCGTTAGGAGTTTGAAAGACTAACCAAAATAATTTTACACTGCATGAAAAAAATATTTTTTTGTTTGCGGGTGTACTTTACAATGTAATTTTACACCGCAATAAAAGAAAATCTTTTTTAGTATCTCCAAGTGTACTTTACAATGTAATTTTACACCGAGATAGCTAAGACAAAAATATTTTTTATTTTTGATATTTTGGCCAAATTTCAAAGGATAATCATAAACCGGTTACGATATCCAATTTTCATTTAAAAACATGAGAAAGATGCAACATATTTTTTTTTTACAAAAAATAAACATGGAAAAATCTTGGAATTCGGCCATATGCACGAAAACAATATATTTTTTTATAAATGCAATGTTTTTGTATTTTTTAAATATATAAAAAAACAAATAGGCCGGCCCTGCCAAGTTGGGTCAAGGACCCCACTATGAGAGATTTGGGCTGGGCTGGACCCTGCCCAGCCAACTCATATGAACTTCATCAACAATTGTGATGAAACCCAATAAGAATGATGGTTTAGAACCCCAAGATCATGTAGACAAGATTGGTTGAGCCTTGACCCGTCACCTAACAAGATGAAAACCAAGACTACAAAAGATTGAAACGCCACACCTAGAAAACCTGAGAATCTCTCAACAATCAAGGTGATAAGTTTGGTTGTTTGAACGCCACAAGATTAACTTGATAAGTTCTAGGAGTTCTTTTAAGAACGAAGAGGAACACAAGACCTCACAAATATGATAATTTTCTGAAAACATAATCTGCCTAATCATTTCGAAATACCCCTTTTTATACTTGGAACAACCCTCCAAGAATAGGAAAAGTCATAACTAGAGCTTTAAAAGAGCTCAAACAGTAACATAAACAAGCCCCCATGTTTTTAGGTCTCTTGGACTTCTAGAGGCTATCATAAATAGCTAAATGACTAAATTCAATGTATTTAACATAACCATTTAAGACCAACTTCATTCCTCTAATTAATAACCTTGAAAGTCATCAAATTCATGCCCTTTGATGGTCAGATCATGCTGAAATGTTTTTGCATAATTATTACCCTCTGCAATTGCTTTGATGATGTGGACTAAGCCTTGATTATCATTTGATCCCATCTTGGTCTTTTTAGAATCAGCCCAAATCTCTTGGATTAGCCCATTTAGTGCTTCCTTGAAGCGTTTGGCTCTAAGTCTTGTAATTGGGCCACTTGGAAGTGACAAAGGGTCTTGTGCGAATTCAGACGCATTCCCGAGTGTATGATCAATATGTCCAGCTCCTTGGTTTGCATCATTCTCCCCTTCTTGAGAAGGATTTGTCCTCAAATCATCACCTACATCAAATGGAGATAAATCAGAAACGTTAAAGCTTGCACTAACACCATACTCACCTGGTAAGTCAAGCTTGTAGGCATTATCATTGATGCGTTCCACTACTTGAAATGGTCCGTCACCCCTAGGCAAGAGTTTTGAACATCATTTTTCAGGAAAACGTTCCTTCCTTAAGTGCAACCAAACCCAATCGCCTGGTTCAAACACTACCTTCTTGCGTCCCTTGTTGGCTTGTTGGACATATTGTTTAGTCCTCCTTTCAATGTTCAGTCGTGCCTTTTCATGAATCATCTTTACAAATTCTGCCTTTGTTTTGCCATCTAAGTTCACACGTTCACTCACAGGTAAAGAAGTTAAATCCAAAGGTGACAAAGGGTTAAAGCCATAAACCATTTCAAATGGTGAAACCTTAGTTGCAGAATGTATACTTCTATTATAAGCAAACTCAACATGTGGCAAACAATCTTCCCATGTTTTCAAGTTCTTTTTAATGATAGCACGTAACAAAGAAGACAAAGTTTTATTCACTATTTCAGTTTGACCATCCGTTTGTGGATGACAAGTAGTAGAAAACAATAATTTGGTTCCTAACTTTCCCCACAAAGTCTTCCAAAAGTAACTCAAAAACTTTGCATCCCTATCAGAAACAATGGTCCTAGGCATGCCATGTAACCTAACAACTTCTTTGAAGAACAAATCAGCTATATGTGATGCATCATCAGTTTTATGACAAGCAATAAAGTGTGCCATCTTCGAAAATCTATCTACCACCACAAAAACTGAATCTCTGCCCCTCTTAGTCCTAGGTAATCCCAAAACAAAATCCACTGAAATATTAGTCCAAGGTTCACTAGGTATTGGCAAAGGGGTGTACAAACCATGGGGTTTCAACTTAGACTTGGCTTGTTTACAAGTGATGCACTTCTCACAAAATCTTTCCACATCACGTTTCATATGAGGCCAAAAAAATATCATGCAAAATTCCTAATGTCTTAGCTACACCAAAATGACCCATCAAACCACCACCATGAGCTTCTCCCACAAACAATTCACGCAAAGAACATATAGGCACACATAGTTTATTTTCCCGAAACAAAAATCCTTCATGCCTATAAAACTTTCCAAATGCCACTTTCTCACATGCATTGAACACATCACCAAAATCAAAATCTTGTGCATACAAATCCTTAATGTATTCAAAGCCAAACAATTTTGTATCTAAAATGGAAAGTAAAGCATACCTTCGGGACAATGCATCAGCTACCACATTTTCCTTACCTTGCTTGTATCTGATCACATAAGGAAATGTTTCAATGAATTCCACCCACTTGGCATGGCGTCTGTTCAACTTTTGTTGTCCTTTCAAATGCTTCAAAGACTCATGATCCGTGTGAATCACAAACTCCTTTGGCCATAGATAATGCTGCCAGTTTTCCAAAGCCCTTACCAAGGCATACATCTCCTTATCATAAGTAGGGTAATTTAGGGCTGCCCCACTCAACTTTTCACTAAAATAAGCAACTGGACAACCTTCTTGCATCAAAACAGCTCCAATACCTATTCCTGAAGCATCACACTCAATTTCAAAAGTTTTAGCAAAGTTAGGTAAAACAAGCAAAGGTGCATTAGTTAACTTTTCTTTGATCAGCTTAAATGCATTTTCTTGTTCTTCCCCCCACTTAAACGACACATTTTTCTTGATGACTTCAGTAAGAGAGGGCTATCGTGATTGTGGCTGCTTCTAGTTGAGAGTGAGACAACGTCGGGGAGAGAGAGGGCAGCTGACTGCTGCGTGGAGGAAGAGGGACCGAGCTGGTGGTGGCCTGAAGATGGTGCTGGAGAAGAGAGAGAGGGACGGTGCAAGGGAGAGAGATAGAGGTGACGGTGAAGGAAGAGGGGGAACTATCGCCGGCGATGGGGACGATGGTGGCTGCAGCTGTGTGTTCCTCTTCTCCTCTGTTTTTTTTTGTTTGCTAATTCCCGACTTTCCCCCAGCTCTCCTTCAGTTTTCCCTCTGATACGTAAATTTCCCCGTGTCTGTGTATTATTTCCTAGTTTTCGATCGTTACTGTCAAAATTTCCCTTTCTTCTGTCTATTTTCCCTCCAGTTTTTCCGATGATCTCCCCCCTCATTTCAGTGTTTTCTCCTCTTATTTATAGGCAAAGAAAGCATGGTGCACGGCATGGGGGAAGTGTCTAGAGTATGGTGCATAGGAATGGTGTACGTGTGAGAGCGGTGGACATGGCTGCAGAATGGGTGCAGCATGGTGAAGGTGATGGCCAAGCATGTTGCTGGCATTTTTTTTTTAATTTGAAATAAATAGGTTGTGACAAAAAAGAGTTTTTTAATTGGAAAAATCAGGAAGAACGATGTTTTTATCTTTAATTTTGGCTTCCATTTTCACCCAAAAAGTTTTGTCCACGAAAATTCCAATCGTCTCAATGTAACCCAAATTAGGCTTCCAAACTTGATTTCTCGTCAATTAAGCCCTTAATAAAATTAATTTGACCCATTTAAAGTATAATTAAGCCCTTGTGCTTAATTAAATCCTTTAACTGGGCTCTCAATTAATCCCTAAAGCATAATTACACTTTAAATTGGCCGACGATTAATCGAATTGGCCCATAAAAATATAATTATGTCTTTCGACTTAACCTTTACACAGATTTATCCAATGATAAATGATTTTAGCCTTAAATCTGCGTTTCCCTTCATTTCTGGGCAAAAAGAGGTACGACCAGGCTTCCGAAAACATCCAAAATTTCCACATTAATTTTTCTGCCGACACCATCCCCTTTTATTTATTTTTCTTATTTTTAGGTAGATTTTGGGGAATAACCCAGAAATTGGGTTATGACAGTTGCCCCCCTCTTTACAATGCTTACGACTAAAGTTTTGTAAAAGACTTTATATAGTAAGCGTTGTAAAGAAAAAAAATGAGAGTGGATTTACCAAACCAAGAAATGGTTAATCCATCCAGAAAGTGAGAATGAGGGCTATAAAGCGCACTCAGAAGGGAATGGTAAGATAGGGCTAGAAAGCGCACTACCTAAGAATTGGGGCCTTAGGAGGACACTAAAAAAGGATGGAAGATGGTGATGTTTGTGATGACACAGGAAAATGGTCTCATTGTAATGGGTGACCTACCCAGGTGAGAAATGGTGAAGATGGTCTCATTGTAATGGGTGACCTACCCGGGTGAAAGTGATAGAGATGGTCTCATTGTAATGGGTGACCTACCTAGGAAATATGATGGAGATGGTAAAAACAAAAAGACGATCTTGTTGTAATGGGTGACCTCCCAATTGAAAATGGTGAAGATGATCTCATTGTAATGGGTGACCTACCCAGGAAATGTAATGAAGACGGTCTCATTGTAATGGGTGACCTACTCAGGTGAAAATGGTAAAAATGATCTCATTGTAATGGGTGACCTGCCTAGGTTAAAGATGGTGAAGAAGAATTCATGGGATGGAAGATAGGGCTAGAAAGCGCACTATCTTAATTGATGATCGAGGGTTGGAAAACGCACTCGAAGATGAAGGGAAAATAGGGCTAAAAAGCACACTATTTTAATTGGTGGTCGAGGGTTGGAAAACGCACTCGAAGATGAGGGGAAAATAGGGCTGGAAAGCGCACTATTTAAATTGATGGTCGAGGGTTGGAAAACACACTCGAAGATGAGAGAAAATAAGGCTGGAAAGCGCACTATTTTAATTGATGGTTGAGGATTGGAAAACGCACTCGAAGATGAGGGGAAAATAGGGCTGGAAAGCGCACTATTTAAATTGATGGTAGAGGGTTGGAAAACGCACTCGAAGATGAGGGGAAAATAGGGCTGGAAAGCGCACTACTTAAATTGATGGTCGAGGGTTGGAAAACACACTCGAAGATGAGGAAAAATAGGGCTAGAAGCGCACTACTTTAATTGATGGTCAAGGGTTGGAAAACGCACTCGAAGATGAAGGAAAAATAGGGCTAGAAAGCGCACTATTTTAATTAATGGTCGAGGGTTGGAAAACGCACTCGAAGATGAGGGGAAAATAGGGCTGGAAAACGCACTATTTTAATTGATGGTCACTAGAAAGCTCACCAAGTTCTGGAAAGAGATATGACTTAAAAGTGCACTATCTGAGTTGGTTGATGGCTAGAAAGCCCACTCAAATAAAGGAAGAGATAGGGTTGAAAAACACTCTATCTGCTGAATGAAAGGCTAGCAAGCGCACTTAGGGAAATCAAAGTCGTAAGGGCTCAAAGGCGCACACAAAAATGATGAAGGTTTGTAAATTACAATCCCTTCTAAACATTTTATAGATTATCAGTGGGGAGATGCAATGCATGATGACACCCTAATTTAGGAAAAAGATAAAGATGAAAAGTATGCCTAAGGAAGTGAAAGGTGTGAGAGCTCGAAGGCGTACACAATAATGATGAATGAAGGTTCGTAAATTACGATGGGGGTGCAATGCATGATGATGCATGTATACTTACGTGAGAAATATAGGTCCCCTTTCTTCTTCAAGGTCTTCTCTTTTTGGGGTTTGGATCTCTGGCTTTAACGGCTTTTTGCTTCTGCTTACTCGAGCCGCAACTTAAGATTTTGACCACTAGAGATGACACATTTTTCATATCAACATACCCCCTGAGTTTGATCCCCATTCTTTGAAAAGGAATGATGGAATCAGCTCCAATTGTATTTGTAGATTGCGCTTTAGTCTGGTCATGCCCCACAAGTGTTTTAGGCTTTAAGTATTTGCAGGAAAGGGCTGGTTATTTGCAAAGATTGTGTTTTCATGTGAGATTTTTTTTTGGAATTTCAAAGTCATTCCAAACACAAGAACCATTTTGATTCCCCCCAGTCATGTCACGCCACACCATTGTTTTAGGCTTAAAGTGTTTGTTGGAAAGGGATGGTTATTCGCAAAGATTTTTCACGTAAGAATTTTGGAATTTGAAAGTCATTCCAAGCACAAAAACCATTTTCATGTTTGTTTAAACAAACTCGTTCTCGAAAAAATTCAAGTGATCTCATTGTTAGGTTTTATGTTGCTTTTGACAAGAATGTGAAATGATGCGTGTCCGCATGTCTTGTATGTCAAGAAGGCTTCGATTAGGTCGCGTGAAGCATTTGTAAGGATTTTCCCCAGTGGAGTCGTCATCTGTCGCGACGGTGATTTTTTCGCGCTTCGCGCCCCGCCGTCCCCCGGGATTGGGGAGACAACGGCCCGCGGTGAAATGGGAGGTGTGTTTTATAGTCACAAAATTACGACTATAATTATTAGGAGTCGCCACCTAGTATTAAGGTCACTAGGAACCTAATGGTCTGCGAGAGTCTTGGGTAAGGAGACTTGTTGTGCAAGGGGAAGACGCATCACCCCCAGTGCACCTTACCTAAGGCAAGCTGCATTGTTGTTTGATTGTTTTTCCTAAGTTTGATTTTTTTGTTGTCTTTTCTAAAGTTTGACGTAGATCTCTCTTCGTGAGAGAATCTCTACCTCGTTATGAGTTGAAAATCTAACAAAAAAAAATTTACACCACATTAAAAAAACATTTTTGTTTACGGGTGTACTTTACAATGTAATTTTACACCGCAATAAAAGAAAATATTTTTTAGTATCTCCAAGTGTACTTTACAATGTAATTTTACACCGAGATAGCTAAAACAAAAATAGTTTTTTATTTTTTTTATATTTTGGCCAAATTCCAACGGATAATCATAAACTGGTTACGATATCCAATTTTTGTTTTAAAATATGAGAAAGATGCAATATATTTTTTACGAAAAATTATGATGGAAAAATCTTGGAATTCGGCACGAAAATAAGCAATTCAATTCACGTGAAGTGAATTAATTCACGCAGTTCACTACACGTGAACAGTAACTGGTGGTTAGTCGACCACGACGAGGGGTTCACCTACTATTGCCGCCGGGTAGAGGATATCGAGGTGGTTGTCCCTGTGGTGGCGGCGTCAAAAATGGCGGCCCGTGGTGGCCGGAGTAGGCGTCGGAAGGGCTGGTCTGTTGCTGCCTTGCTCCTGTTGCTGTGCTCTTCGTTGCTGCTGTGTCATGGCTGGGCTAATTGGTGGGAGCTGCTGGTGTGGTGTTCACGGGAACTGGCTGGAGGAGCTGCTTCACGTCCGTTTTTTCAGAGAGAGAGGAGGTGGCCGACGTTGCAACTTGTTTTAGAGAGAGAGAACCACGTCGGGGAGAGAGAGAGCTACCTGCAAGGAAGAGAGAGGGATGCTGGCGTTTCTATTGTTGTCGGTGAGGAAGAAGATGGTCGCCGGAGCTGATGAAGATGATGGTGGCCGCTGCAGTTTTTTTTTTAATTTTAAATAAATATGTTGTGACAAAAAAGAGAGTTTTTTTTTACAGGAAAAACAGGAAAAAAAAGATGTTTTTATCTTCAATTTTGGCTTTCGATTTCACCCAAAAAGTTTTGTCACCGAAAATTCCGATCGTCTCAATTTAACCCAGATTAAGCTTCCAAATTTAATTTCTCACCCATTAAGCCTTTAATAAAATTAATTTGACTCATTTAAAGTATAATTAAGCCCTTGTGCTTAATTAAATCCTTCAATTGGGCTCTCAATCAATTCCAAAGCATAATTTCACTTTCAAATTGGCCGACGATTAAATCGAATTGGCCCATAAAAATATAATTATGTCTTTCGACTTAACTTTTACGCAGATTTATCCAATAATAAATTATTTTAGCCTTGAATGTGCATTTTCCTTATTTTTGGATGAAAAAGAGGTACGACCGGGCTCTCGAAAACGTCCAAAATTTCCACCTTGATTTTCCTGCCGATACCTGCCCTTTTTATTTTATTTTCTTTATTTTTTGATATATTTTGGGGAATAACCCAGAAATTGGGTTATGACAGAGATGTCGCAAAAGTGGTAAGTCAATGTTGAACTTGCCAACTGGCAAAGCATAGAAAACAAAATACTGGTCTTTACACCCCATTGCCCATTCCTACTTGCCCTTGGCACGATGTTAGTATGGATTTTGTTCTTGGACTTCCACATACGGCAAAGAAACATGATTCTATTTTCGTGGTTGTTAACCGCTTCTCTAAGATGGCACATTTTATTCCTTGTACTAAGACCACATATGCTTCCTGAGTTGCAAAACTCTATTTTGATGAGATTGTCAAGTTGTATGGTCTTCCCCAAACCATAGTTTCAGATAGGGATGTTCGATTTACAAGTTATTTCTGGAAAACCCTTTGGCATATGGGTGGAACCAAATTGAAATTTTCCACTGCTTACCACCCCCAAATGGATGGTCAAACTGAGGTGGTTAACAGGAGCTTAGGCAACCTTATAAGGTGTCTAGTGAGTGATCATCATAAGAATTGGGATCTGGTTCTTCCCACAGCCCAGTTTGCCTATAATAGCTCAGTCAATAGGAATGAGTCCTTTTGAAGTTGTACATGGTTACAAGTCTAGAAAATCTCTAGACCTTCTTCCCATGTCCATTCATGCTAGAGTGTCCGAGTTAGCTGAGTCTTTTGCATGTAGAATTCAGGATTTGCATATTAAGATCGCTAAACAAATTCAAGCAAGTAATGCGCAATATAAACTTCAAGTTGATTTACATACGCGGCATAATGAGTTTAATGTGGGAGACTTTGTTATGATACGGATTAGACCCAAGCGATTTCCTTCGGGAGTTAATCGAAAATTGCATGCAAGTAGTGCCAGGCCCTTCAAAGTGCTAAAACGGGTTGGTTCAAATGCTTATGTTCTAGATTTACCACATGATTTTAGCATTATCTCTATATTTAACATTAAGGATCTAGTTGCATACCATAAACCAGTTCCTATTCCAAATGATCCATTTGAAATACCACTTAACCCTTCCCCTGATGACCCTATTGAAACCTTTATCCCTTCCACCTTGACTTCAGCACAAAAGGATAATATTGATGCTATTCTGGATGAGCAAGTTGTTTTTAACAGGAACGGTGAGGTCAACGGTTTCTAGTTCGCTGGTGGGCCGACCTGATACGGATAACTCTTGGATCACTAAAGATACTTTACAACAGCTTGATCCGGATCTTTGGGAGTATTATCAGAGTCGACCAGCACTACACTCGACGGGGTCGAGCTTCTCCAACCCCGGGAGAGTTGGTGGGGACACCAGACCCACACCACAAATTACACGAGTATATGGATGAAGACGACGTAGGATGGCCCAACCTGTCACACTTTGGTTGGGAGACTAGGCCCATTTGGGCCCATATCATTGTTATTTTATTTTATTTATTTATTTATTTATGTTGAACATCCCAGATTTGATGGGCCGTGCCCAATAGCGAGATGTTTAGGGTTTACTATTTATATGTTCTTTCTTCATTTTGTAAGGGACTTTTGATGAATATTGATAAATTTTGCAGACTTTGCAATTCTCCAATCCCCTGTTCTCTCTTCTTTTGCTTCTTTCTTTCTCTATGCTTCTTTCTTTTCTTGCTTTCAATTCATATTATTTCGTGTTCCGCATCAGTTATGCTTTTGCCCTTATGGTAAGGTAATTTAGGAGCATATAGTTTGTTCCAATGACTATGGGAATTGCTCAGTTCTTTGGTTTGTTCAAAAATCCTATTGCACAAGAAGTTTTGGAGATCATTAAACAAGATTGGAAGCATCTGGTTTGGTTGAAATAGAAGGTTTGAGGGATCCAAGTACAAGTGAAGGATATGAAAGATGAAGATACTTAGCTACTTCAAGCATGCCTTATGTAGGAGTCAAATCTCCCCAAACTATAGAAGAGTCTATTAAGAGGAAAAAGGTCAACAATGAAGAGGAGTTGAGAAGATAAGTGGAAAAACTTCAGATAAAGTTGAGCAAAGCAGAAAAGAAAAGGCAATGTTGGAAGAAATGGTGTTGGAAGGAGATAAGAGAAGAACCTTTCTAGATGAGCAATACAATCTAAAGATTCGAGAATAACAAAGCTTGAGTTAAAGCTAGGTGAGGAGAAGAATGTTAGGGAAGAAAGTGAGAAGGACCTAGGAGGGATGAATTTGATTTGGATATAAGTTCTTCTGAACTTGAAACATTGAAGGTTAACTTTAACAAATTCTAAGAAAGTGCAAAGTATTACCAAGAGAAATTTACACAAGTTCAATTTGAGTTGATGGAGAGAATTGGGAAGTATGAGGATTTGAACAAGAAATATATGGAGTTGGAGAGTTGTTTGATGGGGTTTGCAAAAGAGGAAAGTAAAAGAAAAGGTTTTGAGGTCGTTGAAGCAAATTAGTTAAAAAGAATGAGATAAAAGTTATGAGGATAAAACTTGACAAGGAAAGTGAAAAGATAAAGTATTTGGACAAGAAACTTACAGCAATGGAAAAACACAAGGATCAAATTGACGTCAACAATACTGCTTTAAGCAAAACCAATATGTTACTCATAGAAAAGATGACCAAGACATATGGATAAATGGATGAAGTTTTTGCTCATGCTCGGATTGTTAGAATCAATGCATAAAATTTAAGAGGGGATACCCTTCACTATCACCAAAGTCTAGTTGAGATCGATGCCTTTTTGAAGAAAATTGAGAAGCGCGGTTTTGCCTTCCTACTTTTGGCCAGAGAGGTGATTGAGGAAATATATTAATATTTTGTATCTCCTCTATATTTCTAAAATATAATGAACTTATCAAGCATTAATGAAAAGGTTGTTGACCCATGTTTTATGCAAAATATGTCTCTTGGTGAATATGATTTAAGCAAACAACTCGAAAAGCAGTACTCCTAGGAAAGCAATGTGAGAAGAAAACCTATGTTTATGAGGTGGTGACTATTAATTGTTCACGAGAAGGAAGCATCCATACCCAATATACCAAGCATTTTTATCACAATCATGCATTAGATAATGCACTTATACATTTGTGCACGCATATGCCAAACTAAGAAACATAGGTCTCCCTTTTATAATCCACAACACATGATTAAGAAAGAGGAGTTTTTCTAAAATATATTAAGATGGGCAGGTAACCCGATATTGAGACCATTTTTTTTAAAAAAATGGAGTTTTAAAAAAATCTAAAGATGGGTAGGTCACCCAATATTGATGCCATTTTTTAGAAAAAACATGAAGTTTTTTTAAAATTCTTAAGATAGGAAGGTCACCTGATAATGAGACCATTTTTAGAAAAAAAAACATGGAGTTTTTCTAAAAAACTCAAGATGGGCAGGTCACCCGATATTGAGACCATTTTTAGAGAAAAAACATGAAGTTTTTCTAAATCAACTGAAGATGTGCAAGTTACCCAATATTGAGATCGTTTTTAGAAAAAAACATAGAGTTTTTCTACAAACAACTGAAGATGAGGAGATCACTCAATATTGAGATTGTTTTTATAAAAAACACAGAGTTTTTCTAAAACAACTGAAGATGGGTTGATCAACTAATATTGAGACTGTTTTTAGAAGAAAAAAAACATGGAGTTTTTCTAAAAAATAAATTAAGATGCACAAGCCACCCGATATTGAGACTGTTTTTAGAAGAAAAAAAAACATGCCATTTTTCTAAAAAGCAATTGAATATGGGCATGTCACCCTATATTGAGACTGTTTTTAGAAAAAAAACATAGAGTTTTGCTTAAACAATTGAAGATAGGCAAGTCACCCGATATTGAAACCATATTTAAAATAGTTTTGGGATTTTAGTAGGGCCAAGCAATTTATCTTTACAAAACTTACTATGCGAAGCACTTGACAAGTCTTCGCTTCTTAAGTTTTGTAAAGAGAGGCATCTGTTGTTACTCTTTTTTAGACCCCACATGCTGGAAATGAAGTACACACCTTTTGAATCAAATGCAAGAGTTTAGCACATGGTTATTGGATGATGGACAAAAGTAGTGAATGAAAATATTTTTTCGAACCCTGTCTTTATTGCTTTCTGTTTTTCTTATCCTCCTCATTTGCTGCTGAAATCGTCTAAAGTCTTGGACCAATTAGGAATTTTCATAAAGCTAAAGTTATTCTTTCTTTATCTAGTCTTTAAGGTTGAATAAATCTCTTAGAATTTGCACTAAAAATTGATTTGGTCACTATCACGAAAATTGTTTTCTTCAAAACAGTTTTGACCAAATAAATTATAGGTAGATTTTGCCTATTAAAACGATTTTTTTCTCACTTCAGGTCCTTCATGAGTTGTAATCCTGCACGTGTAGATAAATTTAGGGTTTTGAATTTCTTGATTTGGACATCAAAATATCAAGATATTTTTTATTTCAATGTCTGGTATAAAAGTGGAAAATTCTTTTCCCTTGGACTTCAAATTTGTGGAGAAATATTGTTCATTGGCTGCATATTCATCGTCCAATGAGCTCCCTATCTAGTGCTATCCGCGCTCTATCCTCCAAAGGAAAGAGTATGGTTTCCCGTATGCGCAGAGCCTCTCTGGCATCTCGGTTTACCTCATTTGGGAAGAGCGTAATAAAAGGCTATTTGATGGTAATTGCTCCTCGGTTGCGAAGGTGTTTTGTTGATTCCAAGTCCTATTTTTCACTGTGTTTCACTTTCATGATAAGGATCACTTCTCCATTGATGTTGACTGATCTTGTCGGCCTTGGAGGGCTGTGTGGGTGGATGCGGGCTGGTTTGCTGCTTGTTGCTCTCTTTGCAGGTAGCTGGTTGTGCTGTGGGCTCAGCTCCTTCTCCAGTGGCTGGTCTTGCTTTTGGGCGGTGGTTTGCTGTCTCGGCTTCTGGGCTGTGATGTTTTTTTGCCTTGCTGCTTGTTGAGTTCTGTCCTTCTCCTGTATTGGTGAGTTGTGGCTTTGTTGTCTCGGCTGAAGGGCTATCTTCTTCAGGCCTCAGTTTCTATTGTAGCACTGGTGCTCCTCTCCTTGTTGGTGTTTATCTTTGCTGAGAGCCTTCTCGGGTGCTACATCTTCTCCTCAGGGGTTGCTAGTTGTGCTTTTGGTTTTTATCCGAAATGTTTGTTGAGCTAATTTTCCTCTTGTTTTGTATCTTGCTTGCTAGTCGTTTAGCTGGGTTGTGAGCGGATATTTGCTCTCCTAGGCCTTGCATTGGCTTGTTAGGTGTCTTGTTTCTTTTGGCCCGTGGGAGCATGTTCCTTTACGGTGCCTTGTGTTTTCTCTCCTCTGTCTTCAGCTTGTTGTATTCTTTGATCTCTTAATACATACTTACATTTGATCAAAAAAAAAAGAAAGAGCTCTTGCAGAGATGCTCTCCTTCCTTTGAGAAGATTTCTCCCTTTTGATGGTGCCAATCAACCAAAGCTTCTACTAAATGTTCTTGTGATCTTATTTGAGTGTTCCTAGTTCGGATTCATGGCTAAAAACAAGAAGATAAAAGCTGCAATGAAGTTGAAGAAATTTGAGGAGCTGCGGCAAGAGCTTGTTCTTGCTCTAAAGGCCCCCGTTCTAGCCTCTTCAACATCTCTTTCCCGCTCTCCTTTGCAAAGGAATTTGACCTATGACAGTATTGGTTCATGCACTTTGAAATCCATCCATTCCAATGGCAGCTTAGGCCCCAAGTATGAAGAGTTTGAAGATAGTGAGGAGGAAGAAGATGGGTTCGGTCCAGCCTTGTGCAAGGAAGATGAAGCTTATGCTTCTAAAATCTTCTTCTCTTTCTCCCATGTCTGATAAGTTTGCGGAAGATTGTCTTGTGTTGCATGAAAGTCATGCACAACCCATTGCGCAAGAGGAGGCAGCGATGGCTGCAGCATTTCTAGCCAGTGATAGCCCAGCCTTCCTCTCGGCTGGGATAGCCACCATGGCTGATTCTCTTCGTCAAGCTTCATCCAAACTTCTAGCTAGTGAAAATGATGCTTCTTATTCCAATGCTGAGGATGGGGCAGTGGTTTTGCCAAAGGGAAAGGAGAATATGGGGGATGCTCCGCTTCAGCTGCAACTGACAACAGGACTTGGTGACAGTGTGCTTGGCAGATTTGGTTCTTCTTCTTCCTCTGCTAAGGGAATGGGTTCCTCTCCTTCCATTGCTAAGGAAAATGATGCTCCATTGCTAGAGAAAGGCTTAGGGAGATTGGCTGCGAAAGTGGGAGCTGCCCCCTTCTGCTGCCAGTGGCAGTATGCCTTGGCAGCAATGGATCCTCTTCTTCTCTTTCCTTAGCTAAAGGAATTGGTGGCAATGTTCTTACTTCTTCTCCCTCCATTGCTAAGGTAAATGATGCTCCATTGTTAGGGAAAGACTTGGGGAGCATGGCTGTGATGAATGGCTTGGAGAATGATTTGGGAAGGATAATTTGGGAAGGCTCCACCCCAGCAGCCCATGGCAGTAGCTAATGGGAAAGATTTGGGTAACTTGGCTGCGACGACTGGTTCGAGGGATGGTCAAGCATCAAATGGCAAATGAAAAGACTTGTTCTCTTCCAATCCAAGTGCTAAAAGCGGCACTAAATTGGTACACTTTTCTAAACTCAATAATGCCCCATCTTGTTCCTTGCTTGAGAATTATCTTGGTAATCTTAAGGATGCATGGAAGTATTGCATTGTGGGGTATGTTGCGAGTAAATTTCCGGGATTCAAAGCTCTTAATAATCTCATCGTTAACTCTTGGAAGTGTAAAGCTTCGCTAACCATTCATGAATCGGGTTGGTTAGTTTATCGATTTATGCATGAGGAAGATAAGCTTGTTATGCTTAGTGGAGGTCCCTACCTATTGTATGGCCGGCCTTTGATACTGAAATCTATGCCTGAATTTTTTTATTTTTCAACCGCGAATATGTCTACTGTCCCAGTTTGGATTAAGCTTCCTAATCTTCCGCTGCAATGTTGGTCGCCAGTCTGTTTATCTAAGATTGGGAGTGTTCTTGGCAAGCCTATTCAGTGTGATATGCTAACGTCATCTATGTCCCGGCTATCATTTGCTAGAATTCTTGTGGAGATTGATTTGTTTGCTGATTTTAAACATATTGTGTGCATTGCGCTGCCTAATGGTGCATCTTTGAATCAGATAGTTGTTCATGAAACTTTGCCGAGACTTTGTAAGCATTGTAAAGTCATTGTCCATAACACTTCTCTTGGTCCGCATTCGTTGGACACGAAAGTCCCTTCAGCTCCCGTGACAGCTGAGAAAGTTTCAGTGAAACAATGGGTTCCAGTTAAGGAGGTGATTCCAGATCCGGTGGACCCGATTGAGTAGCAATTGAGTGATGAGTCCTCTCGGCCTATGACTAATGAAGAGGCCTCCCGACAAATAGATTGTGAAGAGGCCTCTCGGCCTAATGATGTGCAGGGTTCTTCTTTGAACGAATCTTTTGAAGAGCAGCAGCTTGATCCAATGCAAATGGAATCAGATGCCGGCAAGTGGACAATTGTTCAAAAGAAAAAAGGAAAATCTAGAGTTGTTAATGATAATGTAGTTGTTGTGGCTAATGTGGGGATCCGGTTTGTTCGGTGGGAATAGATGTACGTGGATCGGTTATGTGGTGTGACTACGTGGAGTGGTATTCGGCGAACAAGTGTTCTTCTTAGGAGTAAAGGGCTGAAGGCCTTAGCTCCGGTGGATTTATGTTAATCTATTGCTGGAATGTCAAGGGGCTTAATACTCCTCTGAAGCAGCATGAGGTGGTTAACCTCATCAGGAAGAAAGGTGTGGATGTTTTTGGTTTGTTGGAGTCTAAGCTTTCTGCGGCCAAAGTTGATAGTTTGCAGAAGTTTCGGCTAAAGAATTGGAAGTTCTTGTCGAATGCTGAGGTGGCTGGTAATATTGCTTGGGTCATTGTGTTTTGGAACCTGTCCTTTGTCTCAGTAGACTTAATGCGGACCAGCCCAAAAACAACAGCAAGGACCCATTACATGTCCCAAATGGTCCAATGACGCGGTCTAAGACAAAGGCATTGAAAGAGGCAATGAATGCATTGGTTTTGAAGGTTTCAACCAGGTCAGAATTGCAAGGACCATTGGAGTATCAAGAGGAGACCCTAGTACATCTTATCCATGTGCAGGAAGGGTCCAATACAACCTTATTTGGGCCATGAAGTGAGGACAGCAAATGAGCCAAAAGAATCCTACTACAACATGGGATTAATGGGCTTCAGGGAAGACTATAAAAGAAAAGCCTCATGGGCTTTATTTAATTTTGTTAGCTACAGCCCAAGGCTTGTTTGGGCTTAATTAAGACTTTGTTTTCAGCTAGGATCCAAGGCTTGCTTGGATTAAGTTATGGGCTTTCAATGTAGGATTTTTGGGTCAGTTTTGACTGGACCTCATTTAAGTCCACATAAGGGGTCCATTAGGGTTACTTTTAAGAACTATTTAAACTCATGTAACCCTAATTTCGGCAGCCATTGATTAATTTTAATTCTGAACTTTTTAGTTTATGTGTGAGAGTGATTCTTGCATTCTTCAGTTCTTGAACGAACTGAATCCGACTTATCGAAGATTAACTGGCTTCGTTGCGTCATTCTACTCATTCCAATAGTGCTGGTGCCTTGGGGCAGGTTTCCATTGTGTCACACTCCTATCAGACCTATTTCGGCTTTCCGGGATCAGATTTCAGTCTTTGTTGTGGGTTGCGTGACCACGTGATCACGAGGTTCGCATCAAGACTTGATTGCTAGTTTAACGCAGGGTCTTCATGTCTCCATTTGTAGTCTGGTCCATCAAGTCAGTTTCAGAACTACTTTTGTGTATGGATTTAATACATTTGTAGCTAGGCGGGCTCGATGGAATGATCTTAGAAGTTATGACTTGTGTACTCCCTAGATGATCCTTGGCGACTTTAATGCTATTATGTCTCAGGAGGATAAGCACATTGGGAGCCCATGTCCGGTTATGAAACCTCAAATTTTTTTCACTGTTGTACTAACTTGGGGCTCACTGATGTAAACTATTCAGGGAATCATTTCTCTTGGTCCAATGGCAGGATTTGGACAAAGATAGATAGAGTTCTGGTGAATCCAGAGTGCTATTCAGGTTCATTATGATCCACTTGGTCCTTTCTCGGATCACTCTCAGGGTTAGTAGTTTGGAAGGTGAGCTTCGGCATATTCAATCAGCTTTGCAAGATAACCGAGACAACTCTCAGCTTTTCAATATTGAGAAGAATATGCACAGCAATCTGGTCCATCTTAAATCCACGGAGAAAATGTTCTTTAGCCAGAAGCTCAAGTGTGATTACTTCAAAGACTGTGATAAGGGCACCAGTTTCTTTCATGCTATCATGGGTCAGAAGTAGCGAAAGAGTTCTTACTAACTCAGAACTAGAGGTAGGGGCTGAATTTGATAAATTCTAGCAAAACCTCCTGGTGTGTCAAAGGAAACAGTGTCTTTGGACATGGATGTTATGTGGTGTGGGCCATGTCTTGCTCCCTCTGCCCATGATGGTCTTCTTGCTCCTTTTTCGGGTGATGACATTAAGGCGGCCTTGTTCAGTATTGGTAATGACAAAGCTCCCGCGCCAGACGGCTTCTTTGCTTTTTTCTTCAAAAAAGCTTGGGATATTGTGGGGACCGACTTTGTCTTGGTTGTTCAGGATTTTCTCATCTCCGGGAAGATGCTTCAGCAGATAAACCACTCCATCATTGCTCTAATACCTAAATCTGCTAATGTCTCTTATCCTAGTGATTTCCGGGCGATCTCTTGTTGTAATGTCATTTATAAAATGATTTCTAAGCTTCTTTCGGACAGGTTAGCTCGTGTTTTGCCGGATATTATTAGCCCGATGCAGAATGCCTTCTTGGGTGGGAGGAAAATGGCAGATAATATCTTCTTGGTCCAAGAGCTGCTTCGAGAATATGGTCGCAAAAGGACTTCTCCTAAATGTCTTATGAAAATTGATTTCAGGAAAGCCTTCGACTCGGTTCAGTGGGGTTTCTTGGAGAGTCTTCTTGGCTTGCTTGGGCTTCCTTCTAGGTTTGTTCATTTGATTATGCAATTGTCAATGGTAATCTTTATGGTTTCTTCAAGGGTTAGAGTGGTATCAGGCAAGGTGACCCCTTATCGCCTTATTTGTTCATTTGCTGCATGGAGTATTTTTCTAGAATGCTAAAGCAGTCTTCCTGCTTACCGGGGTTTCACTTTCATCCAAAGTGCAGTTCGCTCGACATTTCGCATCTTACGTTTGCTGATGATGTCCTCCTTCTATGTCGGGGTGACCTTAGTTCGGTGCGTATCATGCATCAGCATCTTCAAACTTTTGGTAATGTGTCAGGTCGTGATCTTAACCCCTCCAAGTCTTCCATTTATTTTGGAGGAGTAAAGGAGACCATGAAGTATGATATTTTGCATCTGACTGGTTTTGTCGAAGGAACCTTTCCCTTTACTTACCTGGGAGTGCCACTTAGTCCTCATCGGCTTTTGACGAGTTAGTACACTCCTCTTTTACATAAGCTGGAGATAGTTATCCAGGGTTGGATGGGTAAATTCCTTACTTATATGCTGGGTGGTTGGAGTTGATGCGATCAGTGTTGAATGGGATGGTTCAATTCTAGGTTGGAATCTTTCCTATCCCGTGGGTTGTTTTGTCTCGTATCATCAGTATGTGCAGGAGTTTCTTGTGGTCGGGGTGCATTGGAAAAAGATCTTCTTTGGTGGCATGGAAGCAAGTCTGTCTTCCGAGAAAAGAAGGGGGGTTAGGGTTTATGGATCTGAAAGCCAGAAGCAGATCTGTTTTAGCTGGCCATATTTGGATCTGAATGCTTACGATTATTTCAGGCTTCGAGGGGATGAGGTTAATTGGTTGCGCGTCATTTGGGATTCCTGGTCTATACCCTAGTATAATTTTATTCTCTGGCTAGCCGCCTTGGGCAAGCGTCAAACACAAGACAAATGCATAGAGTTCTTTGTCGTAAGTGGGATAGTTCAAGGTCGCTCCACTTAACTTCTCACTGAAATACGCTATAGGTCTCTGATCCTGCATCAAAACAGCACCTATTCCCATTCCAGATGCATCGCACTCTATTTCAAATGCTTTTGTAAAGTCAGGTAAAGCCAAAATAGATGCAGAACATAATTTGTCTTTCAAAAGAATAAAAGCCAATTTGTGTTCCTCCCCCCATTTAAACCCAACTAATTTTTTAACAACTTCATTCAAGGGTGCAGCTATTGTGCTGAAATCTTTCACAGAACGCCTGTAAAAACTAGCTAACCCATGAAAACTCCTTACCTCACTTAGTGATTTGGGTGTAGGCCACTCCTGGATTGCCTTAACTTTCTCCTCGTCCATCTCGATACCCCGTGCAGTTACAACATAGCCAAGAAACATAATTTTCTCCATGCAGAAGGCACACTTTTTAAGATTAGTATACAATTTCTCACAACGCAACACACTAAGTACATTACGCAAATGATCAAAATGCTTAGTTAAGTTTTTGCTATAGATAAGAATGTCATCAAAATACACAACCACAAACTTCCCTATGAATGCACCCAACACATGATTCATTAAACGCATAAACGTACTTGGTGCATTTGTAAGTCCAAAAGGCATTACTAACCATTCATATAAACCATACTTAGTGTTAAATGCAGTTTTCCACTCATCACCCTCTTTCATCCTAATCTGATGGTACCCACTTTTCAAGTCAATTTTAGAGAAAATGCAAGATCCATGTAACTCATCTAACATGTTATCAAGCCTAGGAATAGGGTGTCTATACTTTATCGTTATGTTGTGATGGCTCGGCAATCAACACACATCCTCCATGTTCCATCCTTCTTGGGCACAAGTAGCACGGGTACTGCACAGGGGCTCATACTCTCACGAATGTAGCCCTTTTCCATCAGCTCATCAACTTGCCTTTGAAGCTCTTTTGTCTCCTCGGGATTGCTTCTATATGCTAGTCGGTTAGGAATTGAAGCTCCGGGTACGAAATCAATCTCATGCTCAATCCCCTGCAATGGTGGTAATCCACTTGGAGTATCGTCGGGGAACACATCATCAAACTCCTGCAACAAAGGAATAGCACCACTAGGCACAACATGATCAAGATCATTAGTATTAAAGTAAGCCTCCTTGTAAACTAGTAAAATCATTGGCTTGTTAGTGAAATATGCAGATCTGACCTCACCCTCTCTAGCATAAAAATTAGGTTGTTTCTTTAGTTTTTCCACACAATTCTCTTCACTCTTGCTGACTTTCTTCTCTCCTCTTGTCTTACCTCCACTCTCGGCCAGATTTGAGTGTTTTTGAGTAGTGGTCCAATGGTCTGATTTGTTTGAAGTGTTGGCCGAATATTTGTTTGTGTTTGGATGGGTGGCTGAATGGGTTGTAGAGGTTGGGGTTCTGGCCGAATCTGATGGTTTTCTCTCCCCATCGCCTTATGCTCACTCTTTAGCTTTATTTGATCATCATACACCTGTTTGGGTGTAAGAGGTACAAGAGTGATGGTTTTACCATCTTTTACAATGGTATATCTATTTTTAACCCCATCATGAATTGCCTTCCTATAATATTGCCATGGTACCCCCAACAAGATGTGACTTTCTTGCATCGATACCACATCACATAGAACTTCATCAACATATTTCCCAATAAAAAATGGGACCACAACCTGCTTAGTCACTTTCACTTCACCACTATCATTCAACCATTGCAATCTATATGGTTTCGCATGCTTAACAGTACTCAAATTCAGTTTACTAACAAGGGTGGTACTGTAAACATTAACACAGCTTCCACTATCAATAATTAAACCACACACCTTGCTTTGCACATAACAACATGTATGGAAGATATTATCTCTTTCTTCATTAGATTCATCTTCCTTGACCTGAACCTGAAGTGTGCGTCTTATAACCAAGGACTCCGCAACTAGTAATGGACACTTATTCGCATCACTATCCTTCAATTGTTGCATGCCTTCAAAACAAGATTTGTCACTTCTAGATTCCATATCACCATCATATTCATCTTCACCTATATCTTCTTTTTCATCAACAAACTCTTGAAAATCAAATCTGGTATTCTGTACGGCCTTATAGACTATATTTCCTCTGCGATCAACCCAAATATTCTTTTTCTTTATCTCTTTCACATCATCTCTCAGATCCATGTTCATCCTAGACAACAACTCCAGTTTCTAACATAATGCTCGCAATTGGAAAGCAACATCAACATTTTTTGTCGCTAATTCGTTGTTCTCAGACATTATTTGAATCTGCAAAATTCGGTTAGTCGCACAAAATATATCCTCACACCCCTCGTGTATCACACAAAAAAATCAAATGATGTCACTACGCATTTTACCTTACAACTCGTGTATCACACAAAAAAAATCAAGGCTTTTCACTCTAATAAGATCGCTACGCCTCTTACCTCACAACTCGTGTATCACACACAAAAATCAAGGCTTTTCACTCTAATAAGCTCCCTACGCCTTTTACCTCACAACTCTCGTGTATCACACAAACAAAATCAAGGCTTTTCACTCTAATAAGCTCCCTACGCCTTTTACCTCTCAACCAAAAGAAAGGAAGTTGTGACGTAAAAGGCGTAGTGAGGTTATTAGAGTGAAAAACCTTGATTTTTTTGTGTGATACACGAGTCGTTAGGTAAAAGGCGTAGTGAGCTTATTAGAGTGAAAAGTCTTGATTTTTTTTATGCGATACACGAGAGTTGTCAAGATATATTTTTTTGCTACTAACCAAATTTTGCAGATTCAAAGGATGTCTGAAAACAACCAATCAGCGACACAAAATGCTGATGTAGCGTTCCAATTAGGAGCCTTATGTCATTAACTCGAGTTGTTGTCTAGGAGGAACATGGATCTGACAGTTGATTTGAAATGGAGAAAGAAACAGAATATTGGGGCTGATCAAATACGGTCCGTAAGGCTGTACCGAATACCAGATCTGATTTTTACAAGTTTGTTGATGAAAATGCAGATGTAGGTAAAGATGACTATGATGGTGATATGGAATCTGGAAGTGACAAATCTTATTGTGAAGGCATGCCACTATTGAAGGATAGTGAGGGGGATGAGTTAGCATTAACGGTTGCGGCGTCCTTGGTTATGAGGTCTACACTTCAGGTTCAGGTCAAGGAAGATGAATCTGATTAACAAAAGAGAATATCTTTCAGACGCGGTGTTACGTACAAAGCAAGGTGTGTGGTTTAATTATTGATAGCGAAAGTTGTATTAATGTTTGCAGTACAACCCTTGTTAGTAAACGGAAATTGAGTAGTGTTAAGCATACGAAACCATATAGATTGCAATGGCTGAATGGTGGTGGTGAAGTGAAAGTGACTAAGCAGGTTGTGGTCCCATTTTTGATTGGGAAATATGTTGATGAAGTTCTGTGCGATGTGGTACCGATGCAAGCAAGTCACATCTTGTTGGGGAGACCATGGCAATATGATAGGAAGGCAGTTCATGATGGGGTTAGAAATCGATATACCATTGTAAAACATGGTAAAACCATCACTCTTGTACCTCTTACTCCCACACAGGTGCATGATGATCAAATAAAGCTAAAACGTGAGTATGATGAGGCAGTGGGGAGAGAAAATCAAGGTGAGGATCAAGGGGAGAGAATACCATCAGATGCGGCCAAAACCCAAACCACTGTAACACATAAAGACGATGTCCAATTACACTTGAAGAACAAATGACAATGCGATTCCTGCTCCTGACTACAAAAAACACAGCTGGTGTCTAAGGGAATGAAGTGTAGACGATCTTTAGTTTTGAGCTTCCTTAACACTGCCAACCACAACACAAAACAATGCTTAGGCATAGACCATTGCTCCCACACCACAAAATTCCAATGGATCTTGGACCCTTCACCCGAAAAAAATCATAAGCATTAGCCGAGAGACAACCAGCACCAGCATTCCAACTAGTCAAGTAGCAATAGCAGATGAGCTACTGCCACAATCTTGAATAAGCTAACAGTTCAAGCAAATTAGTGTTTTCCACAGCAGAGAGGAAGCTTTCACTACTGGAGCCTCCCAAATCGAGTGACTCGGAAGAAAGAAATGATGAATCCATTTAATCCATAGAGAATTGGCTTTCAGATGTATTGGTTCAAGAAAGCCATAGGTTCTAACATAGCAAGACACGGGGCTTGGATAATGGACTTTCCGAGGTGGCAAAGCAAAACTATTATGTCAGAAGAGGGTCGACATTCAGACAAGCAAAAGTGGTAGCAGGTTGTTACGACAATTACGAACATGGCTTTGCGGGGGAAATGGGTGTACAGATCGTGGGGGGCAGGGCTGGGACTGCTTCTCAAAGCACTACGTTCATGAGGGATAGAGTACCCCACTAATCTGGATGGTCGGCAATGATAGCTCTGCGGGTCGCGCGACGATCAAGCCCGTGCACGCACAGCTCAACTCTCTGCCCTATGAACTTAATTCTAGACAACAGGACTAGAGGCCTGCTGTAACAGTGTTGGATAAGCCATATTTGTGCTGACAAAAAGTGTTGCGTCAAGGACATAGTGGGTAGTGGTAGACCGACACGCATGGTCAGTCCGCAGCAAAGTTCGGTAACGAAGGCAGTTCCAACTGAATTCAGCAGCCTATGAAGCAGTGGCAATGAATTTGGCAGGCCGTGCGAGCTTGACGCCCCCCGCGCGGCAGGCGATACCACCTGATGCGAACCTCGTGATCACGTGGTCACGCAACCCACAACAAAGATTGAAATCTGATCCCAGAAAGCCGAAATAGGTCTGATAGGAGTGTGACACAATGGAAACCTGCCCCAAGGCACCAGCACTATTGGAATGAGTAGAATGACGCCACGAAGCCAGTTAATCTTCGATAAGTCAGATTCAGTTCGTTCAAGAACTGAAGAATGCAAGAATCACTCTCACACATAAACTGAAAAGTTCAGAATTAAAATTAATCAATGGCTGCTGAAATTAGGGTTACATGAGTTTAAATAGTTCTTAAAAGTAACCCTAATGGACCCCTTATGTGGACTTAAATGAGGTCCAGTCAGAACTGACCCAAAATCCTAAATTGAAAGCCCATAACTTAATCCAAGCAAGCCTTGGATCCTAGCTGAAAACAAAGTCTTAATTAAGCCCAAACAAGCCTTGGGCTGTAGCTAAAAAAATAAATAAAACCCATAAGGCTTTTCTTTTATAGTCTTCCCTCAAGCCCATTAATCCCATGTTGTAGTAGGATTCTTTTGGCTCATTTGTTGTCCTCACTTCATGGCCCAAATAAGGTTGTATTGGACCCTTACTGCACATGGATAAGATGTACTAGGGTCTCCTCTTGATACTCCAATGGTCCTTGCAATTCTAACCTCGTTGAAACATTCAAAACCAATGATTCATTGCCTCTTTCAATGCCTTTGTCTTAGATCGCGTCATTGGACCATTTGGGACATGTAATGGGTCCTTGCTGTTGTTTTTGGGCTGGTCCGCATCATCCCATCTCTCCTCGAAAGGATTCGACCTCAAATCAATATCTGTGTCAAACAACGTAAGATCAACAACATTAAAGGTAACACTAACACTATACTCACCAGGAAGATCAATTTTGTATGCATTGTCATTTATTCTCTCCAAAACTTGAAATGGACCATCACCACGAGGCTGGAATTTTTATTTCCTTTGGTTAGGAAATCGTTCCTTTCGCATGTGCACCCAAACCTAATCACCGGGGTGGAAGACAACCAATTTACGTCCCTTATTTGCTTTAAAAGCGTAAAGTCTGGTCCGCATCACTCTCTCTCAACATCGGCATAAATTCTTAGTTGACAAATTGATGCTTCTTGATCGACCAGCATCAATTTGAGGGGGGATGTCATGAGATGTGATTATATATTATTTAGGAATAGTAGTGTTTTAGTAGAACACTGATACTTCCATGCTTAGCCCAGATTTGTAGCTAGGGCTTGTAAATCAGTTTATTTTCTATTTAATGGACAAGACACTCAACAATGGGTGATCATTCAGTTTCTATTAAGAACAAATTTGACAAAGATATGGCCTACTTTGGTGGCAGGATTTTGATTAGAAGGTACGATCTTTCTGGTCCTCAATAATCTTTGCCAGTGTTTGCAAGAAGGCAGCCAATTCAACACCATAGATTACACGGTGATCGGCTGTAACATTTACCCGTAGATATAGCATTTACAGTTTATAGTATGAGAAATATAAATTAAACTATTTTTCATAAAGAAACAACCTTTTTCAGAAACTAATAGTATACTTGTTACTGACATCTGATTCTTCATGTCAATTCAGCCATCATTGGTTCCTATAGCAGTTGGTTGTGACGCTCTAATATCCATAATTGCTCCCTTCACTAACCATCCAGATGAATAAACCAAACCATACATCAATCACTAATAACGAGCAAACTATGTTTAGTAGCCTCTTGTACAGAATCCAGCAGGTATGAAGCTTGTGAAACACTTGCAGTTCCAGGGAGTAGGATGGCATCAAATCGATCCACACCAATCATTCCCAGGTTAGAAAGTGTGAAGTACCTGCAAATAAGTGAACAAGAGCAATGAATAGAGATCGGGAGATATCATGCTAATACTATGCTTGACCCCATTGAAATCAGACCAGCAAGCAGATAAATGTCATGCCTATGAATTTCTGAGAAAAGCAAGTGACAAACACAATATAACTTTGTGGCATCAAGGATTATGAACTATAAAATCAAGAAAATATGACTAAAGAACTAGTTAGCACAAAACAGGTAACTGGATTATTAGAAATTGCAACAGAACATATCAATTACTCCTGCTTAAAGCAAGCATTACAAACTAGACTCACACGGACATGGATTGTCACCCTAGAATTAAAATCTCCACACGTCCTCCTACTTTCAGTTTGCAACAACTTTATATACACAAATGATTTTGGAAACAAATTGTTTCTAGCAATACGCTTACAAAGGATATTGCACAAGAATTACTAATAAACACTTCAAGCATTAGAAAACCCAAATAGAATAACCCAGTACTCCACAATGAGAAAAACACAACAACAATAACCATGGAACTATAGTCAATATTTGTAAACCTGTGAAAAACAACCCTTCCCAACTTTGAGAAATGTAGTCAGACAACATCGTTCACTCCTTGAGACTACATTGTTTCTTGAATACCTTAAGTAACCCAACCGATGATTTAGTCAAATGAACACAATTATGATTATGTTGGACTATGCAGAACAAAGTGCTTTTCCATCCACTTTGAAATCACAATTATCCATTTGGAACTAACATTTTAACCGTAGTCAAGAATCGATCATTATGTTCTTAATGTGTTTTGAATTTATTTTATGCTTTGAAGGTTAAGACCATCAAGAAGAGGGCAATGAATCTGTAACAATGGCACCAGTGTTCTCAAAGAAGGAAAAAGCAGTTACTTCTCAAAAGTTAGATATGTTTATGTTAACAGATGAAATAATGAAATTAGGGGGAAGATTAGAGAAAGTAAATTAAACATATGCATTAATTGTTAGTGCCTTGCTAAATATAATATTATTTTTATTCCAAATTTTAGCATTTTACAGTTGGCATGTTCTTTGTACGCTCTTCAAAACTAGATTGGCATGACAACTAAGCTAGTTGTAAGGTTTCCATATTTTATGATATTACATCAGTACCAAACATAATGAAAAAAATGTAATTAATGAATGTTTATGTTTTATTTAGTTATCACTTCAAAGTTATAAATGATGGTCATAAATTTATATTTTTTTTATTAAATAGAAGATTTCAATTGTTTTAGTATTTTTAATCCTATTTATTTGTGATCATATAATTTAGTAATGTATATGGATGGTTATGGATAATGTTATCAGGAGAGTATGCATACACCTGAGATTGTTATATATATATTCCTTGTTTCGTATGTGTTTTATTTCTAATTATCTTATATGCCCACATAGGAATTATGTAGGGTGGGGGTGGGGGTGTTACATATAAATTGATGTAATTATATATTTCTGATATTCATTTTGATAATGAGATGTTGTCAAGGTCTATTATAGTGTTTATCCTATATGTGTTTGGCAACATACACTATATGAATCTTGACGAACATCTTGTGTCACTATTCTATTTCCTATAACCAGAGTTTGGCTCCATTCAAATGAATAGTTGGGAGCCAAATACTCGTGCATGATTAAACAACCATGAAATGTACAAAACAAATTGGGGGTTGTTTGTTATATTTATAAGTTTTATAACATACATAAGTTTCTTTGCATAATAGTAATGATTGAAAAAGCTACTAATGGCTAAATTGTTTTTGATATAGTTATGGTCCTAAAGTCTTCTTCACATACAATTAAGCTAATTATGCATGTTCAGGCTTTTAAGGCACAACAATAACTCTCGTTAGGTTATGGTAATGTGTTGTTAATAACAATTACCTAAAACTAAATTATAACTATCTCTAAATTGTTAATATTTTTATTTTTTGTTATGTTTGTTGGTGTAGGAGTAGATTATTGGAAAACAATCCAATTCATATCTTACCCTTTTATTGTAACGAGTTAGATAGAAAACAACCTAGTCATGCATGTGTTACCAAAGTTGCATCATAATTAAATTAATACTTCAAGAGAAGGGGAAAAGGTTTGAAACTTATGGAAAGGAGTTATCACCTTGTATTATAATCACTTACATCCTTATATGGTCTTCAAATCTTTTCAAGAGATGAAAGATGAAACTTTCAACTTAGTAAAGTTATTATCATTGCACTAGATATGTGTTGTGGTTGTTGTCAATTTTTTAGGCTAAAAATGACAAATCAATAGTAACTATATGGATGAATATATGGTTCCCATTATTCCTGATGACAATGTCATTTATATTAGTTTATTCCTTTAAAAAACAAGATCTCCCTTTCCCCTTCTATTTCTCATTTTCTCTCTCTTATTATCTATCATATTTATTTCCTTTTATCTTTCTCTACCATATCTCCATTTTCTTTCTCTATTTTATTTTTTTTCACCTTTGCTCTCTTTTTTCTTTCCTCGAGTAGGGTTTGTGAGGGATATTTATAGACAAGTGATGAGATTTTTGAGGTCATTTTGCTAGCAAGACCAATACCCTTAATCTTCATAAAGACATCATAACCCTCAATTTCTCTCAAACCTTGTCCCATTATTTGCCACCAACAAGCTTAAAGAGTATTGGAATATTGTTGTATCATATAGGTTTCTTCATAGGCTTTGAAGGGTTGGTTGGCTTAGACAAGGCATTTCAAGGCTGAAGACAAACTAAATAAGGGATATAACTAAGGTACATGGGTAAGGGTGAGGAGAAACGTGCTTCTTGTCTATATGTCTATAATGGTGGGTAAAACAATTGATCAAATGGAGAAACCAAGATCATCCATGGCTATTTCTTAAATAACCAGAAATTATAAGGAAAAAATAATATGATAGATAACATGTAGTTTCTTTTCAAAAGGATAGTATTAATAATGCACCTATTGAAATGAAATGATGTCACTATTTGGCATTTTCAAATTGATCATGGTAATTCTTTTTATTTTAGCCATTGGCTTATGAAAATCTTCAATTCAATTATAAAATGTTTTTTTTAAATCCTTCCAATTTTGCCTTTAATTACTCTTAATTTGGTTATTACATCTTTGCACGGTACATAATATGGTCCTTAGTTTCTTAAATTATGTAATTGTAAAATATTGCTAATTAAGTCCTCGATTGAATCTAAAAGTATCCTCCTAGTTCAAGCGCCTTTTTCACTTTAGTCCTTGGACTATTAATCTCCTTTTTTTTGTCAAATTGATTTCTATTTTTGGTTTTTTTCTTCAATTGATCCACTAATTGAATTAATTAGGACCTTCAAAATTTTCACCACTTTTATTTTGGTATGTGGATTGCACATTTAGCCAAATTTGCTATAAATTACAATTTTCATCTTCAATTAGGCCTTTAATTAAATGAATTGGAGTATTGGACTTTTAAATTACTTCAAATATGACCAATTTCAATATTTTGTTTTTCTAATTTATCTTTAAGTAATCCCAAAATCCCATGCACACATTAATTTCTAATCAACTATACATAACCTTTTTCATTTGAAATTTTTATTTAAAAATTTTATTTTGTGGAAAATTTTGGGAAATTTCTAGGTAGTAAAAGGTTATAATAGTTCACCTTACTCTATAATTCTTATGGACAATATTTTTTATGCGAACCTCTTGAACACGTTGTCGAGCAACCCGCACACAAAGACACCATTTCCCGGAAAAACAAAGTAAATCATGTTTGTTATGCTAACGCAAAAACATTATGAATTAGACCTTATTAGACCTGAAATTTTAAGCCTAAACAAACTAATAACCCTAAAATTAATATTTCGTTCGATTAGGACCCTAGTAATCAGACTTTCAAATTTGAGCTAATTCTCAATTGATTTGACTCAATTTTCCCTTGTGGAGTCTTCCGCAGCAGAAACCAATAAGGCTCTTTAAGCAAAGTTTTTTTTAATTATTATTCTTTTGCTTTTTATGCTATTTTTATATTTTGGACTATAACAGAACAAAATAACACTTTTTTTGGACTATATGCAACAAATTCAAAGAGAAGGAGAAATTGTACACTAAGGAATTTCTCTTGTTTGTAGAATCAACCTTACAATTAGATCCAAATCCTTAGAATCTAAGCCCAATTGATGTTTATTAACCTTAAAACACAAAATATGAATTTTAAATAAAAATCTTAAGTTGCAGCAACATAAAAATAAAATAAAGAAGATTTATTTGGTCTTGAATATTGCTGACTTGTAGGTTTATTTCATAGACTAGGAAACTTCTTCTTTTGAATGCTAAAAATCCTCCCTACTTTGGAAAAATAATCTAGACCTCACTCCATGTCATATTAGGTAAAATAAGCCCAAACTCTTCTTGAACTTGGATTAGATGAATTAGAGGTTTCGCTACAAATTCCATAGGTATCCTTTGAATTAGAGGTTCCCGCATGTGCTATGATCTAGCCCTTTCAATGTCTCTTTGAGTCTCTTTTCCCTATCTTTTGTAATAGGTCAACTTGGCTTTCAAAGTAATATTCGTGAAAAAATTTAAAATGCTACAAAAGTTAAAAGAGACTTTGTTAGGGATTTTTATTTTTGAAACTTTGTTTGTTTTGAAATGATGTGAACCTCTTGATCATGTTGCCTAGCAACCCCCATCAAAGATTATACTATCCCAAGAAAGCTAAAAATCAGGTTTGAAAAGTGTGTCACAATGGAAACTTATCCCAAGGCACCAACACTATTTGGAATTGAATTGAATGACGCCACAAGGTCAGTTATACCTCGATAAGTCATATTTGATCTTTGTCCTAGCAAAGAAAACGTTTTGCATCATGCAAAACTCAAGTTTATTTTATTAATCCATGGCTGGTGGGTTTGCAACATACAATAAACTTATATAATGTTTCAAATAACCCTAATGGATCCCCATATGTGGCTTGATTTGAGCCCACTTACAAATTTAACCCAAATATGTAATAATAACTCAAAAACTAATAATAAAATAATAAAAATCTAAAATTAATATCCTAGATATGCTAGTATTATATTTGTCATCCCTACGAAGTCCCAAATAGACTAGGAAATGTGATCTGATCCCAACATCTTGATTAACGCAAGCCAACTTTGGACCCCATGTGGCCCAAACTCATATTAATTAATATGACCAAATAAGAACATAAACTCCAAATAAGCTTTCTTTGTTGCTCAAAAGGAAATGCATAACAAAACTCGTAGAGGTTGTTATAACCTATATTGCAAGGCCTTCCTAAAATCCGATTGATTTGAAATTTCACTCCCACATATAAACAAACCTATATAAGCATTTGGTAAAGTTTATGAGCAATCCAATGGCTAGATAGTAATAAACAATTGCCATGCATCCCATTTTTATAACCAATCAAGTTGAATTCAAAAGGCTAAGTATATCTTATCTGAATAAGTCAAGTATCAAAACTATGTTTTTTTAATCACCGAGATAAATGGCCATTAATTGTGTTTACTTCCCTGAAACGTGTTGTTGAATAGATGGCTTAAAGACCGCTCTTTGTGTTGTGTCTTGAACAAAACAAATTACTTATTTCTCCCACAATAAGTTTCTTCTTAAAATCAATTGTTCTGCTTCTGTTTGTGCTCTATCGCGCTAGCTTCACTTCCACAGGTTTGCAAGATTTTCTCCTTTTCTTGTTGTTATGTTCATGCTTTATGCTTTAGTCTTTCCAATGATGGAGTCTTTACCTATTACATTTGTTGTTTGTATGATCTAAAATCTTAATTTATACCATGGATTCAAATTATGTTTTCAATTTCTTCTTACCAGTACGATTTATTCATTTATGGAAATACAACTAAAAAGAGAATATTTGACTCTTTTGTGATCCCTTAAAGGGCGCAACATATGATATTATCTTCCTTCTACCTTTTGTTTTCTTCTTTTCTGATGGTTTCAAGTTTTTGATGGATTAAAGATAAGATATAATCACAAAGCCATTTTAATTGTTGGCTACTACATGTTTTAAGCTCTCCCTATCAGTTTATGACGCCCCTAATTCCTTCATACAACAACTTTTGATGCCATTGTCTCGGTTGTACAATGCACCTAATTTTCCATCATTTTCAAGCTCCTACTCTCCAATGAAAACACAATTTGATTTCATCCGAAAAATGAAAAACAAAAATTCAAGCTCTCAATCAACCTGCGGCCATAAAAGAGTAACAAAGAACTAACTCAACCCAAAAAAGAAAGGAAAAAAGTAAATACAAACTAGACATTCAAATACAGGGGAGGAAAAGGAAAGGGAAAGGGAAACGGGGAAATTCTTTGATTGTTTTTAATCAACCGAGAAAACAAGCTTCCTGGGGGCAGAAGCAGCTGAAAATGCACTGATGCCTGTCCCTTTTAAATTCTCGAGAAACCAAGTTCGTCCTCTGCCGTCAGAAACAAAAAGTTTGTTATTTAGAATATTGAAGGGAGTACTTAACGATGCCATATAACTTTTGCACAAGAAGAATTTTCACAGATTCACAAGCAAGTCTTTTCCACCTGCAATCTCAACAGCAGGGAGCTGGAGGAAAAGCTGAGGTACGAGGGAGACTCAGAATAGTTGAAGGGCCATTTTTAAGCTTATTCTGCTTCCATTTGGGCAACTTATAGAAGACATCTTTTGCCATCCCAAATTTCTCCCTAAACTCAACTGCTGACAGGTAAGTCTACATGCAATTGAACAGAACTATCTCAGAGAAAAGACAATAAAGAAAGCTTAAGAAATTTAGACAAGGAATGGATTGACTAGAAAGAAAATATACCTTCAGGTTTCCTGCAGATGAGCGCAAATTTTTGCAGTAACAAAACCATGGGAGAAAAGGGAAAGAATTAGACTTTTACAATACATGAAAAGCAGCTTAACAAATCTCAAAACCACAGCGGTCATTTTCCCTACCTTCTGAGAATATGCATGAGAACAGGTGTGGATCGCTTTCACCTTCCCTTGCAAGTTTTTGACTGGGATATTCAGATTTTCCTCCTAAAATTGTTCAGCTTCTGAACCTTCCTTTTGTGGTTTCGACTGTGTATTTGGCTGCTGAAACAAGAGATGACTATTAAAAGAGGCCATATTACACCAAAATAATATGAGAACTAAAAATGAGGTTTATGCATAAAACATACAATTTTAAAAAAAGTAGTACAGGAATCTAAATTTATATAAAATAAGCCTTAGTGAGTTGATGAGCATATTCGCCCATAAAAATGATGCATCTCCAAGTAATTGTAACATCCATTCCAGATAATTAGTTAAGCAAATAAAAAGAAATATGATATGCTGTATTAATTTACTTAAAGAATTTATTTGGAAGAAATATCAAACCTTTATCAAATCCAGCTGCCTTTCCATAAGTTCCTGGTCCTCTGAGGTGGTAACATTTCTGGTCCATGTAAAAACAGAGGAGCCAATAGTTAATATGTAACAGTATGCGGAATTAAGGGATGATGCGACTTGATTGGATTCAATGAACGGATGAAGTAAATATCTTATATACACAGCAATACAGAACCTGAAATAATGAATTCCAGCCTGCAAGAGCAGCCATACTGCTTTCAGCAGAATACTATAAGCAGGAAACAAGTGTGCATATGTAATCATCCATTATTCAAATTTAAGAGTTAATTTCCCACTGTATGACAATGCGCACCGTTTTCCATTCAATAGAAACAACTTTTGAGACTAAAAATTAGAACCAGAATTGATACAGTTATTTCCACAACTGATTTAGCTTAGCAAATGCATGGCCAATGATTTTGGCAAATATATGATGATAAACATATTTTAACAGTGTCCATACCACTCAAAATTAGAGTCATTGAGAAAAACATAAAGTTCATAAGAAGCTGAGGAAAAAGAAAACAAAACAAAAGTTCTTAGTGGAAGTTAAAAAGACAGGAAAGCAAAGCCATGAAGCCTTGTGGAAGGATGCACATATGGATGTTACCAATTACAAGATGTTCGTCTCTACAATGACAATACCACTATTAATTAAGCACATTAATGCAGTGAGATTTGTATTAAAAGTCCAGGCAGAGCATTGTTTAACTGTCTGGCTTGAGCAAAATCATTGGTGAACAGTATGAACAGGCTGTATTTGTGCTAAGAAAATTTCATATAAACAAGCAATATTTTATGCTCAAACACTTTCACTCCCCAAGTAGCATGAGATCTCAAAGCTTAATGTGTGAAATGGAAACAAAACAAATGAAGCCATGATAGCAATCCATGATGGACGCTAGAATGTCCCCCTCCTATTTTGTGACATGTTCCTAAGGTATTAATGACAGCACCACATACTCAAAATGAAATGGGGGGACAAGTTAAAATAGGATGCTTGGAATTTACCTCCACACTCTTCTTCCCAAACCATGTTCCTATAAGATATTCCTCCCTGTCTTCTCCTGGATATGAATACTGAAAAATGTAGCAACCTCCACTGTAAAATTTTGACTGATCTGAAGCAGGAATGAGAACCTTCTCTGGAGCATTCACACTCCATACCTGTGCAATCACAATGGAGTTATAATTATAACTTAATCAAAAAGCATTTTCTGTGGATTGCGAAGCCTAGTTAGTTGAGAGGAGAGAATATATTTGATTTTGGAGAGAAACTGCATTCAAACATATATATCTAAAATGCTTATAAAGCATTTCAGAAATACTTGGAACCTTTGTTTTCCTAGTGAAACAATATACAAAAGACTTGATCTCTAATCCTTTTGAAATTCATACAAAATGCTTCTCTTAAATTTATATTTTTCATGCATTTCTTGTTTGAGATGTTGCATATATCTGAAAATATATCCTCTAGTTTCGCTATTTCATTTACAGATTCCAAGATTAATTTTGGAGAACTACTCTTTCATGTATCCCATATATCTTTTACCGTACTGCTTCTGAAGGCATGCAAGGGATCCCAGAGAAGCAGTAAGAGAGCTCCAACTCGTGTTTAGCTAAGGATGAGATTTTCTTTCTTTTAAATAACAAAATTATAAGCAATGAGTCTCATCTCAGTCCTAGAATACAAAGTCCACACCTAATAGATTGACTAACTAGGACAGTACATACAGCACCTGCAAATTTCCAGTAACATCAATGTACGGTTGAGGTTCTTCTTTTGCTGGAGCAGTTTTTAACAGATCCTTGACATTAACCCCCTGGCGTCTTAAAAGTGCTGCAGATTCATTGAAAAGAAGATCCATGAGCATTGGAAAATGGTGACAAGAATGAATGGTACTTAAAACTAATGATAATCATCATTGCTTTAGGGATGAAAACAAGACACAAGAATAAAATCTATGAGATAATTCAACTGCTGACCTGCAAATTTGCCTCTACCATCCTCAGACACAGTAACAACAGTCATTTGGGGCCATGATTCAAATGTTGATCTAAACATCACCGTCTCAAATGCCTCAATTACACGAACAACGTAGGATTTTGGTCGTTCAACAGCTCGGACTAACTCCTGATCAATGGGATCAACAATAAGCAAAGAAAATTGAGAAGATATATCATTGCAGACATTTTATAATCTCCACATTGAAGAAGGGATGAAGGATTACTTCTGCTGCTCCACTGACACTTTTCCTTTCATCAAGAGGAGTGTTTCTCCCCGTCCATACAAACACTTACGCTCCACAATCTAGACTAACACTTATTGGTGTCTAGAAATTCCCTTGTTAACGAATCAGCTTCAACAGGTTCTGCCTGCCCCTTGTCCACACTTTCATTGAAAACATATTTTTTTTATGTCAGAACTACATCGTTATTGTAAGTATGATAGTTCATCCACCATGTCTTTAAAGATCTATCTTAATGGAGAAAATCAAATAATAGGTATTGATTGCCATGTAATTTTCATTCATTAACTCCGAATAATCAACCCCAACATGTTCTGCTCCCTTTCAAGACTTGAAAGGAAACAGATATGTTAATTAGAATAAAGTGGTTCTGCAAAAACTATAGATATTATTATGGGGTTCAATAATCAGTAATTCACTAAATCTTAGTTTTAGCGCATGAGACCAAAGCAAAGGTTTTCAGCATCTAATTATACAGTTTTGGTAATTTTTTGGGGGGAAGGAAATGTGATTCACGCTAGCTGTTATGTTATTTTTCAAAGAAAATCCTCAAACAATTCAGAGATGATGAAAAGCAGAAAGCAACTATTCAAGGATATATGTATTTGTGCTATATGATAACAATTTGTAGAGTAGAGAAGAAATATGGCATTTAAAGACATGTCATCGGGGAAAGAAATTTGAGACGAAACAAGAAATTACCAAAATAGCTTAGTAGAAAGAGAAACATCAGTCTTATCCTCATCACTAGCTGTTTTCCTTGGAAGTGGAGCAAAGCCACCAAAAAAACCCTAGAACTCTCCAGCTTCAGCAGCCATCAATTTTCCATCCTCTATGTGAAAAGGACAAATAGGTAAGACTTAACACGCAATAGGCGTTAAAATATCAAATATAGAGCCTCCAGTCTAATTCCCCACTCACCGACAGCAGCTACCTCACATTTTGCATCATGATAAGTATCTTTGATGTACTGGACCACTTCTAAAGCTTTAGCTCTCTCTTGAATGGATGAGTTGGAACCATTAAATTGAAAATTGAAAAAATTATGACTTTGTATCAAGAATAAAAATATCATCATGGTTGAGTGAGGATCGGGCAAAAGGAACCTGCCAAAGTTCAAAGCTTAATATAGAGACATTATGATTGATAGTATTAATGATTATTCCTCATATATACAAAATCTAATTTCACAGACTTGCCTCGTTCACATGGACAACATATTTTCCTGTGCAAACAAACAAGCATGTCTGGTGTTCCTCAGCCTCAGGATGTTTGAAGCAGACACAACTCCACCTTTTTGTGGTATAATATATGGTTTAAAATATGATAAGAACTTTTCTGTTTCATGGCACTGTACTGCTTGGCCTCCAAGAGCAGCATCTAGTTCAACTGTTTTAATGGCAGCCACACCTGCTTCATCCTATTTAAAAAGTGTGGTCGCAAGACCAAAATCATATACACAAATTTGTTGGTGCAAAGCATCTAGAATATGAAACAGTGACTGAGAGGTATCTTTACCTAGCCAGTAATGAATATCATGACAAAAGGAACCGGTTTTTAGTGCAGTCGTCTGCAGAGAAAAAAAAAGCATTGCATCATACAATACAAATTCATGAAAAGCTTTACTCTAATATATCATAGAGAAATGATGATCCAAAAAAACACAGAGAGAAAGAATAAAAAATAACTATATCACTCAGTAAAGAGAGCAGTCTACACCAACGATAGGGAGAATAAGTGAATCCTCTAAAACAGAATGGATAATTGATAGCAAACAGAGAAGACTCAAAAAAGAAGCAAAACACCTGCCAGTCTACTTTGTTTTTCTCTTTTCAGAATCAAATGTTGGAGAAACAGTCTTTCACATGCCTTCTTCACATTCATACTCAACAAGAGCTTAATCAGCCAATTCTTGTTTTTCCCCATTTCCCTGTCTATCAAAAGCTATATATTTCTGCTCACTCAATTACTTCTTAATTCATCCATTTGTTCGCTACTTCTTTTCCCTTTCTTCCCTATTCACTAAGTCAACTTACTAATTAATAAACACATTAAAACAGGACATCGATGCACATGGATAAACCATCTTAGAGAACACCCAGAGAACCCCCACCCCCCACCCTCCAAACATCCAAACTCAGATAACCAAAATTTACCCAATCATATGGTCATATGAACCCGTCCCCTTTTGCAACCATTTATAGAACAAACACATACATATGCAGATGCATGCATACACATACAAGAAGCACAATGAATAGGAAACAAAACACCAACCTTCTAAGAGTCCCCCATTAAAAAAATTCCATGAGAGGACTTTGCGCAGGAACAGGACAAAAGTTTTCAATCCGCCATATTTCAAGTCCACTATATTTGTCAAGGACATGGTCTTTGAAGAAATAGATCAATTGAAAACTATATCTATCTAAGATTAACACAGGTGTTGTCATAGTTCACACCGCTTGAGTTGCTATGCAACTAAAAATCTACACCACATTTAAAGGAAATAAGAACTTCAGAAAGTGCAACTCATGAAAAAGAATTTCATAAGTGAACGAAGATAACTCAAATATGCTTCATATTCTGTCAAACAAAGGATACGCCATTTGTCCAGCCCCCTGAAATGCTGAGACTGAGTCTAAATCTCTTGAAGAAACAACCATATTGTTTCTGCTCTTTAATTATTTGGATGGCCAAAACTTCAGAGGATGAATATAGAGAAAGGATTACCCTGAAATGAATTGGCATCATTTATATTAGATAATGGAATGGAAAAGAAAAGATATAAACTACATTAGAAGGCAAAAGTAATGAAATAATTTCAGGCAACAACTCTCTATACTCTATAGAATGGGCAGGAGTTGGAACTCGCAAACTTCTTGGTATGAGGTAAACAAAATAATTTTGTAATTAAAATAGAACAACGTCAAAAACAATTCAAACTCCATGCCTATTAGTACAATTTAAAGCAGGACCATGCAAATTAGGTAAAGGATCATAATACATTGTGTGACTTAATTTTACCTAGTATAAGAGATTTGAATCATTTCCAGATTGATTAGCTGCTCAACATGAATCCTTAAATGCCAAAAAATGCATGCTTAAACATATTTAATCTTCAACAATAAAACTTGTCTCTGGAAAAGGAGGACAATAACAGGAAACTGTTTAATAACACTTTGCGGGAACCTCTTAAACAGTGGAAACACATGCCTTCAAGGATGTGTGTCAATGGAAAAGGCTAAAGAAGTCTAAAATTTCCCAAGGTAAGTCATATAAAATTTCCCAAGGCCACTTCTGCATATCCTCTTTAGATGGCTTAAGGATCAAATCAATAAAGGACTTCGAATTTATGGGAAATGGAGGTGGGTCAGTGTTAATGCTCCAAAACGTATTCCTGGCAAATCCATGCTGCTCAAGGGAACCATGACTTCCAAACTGCAAATTCAAAGAAAGGTTTCTCAGGAAAGATAAAGCCAACTGGAAAATAAAAAATAAAAGTTTCAAAGCATATACTTGAGGAAAGCATATTGGAATGCCTCCACGAATTGCCTTTGGAGGTTTGTATATTGCCTGCACAACACATTAATTATAGTCAGTTTTTTCATATAGTATTTAGGACGGGAGGACCAAGATCAAAGTAACATAGGAAATATTTCACAGGTCAACTAACCTTTCTCATATCATCTTAAGCCCAGTGGTGACTAAGAACATGACACTATTGTGATAACAGAATAAGAAATACAAAAGTCCACAGCAGCAAAATATGGCAAGATATCCAATGTCTGAAACGTAGACTTAACTCACTACGAACAATACAATTCACTACAGTACCAAGGAGAACCAAAGCCAGTAACTGATTCTAATGATTTCTTAGCAATCAGAGGCTTATTTTCTAGCAAAACAGTTTAAATTTCCCTATTCTACGCTTTCTTCAAGCATATTTTTGTAAGTGATATATTGAGTAGAGGAGACCCCCATAGTGCAAGAGTGTCCACCACTATTCTAGTTTAAAGGATGGAAACAATATACTTTTTTTTTTATTTCTGAACCACAATTTACGTCTAATTAATGGTTTAGAACAAATATTACAGAGAAGAAATATTAAAAACATTTGTTTTAGGATTAATAATGGGAAACAATTTCATGAATCCCAAAATGAAACATGCAAAACAATGAAGGGAGAGAGAAGGTAATTACAATATCGCATGCACCGTACTGCTAACAAAAAGCAACTCCTCCCCATTATCATTCTTCCAGGATGTCACGTGAACCCCATACAAATACACCTGGAGAAACAAGAAATATATCATCATTGATATCAGTAAACAGAAAACAAAACTTGAATGCTAGTTTTTCTTGACCAAAACTGAATGATAAAACAAGCATGGTTCAACATCATTAAAATTTTCTCCATGATCAAAATATTGTTTTGGATGGAAAGCACCCATCCAATCTATGCTTTTCTTGAGTCCAACAACATATGCCAAAGATGTCCTAAGCACCTCAGATCTTAGTTTCATCAAAATTCAAATGGAAGCTATCACTTATATCCCCAGACACACTCAGCACATATCCTTCATGATTTGTAAGAAAAGAAAAATCCAAGTAGGAAATCTTTCAGTCGCTTCACTTGATAAATCATCTAAAAACAACTAAACAAAGTAAATATTAAATAAAGAAACACTTGCATTGGAAATCCAAGGAGGAAAGTTGATACGCAAACATAGTTTGAAAAGGTAAGGAAAAACTAGCAACTTCAAGTTAAAGATAATTTTAATTTAAGAATTATCCTAAAACCTAATGCATTTCTTATTATTATCCAAAAGATCAACAAAAGATTAGGAGAATCCAATCTTGAATTAAATCTTTCAGCATAAGAATATATATATATATATATATATATATGCAATTTCAGATTTTATCAAAAACAAAAAAAAAACGAAAGAAATCATCTTAGGTGATATTTGATGCCTTTACACTTCTCCACCGCTACTCTCTCGCTACCACTCGCCGCCATTTTCAACCTCCCTCTCCTTCTATCTCTCTCTCTTCTTTTTTTTTTATTTTTCTTCCTCTTCTTTTTTCTTCGTTCTTTCTTGAATTTGTTTTTTATATATAGACACCAAATCCTCTCTGTCTCTCTGTGTATTTTCCTTTCTTTTTTTGTGAGATTTCCGTTACTTCTTTTTATTTATTTATTAAGGAACGTGAAGCATCACTCGAGTTTCAATATACTTCTGTAGTAGTCCATAGTGCTTTGATTCTTTTAAAATTAAAGCTGTTTATTTATTAATAAAATAGGTATATAATATAGGTATCAACTTCAATTTAATTTAATTTAAACTTGATAAAAAAAAAGCTCAACCCAGGAAATCTATAATTTTAATTGAAATTTACTAATATAATAACAACACCTTCAAGTATTTTTTTTATCAAAATTATCTTTTAACCCGACCCGCAATTTAGCATATATAGATTAGTTATGGATTGCGATGATATTTTTTTTTATCTTTAGTCTTATTTTTTCTGCCTTGATCATATTATTTATTAAAAAAAATTACTATTAGAAAACATGTTATTAATGCATGTAGTTTCTTTTTTTAATTTATAAAAAAACTTATTTCAACTCACAATGGAGTCTCTACCATTACCTAGTTTTTATATCCAAAGTGTATTACATGGTCATTTAGATACTTTGTAAAACATAACATAGTAAGTGCCATAATCCTATTTTGGGTTATTTCTCAAATCTACCCAAAAATAACAAAAATAAAATAAAAGGGGCTGGTATCTGCAGAAAAATCAAGGTGAAAATTTTGGATGTTTTCGAGAGTTCGATCATACCTCTTTTGTGCCCAAAAATAAAAGAAAATGCAGATTCAGAGCTAAAACATCATTCAAATACTCTTCACACTTATAAACATTTTTTTTATCATAAAGGGTTTTACTAGCAACTCATTTGACTTCTAAGCCACAATACCAATCAGTTTGTTAGTATATTTAATATTATAGTGAAACAAAATATAGTTTTGAAACAATATGCCATTACTTATAGCTAGTGATTCATTGTTCCTATCCAGCATCTAAATTGTCTTCTCTAATGGTTGGGTTTTGTTCCTGGATCATTAAAGTTCTTCCCTCTCGATATCGAGCTTAACTATCTTTGTATTTAGTTGGACATCAAAGTTAATTACTATTTCACTTTCTTCCCTCTTCGTCCAAAAATTCCAATTCAGATTGAATTGTAGAGACTTAGTCTCTTAGAGCATTTATTTTATTATAGTATTCCCTCATATCTAACTCAAGAGCTTTTTCTACTTCTCTCTCATCATCAACTTGGATTTTGTACTAAACTCTTAAACTATTTTCCTCTTTAATAAAGATGTTAGACAATTTGTTCTTCTTCTTTTTTCAACTTCTAGTCTTATTTTATCATGCTCCCTTATCTTTTTTAAAGAAACTATTAACTCCTTGCCATATCCTACCTTTAAAAAATTCTCTCAGAATTACCAACTCCTTTTCCAGCATCCCATGTTTATTCACCACACCATCATATTTACCCATCCTTTATTTGAACTCTTTTTGGGTTCCATGCATAATTTCCTTAGATGGTTTATATGTCTCTTGGTGGTTCTTTCCTCACTCTAAATCCTATATGAATTCAACTATTCACTCTTTCTTCTTTCTTAATTGTTGGTTCAAAAAGGCTTACATGTTTTTTCTTTTAAACTTTTTTTCTAAAACTATTTAGTGACTTTTTTTATTGCTTCGCTCATTCCTCAACTTGTCTAACACATCTTGCAAATCCTCTTATTTATTAATCCTTTTTCTTTTAGTTTTCATAGTGGTGGATGATTCCTCTTTGCCAACTCATATTTGGCTTTGCTTTTTTATTTCTCTAAACACCTTGGATACCATCATTCCTCTATACTAAGTAATTAAGGTTGAGTAAGGACTCCCGTTATTATTCCTCTTTATGGACTAAAACAAGTTTCCTTCAAGCATATTGATGCAATCTAACTCAACTAAATAAGTTGCTTATTTGAAAAATTAATATACTTGACTAATTCCTAGGTCTTTTATACATATTCAATACCTTCAAACTTTATAGCTACTAGCAAGAGTGAGTGACTAATGTAACCAGCCAAACCAACTAGTAGAACTCATGTTTTATCACCACAACTACCTACCTAAAGTTTTTTCTCTTGAAATTACTTTAAGGGAATGCTTGAATCCTTTGAACTATGCATTTTCATCTAATATGTTCTAATCCTCACTCAAAATTAGTCTAAGAGGTCTTCTGTTGAAACCAAAAAATATTTAAAACTTGTTTTGGTGTATACAAGCGACTCACTATCCATATAAATAGTAGAGGAACACAACATCGCATCCCTTCTTTCCCATACAATTTACAATGGTTTAGGGATAAAAGAGTTTTAACCAAGACAACAAGGGTGAGGTTATCATTTGTCTGTTCATATTCAGTTAAGCATTTGCAACTTCAATACTAATAATCCCAATGGCTTTCAAAGGAAACAAAACTAACCCATAAATGGTGAAAATAAGACTTGGTATTTCTTTTATCCTATCTTCTTTTTATATTTATCTACCTTCAATTTATTCTTAATCATCTTCCACTTAAATCCTTTGTTAGTCATCTTATACCAATCAACTTGGTATAAATACAAAAACTTCACGACCTTGACAACCATGTTCTTGACATTTTATCTTTAATATACTTTATGATGATCAATTGGGAAGTTTAAGATCTAAGCATATTATTTTATAGTAGGGGTCATGTCAATATCCCTAAAGGTGAAACATTTATACCTCGAATTCTAGAAATGTATTAAGGCCATAACTACAAAAATCTGAACTTAGAGTCTTACTAGATTGGCAATTTTCCCATACTTTCTCTCAAACAAAGTCTCGTCCATATATTCCAAGACTGATACAAGCTATTTTATATTATCCACAAAGTAATGTAATTTAGTCATACATGGTATTTCTTTAATCTCAATACTTGGGTCATCCCCTTTAACTAATTACATCATCTCATATCTTTACATGTATTAAAAAAAATTCATGGAAGTGATGCGAATTGGCCCAGAAACACCAACAAAGACCCATTTCATGTTTAGGGGCTTAATTCGTGGTTTTGAAGGTTTCAAACAAATCAGAATTGCAAGGACCGTTGGAGTATCAGGAGGAGACCCTAGTACATCTTATCCATGTACAGGAGGGGTCCAATACAACCTTATTTGGGCCATGAAGTGAGGACAGCAAAGGAGACAAAAGAATCCTACTACAACTTGGAAACAACATGGGTGACTACCTTTTCCTTTTGTTTCTAGGATTAAGGGACTGGATAAAAGACTATAAATAAAATTTATGGGCTTTATTTAATTTTGTTAGCTACAAATGCTTGTTGTGCTTAATTAATACTTTGTTTTCAGCTAGGATCCAAAGCTTCTTTGGATTAAGTCATGGGCTTTCTAACTTAGGGTTTTGGGTTAGTTTTGAGTGGACTTCTTTTAAGTCCATATAAGAGGTCTATTAGGGTTACTTTTTCAAGAACTATTTAAACTCATGTAACCTAAATTTCGGCAGCCATTGATGATTATTAATTCTGAACTTTTCAGTTTTATGTGTGAGAGTGATTCTTGCATTCTTTAGTTCTTGAACGAACTAAATCCGACTTATCGAAGATTAACTGACTTCGTGGCGTCATTGTACTCATTCCAATAGTGCTGGTGTCTTGGGGCACGTTTCCATTGTGTCACACTCCTATCAGACTTATTTTGACTTTCCTGGATCAGATCTCATTCTTGGTTGTGGGTTGCGTGGCCACGTGATCACGAGGTTCGCATCATGGTCTTAGATAAAAAAAACTTGTAGAGTTCATGATCTTCATCATGTTTATTTTAATGCAAAATAAATGATTAAGGATCTCATACCCTAAAAACAAGTTCTAGATTATTACATGAAGGGTAAATCCTCTACCTAATCTAAAAAAGATTCATGACCTGCTTAGTGACCACATTTAATAAAGACAATGTATAAGTTTACAAGGAATGATTATGGTATAATGTGATCGTCATTAATGAGTAAATGCTCAACTCATCATTGAATGTAATATGAATAAGAACCCTAACTAAAAGTCATAAGGAAAATCGTTAATCCCCACCTAAACTAGAATTGAGTTTATTTATAAAATTAAAATGAATGAAGATATCCATACCTGATATACTTATGCATGAGTGATATATAAAAAAGCACATGAGCAATACGTAAAACAATTACATGCTAAAACTAAATTGACCAGACCAAAAAAAGCAAAACAGAAAGCAAATAATCAAGCAAACAAAGTGTTTGGTTGGTTTTTCCTCAAAGTTTCTTGGCATGGATTGAGACAGCCTTATTGATATCTCATAACTCAAAACCCTTTTTATCAATAGGTCTAGAAGTAAACGATGTCTTTATTTTTAGGATAATGGTCCGACATCAAAGATCGTGTTTTTTCCCACTAATGTTAAACCCATTTGAGGGTGTTTGAGAATGCGTTTGGAAAATATTTTTTTTTAAAATGATTTTTTTATTTTTATTTTAAAGTACAAATTTTCAATGTTTTTAGATTATTTTCATGTACTGATATCAAAAATAATTTTTAAAAAATAAAAATATTATTTTGATGTAATTTTAAATGAAAATCAATTTCAAAGACAATCTCAACCACACTGCTACTTAGAAAATTGCCAAACAGGAAATTGATAACCTTCTCAATCAACGATTTTAATTTTTTTTCGATGAACAACTATTCTAAGCAACAAGAAAAGAAAAGAAAAAAAACTATCTTTTAGGTTTTAAGTACTTTTATTTATTTATTATTATTATTATTCCAGCATGGAAGATTTTGCTTCATCCATAAAAAGCCACACCAAATCATCATACTACACTAATGAATCATCATATTAGATTTTGTTTTTAGAAAACTACAATATTTAAAAATAAAATTGAAATAATAAATAAAAAACCGAGAATTCACGTCAGTTTTTCTTATTAATTAATAAGAAAAGGAAGTGAATAATAGTTAAAAAAACTGTTCCTTAATTCCCGTAGTAGACTAGACTATTCCTTCTTCTTCTTCTTCTTCTTATTATTATTTACCCAAGACTTTGCTGTGCCTCCGCGTTGAGTTTTGCATTCTCTTCGTAGAAACAACAATAAGAGGTTGCTTGGATATCCTTTGCACTGCAACTGCTACCGCTACCTCTACCTCCGCCTGCAGCAGTCTAATTTCTATTAGGTATGTATTATACTTGTTTGTTTATTTACTCTTCTTTTTTTGTTCAAGTAAAAAGACTCCATTTGTTTGTACTTGTTCGCATGCTTTCTGGGTTGTTATGAAGTGATCCCAGTTGACGGAGAATTGATGTTTCTGCGTGCTCGCTCAGAAAACTGAAGTTCTTGATGAATGTTATAAAATAAACAAAAGGGATAAATCTTGTTTAATTATCTCTTAGTAGAAAGATTCTCTTGTTTCTAGTTGCTTGCTCAAGATTGTTTCTTTTCTTCTGGGTTATTCATACCTTCTTTACGGTGATCCTTTTTATTCTCCAATTGTGATTTTTTTGAAATCAAGATTTCTTGTGCTTAAATCGAACTGCACTGGACTGGACTGGATTCCTTTTTGCGTTGAATGCCGTTAACCATCACTATCGTGTATTGTTTCTTCAGGAATCTCAATTGATTGCTCAGCGTCACCTTTATTAAACTCTTCTTTACCCTCATTCACATAATGTTTGTTTCAAAGAAATCTCCCTTGAAGATCTCTAAGCATAACAAGGTTGATCCTGAATGTCCAGCTCCTTCTCGCCCAAACCCTTTTGATTCTGATGACGAGTTTGACACTAAGAAAACCCTTAAACCTTCAAGAAAAACTTCTTCTCAACCCAATCTAACTGCACCCTATTTTAGCACCAATCCTTTTGATGGTGATGAGGAAAGAGGGTTGTCAGCTTCATCTAAATATTTCCATGCTTCAGCAGCAAGACATGAGTACAATAATGATTTCCGTGATTCTGTAGGACTAGATAACCAATCTGTTCAAGAATTGGAGAACTATGCTGTTTACAAGGCTAAGGAGGCCACAAGATCAGTTAATGGCTGCTTGAAGATTGCTGAAGACATGAGAGAGGGTGCAGCAAGAAATTTGATCACCCTGCATCAACAGGGTCAGCAAATTACCAAGACCCACGATGTTGCTGTCGAGATTGATCATGATCTTAGTCGGGTATGACTTAGTTTGAGATCTTACTTTATGGTTCATGAATTTAATGCATGCTACTTAGATTTTCTCACATAATGAGATGAGCTAGTGCGTAACCGTTGTTAACACAATCTATAAAATGGTCTTTGGAATTTTTGTATTTCATATTTAGATGGATTATTTTGGAAGCACCGTCCTGTTTGATGAGTTTGCTATAACATGATCATTAATAGATCTATTGCTCTTGTGCTTTATGATTTCCAATAAGACTTTTGAAATTTCAGACTAGTTCCTTATTTAGATCAAGCTCTGTGAGTTAGTTTGTTAGGGGGTATTTTAAAGAAACCTGACAGAGGTGAAAGCCATCACCCCCTTATCCACTAGGCTTCAAATCTTGGACACAAACCCCTGCCACCAACCAAAAACAGCAGTGTACTGGAAAAATCATTGTTGAGACTTGTTAAGATATTAGCTCTTGTGCCCGTGCAATCTCTTTCCCACCCCCCCCCAGTTTATGCTCTCCATTGATGTTATAGTCTAAAAGGAATTTCGTGGTTGTTTCTTTTTCCAGAGTGAGAAGCTTTTGGGAAGTCTTGGGGGCATCTTCTCTAAAACTTGGAAGCCGAAAAAGAATCGTCCAATTATGGGCCCTATTATCACAAGAGGTTACTTTCTATCCCTAGTTGTTGTGATCTACTTGCCAAACTTTTTTCCCCTTCAAAAAGTGATATTACATTAGGCTATTTTCTAAATTTTTTTCAATTCTTATTTCTTTGTTATAGACAAAAAATAAATAAATAGAAAGAAGTTAAACAACTATCTATTTTTTCTTCTTCTAATTTCTATGTGTTCTAAATGAAAGATCTTTCATGGGTCTTAAATCTACAATTACAACTCATACTCTGATTTCCTATGCTATGTTGGTGGTTGACTTTTTGGTATTTAGACATCTAAGGGAATTGTTTACAATATATCCAATATGTTACATGCTAGTTATTTGTAGATGTGATGTGTTTAAGAAATTTTAACAACAGTATACAAATCAAATGACTTTGTTCTTAACTTTGTTTTTTCTACCATAAAAAGTCTAAATGTTGGGTCCCCCCGTGGTATTACATCTTCTTTTATACTAGGCATGTGACACATGTATTAACATTAGTTATTCATGGATTCATAGTTTTGGTTTTGGAAAGCAATGAAGAATGCTTATGTCTTAAATTGCTTAGCCTCCTGTATACCTCATTATTGCTCATTTATGCTTCCTATCAATTATTCAGCTATTGTTTGTTCTACATATTATCCTTTAACTATATAAGTAGCTATTGTTTCTACACTCGTTCAACTCATGAGGATTTTCACAACAACTTCCAACATGCTCTCTCATTTTGATGAAAACTTGTAGTTTCAACTTCTCACATCAAGTCTAAGTTTTTCTCCCCCTCTGTGTTTTTTTATGGGTTATGACTGGTTATTTTTATTCAATTTATGAACTGATATTGATCAAGTTTCATTATGGTTTCATGAATACTCGCATGGAGTAAGATTGTTAGATTGATGGGATTTTTCCTTACGTCCATCTCATGGATGAAAATTTAAGGAACTTAGTGTTTGAGTTTGTTTGATAATTTTGCAGGGGTCCTAGAACCGTTTTAAGTTGTATGGAACGTTCAAGAACTTAATATTTTTTTCCAGTGTCACGTGCTCCTTTTCTTTCTTGTCGTGTATCTATTTGTCTTGCTTTGGAATTCTGGGTCTAGGATGGCATCAAGCATTAAACTTTCATTTTTTGACTCTAGGATAGCATCAAGCATCAAGGAATGTCGTAAAGTCGACAAGGAATTATAGCTCAGGACAAGCTTTACAAAGAGAAGTCATTTTTCTTTTCCATTATTTTCATGATCAATCTTTGTTGTTCCTTTCCATTAATGTAACTTTCTTTCTTTCTCTCAACACTTTGTTTATTTTCTTTCATTTTTTGAAAACCGGGTGTTTTTTTCTATTGTCTGAACTTTGCTTGCATGTTTTTCTAGGGACCCCAAGTTATCAAGGAACATTTATGGACCGCAACTGAAGTGGAGTGTTTGATTATTTACCTTACTCTCTTTTATCTACATGTGTCTTTCCGTTTTGCTTTAGAATGTGAACAATTTTCTTTATCACATGATGTTTTGGAAGCCACAATCTGTATTTGTTTGTTTCAGTTTTTATTTCCGTACTACAGTTGAGTTTTTTTTTTCTTTCTGTTTGTATGTTGCTCCCAGGCCACCATAATAGTTTTTAATGCAAAACAGAGTGTGCTTTTCAAGTTCTCAAGGAATTGATTAACTTGGCATGGCATGCTTGGGCTGCATCCTTTTATTTTTGCTTTGTGCAAATTTTATGTAGCTAATCACTTGACTACAACGGAAAACGCATCTTTAACCTGAATGTTTTTGCTAGATCAAGGATTTTTCATCAGTCTTTTGTTTTGAATGCTTTCCCTGGATTTGTTGGTTTTCAACTAACATGTAAGACTACGAGAGCCTTGGAAGTGTTTAATGCAGTTACTCTTCAATTTCAATACTTGCTATATTTTTTTGTGTGGAAAAGATGTAACACTGAAATGGTTATTCTATGTTTTTGTTTTCATGGTCACATACTTTGAATGGTAAGATATGTATAAAGGCTGTTTTTGAAACTTGTGTTGGAGATATGCTGTTTTAATTTTAATAAATTTTATAATGGTTTATTAGCTAGCATTTGAGTTCAATTGTGTGTACTTTTAGGAGTCTATCAACTGTTTTAAGGAAAGCTGGTGCTGTTCTTTAAGGATTTGGAAGTGGTTTATTATTATCTTTCTGCCAGCTTCATAACTGACCTCGTCAATACAGGTGTTGAGTTTGCTCATTTTTATCTCCATGTGCTTTTCAACTTCAATAAGCTCTTACGTAATTGCTTATTTTGTTTTAATTTTGTCTAGATGATTATGTTTTCAACAAGATTACATGAAGTGTTTCCTAGCTGGCCATTTGATTTTCGATCATGACAGGTGTTTCTTTACTTTTCTTTTCTTTTTCAATCTAGTCAACAAGAATAGTCTCCTAAATTATAACTATTGTTTGAATTCCCCTTACATGTTTTTCTAGGAAACCTCCAATTTACTAGGTAAAATTTCCGGACTTCAATTTCCTTGAATGTTTTGATTAATTACCAACTCTTTTCCATTATCTACTTTTGTCTCTGTCTTTCTTGAGAATTGATGTGCTTAGTCTAAGATATCGATTATGTGTCTTTCTAGGAGCTTGAATATGAGCACTGTTCTTCACTACTTCATGCTTTGGAATCCCCTGTCTCCGTATTTGATTGCTACACAACTTCTAATTCAAGGTCATGGACTTTTAAATCTAGGATCTATGCATAAGATACTTTTGAAACTTGCATGGGAGATAATGTTACGCTTAATTCCTTCCGTATGTCATGTGTTATTTATGCTGGTTAATTAGCTAGCATGAGAGTTTAATTTCGATTGCCTCTTTCGTTTTCCTTTGTGCAGATAAGATTTTGAGTACTTAGTCTATGATGCGGATTCTGTCTTTCCAAAAGCATGTACTTGCACAAGGATCATTACTACAAGATATTTTTGGAGGCTGCAGTCATATATATTTTATGGTACATGACTTTTACGTTTTTAATGAAGGTATGGTCTGACATGTAGACACCATTTGTTTGTGGCTCCCTAGACCCCTTTAATTTGGAATGGAAAACAGAGTTTGGGTTTTGTATGCTTAAGAAATTGATTAACTTGGCATTGCTTGGGCTGCGTCCTTTCAATTATTCAGCTACTGTTTGTTCTTCATATTATCCTTTAACCATCTACGTAGCTATTGTTTATACACTCGTTCAACTCATGTTTCACGACAACTTGCAAGATGCTCTATCATTTTGATGAAAACTTGTAGTTTCAACTTCTTACATCAAGTGTTTTTCTCCCCCTCTGTGCTTTTTTATGGGTTTTGACTGGTTATTTTTATTCAAGTTATGAACTGATATTGATCAAGTTTCATTATGATTTCATGAATACTCGCATGGAGTAAGATTGTTAGATTGATGGGATTTTTTCTTTCTAACATCCATCTCATGGATGAAAATTTATGGAACTTAGTGTTTGAGTTTGTTTGATCGTTTTGCAGGGGTCCTCGAAGAGTTCTCGGTTGTATGGAACAGTCAAGAACTTAATATTTTTTTCCAGTGTCACGTGCTCCTTTTCTTTCTTGTCTTGTATCTCTCTGTCTTGCTTTGGAATTCTGGGTCTAGGATGGCATCAGGCATTAAACTTTCATTTTTTGACTCTAGGATAGCATCAAGCATCAAGGAATGCCGTAAAGTCGACAAGGAATTATAGCTCAGAACAAGCTTTACAAAGAGAAGTCATTTTTCTTTTCCATTATTTTCATGATCAATCTTTGTTGTTACTTTCCATTAATGTAACTTTCTTTCTTTCTCTCAACATTTTGTTTATTTTCTTTCATTTTTTGAAAACCGGGTGTTTTTTTCTATTGTCTGAACCTTGCTTGCATGTTTTTCTAGGGACCCCAAGTTATCACGGAACATTTATGGACCGCAACTGAAGTGGAGTGTTTTGATTTTTTACCTTACTCTCTTTTATTTACATGTGTCTTTCCGTTTTGCTTTAGAATGTGAACAATTTTCTTTATCACATGAGTTTGTTTGATCGTTTTGCAGGGGTCCTCGAATTGTTCTCGGTTGTATGGAACATTCAAGAACTTAATATTTTTTTCCAGTGTCACGTGCTCCTTTTCTTTCTTGTCTTGTATCTATCTGTCTTGCTTTGGAATTCTGGGTCTAGGATGGCATCAAGCATTAAACTTTCATTGTTTGACTCTAGGATAGCATCAAGCATCAAGGAATGTCGTAAAGTCGACAAGGAATTATAGCTCAGAACAAGCTTTACAAAGAGAAGTCATTTTTCTTTTCCATTATTTTCATGATCAATCTTTGTTGTTACTTTCCATTAATGTAACTTTCTTTCTTTCTCTCAACATTTTGTGTATTTTCTTTCATTTTTTGAAAACCGGGTGTTTTTTTCTATTGTCTGAACGTTGCTTGCATGTTTTTCTAGGGACCCCAAGTTATCAAGGAACATTTATGGACCGCAACTGAAGTGGAGTGTTTTGATTATTTACCTTACTCTCTTTTATCTACATGTGTCTTTCCGTTTTGCTTTAGAATGTGAACAATTTTCTTTATCACATGAGTTTGTTTGATCGTTTTGCAGGGGTCCTCGAATTGTTCTCGGTTGTATGGAACGTTCAAGAACTTAATATTTTTTTCCAGTGTCACGTGCTCCTTTTCTTTCTTGTCGTGTATCTATTTGTCTTGCTTTGGAATTCTGGGTCTAGGATGGCATCAAGCATTAAACTTTCATTTTTTGACTCTAGGATAGCATCAAGCATCAAGGAATGTCGTAAAGTCGACAAGGAATTATAGCTCAGAACAAGCTTTACAAAGAGAAGTCATTTTTCTTTTCCATTATTTTCATGATCAATCTTTGTTGTTACTTTCCATTAATGTAACTTTCTTTCTTTCTCTCAACATTTTGTTTATTTTCTTTCATTTTTTGAAAACCGGGTGTTTTTTTCTATTGTCTGAACTTTGCTTGTATGTTTTTCTAGAGACCCCAAGTTATCAAGGAACATTTATGGACCGCAACTGAAGTGGAGTGTTCTGATTATTTACCTTACTCTCTTTTATCTACATGTGTCTTTCCGTTTTGCTTTAGAATGTGAACAATTTTCTTTATCACATGAGTTTGTTTGATCGTTTTGCAGGGGTCCTCGAATTGTTCTCGGTTGTATGGAACATTCAAGAACTTAATATTTTTTTCCAGTATCACGTGCTCCTTTTCTTTCTTGTCTTGTATCTCTCTGTCTTGCTTTGGAATTCTGGGTCTAGGATGGCATCAAGCATTAAAGTTTCATTTTTTGAATCTAGGATAGCATCAAGCATCAAGGAATGCCGTAAAGTCGACAAGGAATTATAGCTCAGGACAAGCTTTACAAAGAGAAGTTATTTTTCTTTTCCATTATTTTCATGATCAATCTTTGTTGTTCCTTTCCATTAATGTAACTTTCTTTCTTTATCTCAACATTTTGTTTATTTTCTTGGATATAAACTTAACTTGAAGATTCCTAAACTTAATTCTATATAATCCAGTCTTTATAGAATTTAATTTGGCACAAAAAAAATGATTTTTTGACTAAAAATTATTTTAGTTTTATTATTATTATTATTATTATTATTATTATTAATGATTCATACATATTAAGACATATTTCATATGAAAACCTTTTATCATATATTTTAGCATTATTTTTTTTAAATGGAAAACATAAACTTTATCAAATGATTTTTCTGTTTTTTATCATGCAAGATATTCTTTTTCATTTCCAACTAAGTGGTTAACTAGTATTTTGAAAGAGTAGTACTTAACTTATTTTACACCCCAAGAGTTCATTTATCTTAAACTCAATGGTTAACTTATTTTACACTCGAGACTTGTATAACATTTTACACTCGAGACTTATATAACAACTCCTTTTATTTTAGAAACTACTATTACCTATCTTTAATATATGGAAAAACACATTAAAAAATTCAAATATTTAACTTTGTTTCTCTTACTTAGATAACAACTATGTGCAATCTTTTCACTTATAAATACCAATTATTCACTTCATGTTAATAATGCTTACAAACTTTCTAATTTTAAAGCTTTTATTATTTTTATAATCTTCTTGAGCTTTAAACTTTATTTGCATCATTCCTCTCTTTCATATTCTTGAGCTAGATTATTTTTGATAAAAACTTAAGTTAAATCTATTATAATCTTCTTTTTATTATGAGTGAAAATCCTTATGAGAGAAAATCTATTAAGAAAACATAAGTGGCATTTGAACCATTTAGGACAATGTTGGTCATAAGCAATTAAAAGAAGTAAGATCTTGATCTTTGAAAAACATAATGAGTGAAATGCTTTCTAATCATGACTTTATAAAATGAATAGGTATCAATAAAGTCTAACTCATGAAAAAGGCCATGAGTTAATAATAGTGAGTCCTTAAATGGTAGTTTAAGAAGTGAAATAGATGATTATCCAAATCGCTATAAACTGTGTTTAGATGTAACTTAGATTTGTTGGTTGTATCTTGGGCTTGGCTTGGCCGAGTAATATTTTTTATATAGAATAAAAATCCTGAACAAATTAATTTTTTTTAACAAATATACTGTTTAATTTTCAAAACTAAAAAACTAAGACAAATAATTTTCCTAAAAGCTTCTCTTGCATTAAGTTGGAAAGAATTCATCCATCTATTTTGCTAAAAAAAATGTTGACACATACATGAACCATGTCAGTCGTTCAATTGCCTTTAGGCGACACGAGGTTACTTGCCCACGCACTGTGTTGGGTTTTTTTTATATAGAAAATTGATTGATTTTGTGCATGCTGTAATTGGTTACCTTAATATTTAATCAATGAAATTATAATAGATTAAATCTGTTATAATTTTTTTCATCTAAAAAGAACATTTTAATCAAAACGAAGTGGAAGTGGCTTGTATATTTTTTCATTATAGATAATTTTGGCAAATTTTTCTACCCATTTTGTTTATGTGTTATCCCTTTTTTTTGTTTACAAAATATTAGATATGAAATATTATACATAAAAATATAAAAATATTGTAAAAGTAATTTTTAAACCAAAAACAACCTAAAATCTAAGATTTTAATTTTTCTAAGAAATACAACCTAAGCAAAAGAGCAAATAATTAGAATTAAAAAACAAAATTAAGAGTGTATATATATAAACATGGACAAAATAGAGACTATTTAGAAATATATCTAAAAAATAAAGGAATTAAAATAAAGAATTAAAAGTATATGGGCCGAAATAAAAACAAAATATGTAAATAATTTAAACGGAAGGATTAAATTAAAAAAAATTAAAAGTGTTGTAAGGGAAATATAAATAATTCTTTTATTTCTTGATTTAGTTTCGATCCCTTTATTTTTTTAGTAATTTTGGTATAATTCTAAATAATTTGTTTGTATTTATGTATCTTTACTCTTAGTTTTTACTTTTAATTTTTATTAGAATTTATCTTTGTATTGTAACTTTGGTTAAAAAATAGAGTAAGTTCACCTTTAGTGGTGTGAAATGAAAGTAAAATCCTCTCTTATGCATGTATAGTTAATATTTAGTTGTTATTTATTTATTATATTTTTTAAGGCGTTAATATTAAATAAATATCAAAATATATAATTATTTTTAACAGAAAAAACCTTTAAAATATTTTTTCTTATTATTTTAAATGCATTATTTATAATAAAATGAATATATTAAAAAACTAAATAATTAAAAGTCTTGTAGATTGATTGTTTCACTCTAATGTATAGCATTATTAAAAAAATCAAGAACCATTAATATTTTTTGACATGTTATAAAATTTAGTTTTGTTTGCGGCGAAGCGTAGGCAAGCGACTCATATATTTTTTATTTATAGATAATTTGACCAAAAAAATTCATCTGTTTTGTATATGTGCAGTTTTGTATTTTTTTATTCATGTAATATTAGATTTGAAATATCATACATAAAAAAGTTACATAAATCATTTTTTCACAAAAACAACATCGATTAATGAATTATCTTGATTATTATTCTTATTGTTATTATCATGATTGTTAAATTGTCACAATTATTATAGCTGTTATTGTGAAAATTATTGTAAATAATTAATATTCTAATCATTACTGACAATATTATCATTGCCACTATCATTATCGTTTTAAAAAGAAACTTTTTTTTATTTCATTTTCCAACAGATTTATTCTTCATATTATTTTATTTGAAGTATTCTAGAATACTAAGATTAAATTACTTTGAGAAATTAAAAAAAAAACTTACTTCATTATATATATATTAATGTGTTAATATTAAAACAAATGAAAATATATAGTTATTTTTTAGAGAAAAATCCTTAAAAATATTCATCATCATTATTTTGAATGCATTTTGCATAATACAATGAATATATAAAAACCTAATATACAATAATTATTATTATTATTATTGTAAATTTTTTTGCTATAATAAGAACCAAAAATTTTGTAGGCTGATTATTTTATTCAAATATATACCATTATAAAACAAATCTAAGACCATTAACATTTTCTTGCATGTTAAAAAATTTGTTTATGGCTATGGGGAAGCTGAGGGCAATTGGCTCGTGTATTTTTTCATTGTAGATAAATTGCCCAAATTTTTCCAACTGTTTCGTCTACGTGTTACTTCGTATATTTTTTATTTATATGAAATTAGATATGAAATATCATATATATATAAAACCGCAGAAGTCAACGTCTACGAAAAATAACATTAACTGATGAATTATTTTGATTATTATTGTCATTGTTATTATCATGATTGTTAAATTATCACAATTATTGTAGTTGTCATTATAAATATTATTATAAATAATTCATATTCTAATTATTATTGTTCATACTATTGATGACACCATAATTATTGTTAGAAAAAAAAATTAAATTATTTTTTTATTTTATAAGATTTATTATTCATATTATTATAATAAAAGTATTTCAGAATATTGATATTTTTTTTCCAAAAAAACCTAGGTCATTCATTCATATATATATATATATATATATTAAGGCGCTAATATGAAGTAAATATCAAAATATATAATTAGTCTAACATATTTATAAGAAGAAAAAAAAACTTATCTATAATCATTATCATTATTTTGAATGCCTTATCTATAATAATTAGAAATTTCAACACCTAATAATATTAACAAAAAAAGCAATTAAAAAACAAAATAGATGACAAAACAAAAATAAATATTATTAGATTTTAAGAAATTATTTGACTTGAAGAATAATAAAGATAAAAAATAAAAAAAGAAATAGAAAAAATAATAAATATCAATTTTCAAATGATCACCAACACAAATTAAAATTTAAATATTAAATAAAAAATCTTAATAATAGTGGAAATAATAAAAATAAGAAACAAAAACTAAGAGCATGTACATATAGGTAAAAAATAGGAAACATTTAAGAAATATATTTTAAAAAATAAATAAATAAAAATAAAATCCAAGATTAAAAGTATAAGAACCAAAATGAAAAACACATATATGATAAATGTCATTTAAATGACAAAATTTAGCTAGCAGTTCATTTCGCCTTTTACCTTCCATGTCCACAACATGTCGTGCCTGTTTTGGAGTGTGGTTAAGGTTGCTATTGGAAGTGATTCTCGTTAAGAAATGCATCAAAATGATATTTTTTAATTTTAAAAAAAAATTATATTTGACATCAGCACATCAAAATCATCTAGAAACACCAATTTTTTAATTTAAATAAAATATTCAAAAGCATTTTCTAAACGGATTCCCAAATACCCCTGCCATCTCCCATCAAAATCACAGTTCAATTCACCTTTTCAAACAATAATGAACAATGAAAATTATTGTTCATTATTGTTTGAAATTGCAATCTCCTTTAGTTTTTATATAAAATAATAATAGTCGTGGTGCACGTAAGCTGATCCGGATACCTCGATTATAAAAAAAATGTATAAGTGGGAAAAAAACAGAAAAAATGTAAAAAAAAAGTTAGTTCAGGGATTATTTGTGGCGCGCTAAGCTGGCCCGGGAAAAAAAAAAGTATACTTGGAAAGAAAAAATAGCGGTGCACGTAAGTTAACCCAGACACCCTAGTTATAAAAACAAAAACCAAAAAAATATATAAGTGGCAAAACAATAAGTTAATTATATATATATGGTTCTGGCCTCGACAAAGCATGGGTAAGTGGTTAATATTATTTATAATTTTAATTTTTTTCTTGCATGCACAGCAAAATAAGTAGTTATTTATAATTTACAAAAATTATCTGTTTTTTAGAATAATTTTTTTTTGCGTTGAAAAAAATACGGTTCTAGTCGCGACAAAGTGCCGGTTTAAAAAAATATTTATTGCATGTGCAGCAAAACAATTAGTTAATTACAATATATATATATATGGTTCCGGCCTCGACAAAGCGCTGGTAGGTGGCTAATATTATTTATAAAAAAAATTTCTTGCATGCGCAGAAAAATAATTAGTTATTTATAATTTTTTAAAAATATATATTTTTTGCAACAAAAATTTTTTTTGCGTTGAAAAAAATATGTTTCCGGTCTCGACAAAGCATAGGTAAGTGGCTAGTATTATTTAGAATTTCAAAAAAATATTTCTTGCATGCACAACAAAATAATTAGTTATTTATAATTTAACAAAATTATTCTTTTTTCAAATTAAATAATTTTTTTTGCATTGAAAAAATATGGTTCCATCCTTAACAAAATGCAGGTAAGTGGGTAGTATTATCTATAATTTCAAGAAAAATGTTTCTTACATGTGCAACAAAACAATTAGTTATTTATAATTTTAAAAATTATCTTTTTTCCTATTAAATAATTTTTTTGTATTGAAAAAATTATGGTTTTAACCATGATATATATATACACACACTTGCATACGCAGCTAATTGTATAAATTGACAGGTCCATATATATATATATATATATATATATATTATCTTATAAGCTAAAAGAGCTCGCGGTATTACTGTGCATGTGTCACTGTTCACGTAGACACAGATAACTGTGGACTTGAACAGTTACATTACTTAATCATAATATTATCATTTGGATACTAGAGATGATGAAAGATGCACCTCGGCCGAGTGGTTACAGCGCGCCCAAGCGACGCTGGGCGCGCGAGTTCGAATCCCACTAAAACTATCTTTTGGAACATTTATTATATTTATTAGTATTATTATTATTTGTATCCAATATCTGCACAAAGATGCACCTCGGCCGAGTGGTTACAGCGCGCCCAAGCGACGCTGGGCGCGCGAGTTCGAATCCCACTAAAACTATATTTTGGAACATTTATTAGATTTATTAGTATTATTATTATTCGTATCCAATATCTGCACAAACAAGTCCTTGGCCGAGCGGTCACAACGACGATTCGCGCTCGCGCGGGGCGCTGCTGAGTTCGAATCTCAGCAGCACAATTTTGTCTTATAATTAACAGTGAAATCACTGTTGGAAAGGGTCACCTCTTTTTTTTCCCGGGCTTTTTTTTTCTGTTTTAATAACCAAAGTGTCCGGTACATTCAGATATATTTCTGAATTTTTTATTTTTTCGTTATCGCACATTTAATGATAAAGATTATTTTTAGGTTTTTTTCTTATAAATACGTGAAACTAATTATATGTTTTAATATTTATTTAATATTAGTGCCTGAAAATATATAGAGAAAAAAAAATCATTTCTAACATATTTTATATATTATAATTTTACCAATTGAATATTAAAATAACTACTTATAGCACACAAAAAATTTAAGTTTATTTCTTAAAAAAAAAATATTTCTAATATTTCAGATCTAATATTAATAGGGAAAAAAAACTCAAAAAAAATTATACAAACCACTTCCCATTTCGATCACACTGTTCTTTTTAGACAGAAAAAAATGTATTTCTAATATATTTTATCTATTACAATTTTATTTATTATATATTAAAATAATTAATTATAATATTTAAAAAATCAATGATACTTTTTTTTTTTTTTAGAAACTGATTTTTTAAAAAACGTTTTTTTACTTTTTTTTTTTTACGTTTGTTTAATTTTTTTTAAAAAAAATTACGTCTGTTTATTTTTAAAAAAAAATGATTTCTTTTTAAAAAAAAAATTGTTTTTTTTTTTAAACATTTTTTTACCTTTTTAAAAAAAAATTGTTTTTTTTTAAAACGTTTTTTTACCTTTTTTAAAAAAAAAAATTTAAAACGTTTTTTTTCTTTTTTTTTAAAAAAAAAGATTTTTTTTTAAACGTTTTTTTACCTTTTTTTAAAAAAAAAAATGATTTCTGTTTTTGTTAAAAAAAAAAAATGATTTTTTTTTAAAAACGTTTTTTACCTTTTTTTTTTTACGTTTTTTTACCTTCTTAAATGTTTTTTTCTTCTTAAACGTTTTTTCCTTTCTAAATATTTTTTTCTAACCGTAGTGTCCATGGCAGCTTATGCGTACCATGATTAATTTCTCGGTCCACTTTTTATTAACATTTTTTATTGTTTCCTTTCCTCCACTTATACAATTTTTTTTAATTTATTTTTTGATAACCGGGTTGTCTGTGTTGGCTTACGCACATCACTTTTTATTCCCCAAAATTAACGGTGATTTTCATTTTTTATTACTGTTTGAAAATGTGCTTTCCCCTGACTTCTTTTTTTTGTTTGTTTTTTTCTTAATTATTTTTTTGTTAATATTGTTAGGTGTTGAAATTTCTAATTATTATAGATAAGACATTCAAAATAATGATTATGATTATTTTTAAGTTTTATTTTATTTGGAATATGTCAGACTAATTATATATTTTAATAAATTACACTGTTCATCCACTCTGCTTTCACTGTGGATTTGAACAGTGATTCCTTTTTTTTTTTTTTTAGAAACTGATTTTTTTAAAAACGTTTTTTTAGTTTTTTTTTTAGTTTGTTTATTTTTTTAAAAAAAAATGATTTCTTTTATTGTTCATTACTATTTTAAACTGTATTTTCCCCTTTTATTATCGGTCTTTTTTTAATCACGGTGTTTGAGTCAGTTTACACGCATCACGATTTTTTTCCCGCGTGTACATTTTTTTGATAATCGGGGTAGCTTACACGCGTCACGAATAATACTTGGACCCATTTTTAACATTTGTTTTAAGTTTTTTTCCACTTATAAATTTCTTTTATAAGTTAAAATAACAATGTTTTGCACTGTTCACCTAGACACATTTCATTGTGGACGGGAGCACTCAAATTACTCAATAATATTTTTTTTATTTGTACACTACAACTAAATAAATAAATCGCTTGGCCTGGTGGTTAGACCGCGTCCCCCCTTGGGGGGGCGCGGAGTTCGAATCTCTATAGCTATGAATTTTTGTAATAATTAAATTACAAAATTATATTATTATTATTCATATCCTACAACTGACTAAAGAAGTTGTTTGGCTGGGTGGTAGGAGCGCGCCCAAGCAAAGCGGGGCGCGGGAGTTCGAATCTCTGTGGCAATGATTTTTTGGAATAGTTAAAAATATAAGATTTTATAATTATTAGGATCCTACAACTGGTAGAAGAAGTCACTTGGCCGAGTGGTAATGGTAACATGTACGTGGCAGGTCACGGGAGTTTGAGTCCCCCTGCCACCGAAAATGTTTTTTGAGTAAAGAACAGTGTTTTCTACTGTTCATTAGTGTTTGGCATGTTTTTTTTTCCAGTCATTTTCTTTTTATAATTGGGGTGTCCAGGTTAGCTTATGCGCATCACAATAAATCTCTAAACTTTTTTTTTTTTTACAATTTTTAATGTTTATTAATGTTTGAAAATGTGTTTTCCTCTTCTTTTTTTCAGGATTCTTTTTTTGGGTTTTTTTGATAATCACAATTTCCGGGTCAGTTTACTCGCACCACATTTTTTTCCTCACAGATATATATTTTTTATAATCGGGGTAGGTTACACGTGCCACGAATAATCCTTGGACATTGTTGTTTTTTTCAACTTATAATTTTTTTTTATAACTAGAATGTCCAAGCTAGCTTACGTGTATCATGGCTATTATTTTATACATAGCTAAAGGAGATCGCAATTTCAAACAGTAATAAACAGTGATTTGAACTGTGGTTTTCATTGTTCATTACTATTTAAAAAAGTGCATTGAACTGTGATTATGGTGAGAGATGACAGGAGTGTTTGGTAATGCGTCTGGAAATCGTGTCTGAACAAATTTTAAATTTTTAAAATTTTAAATTAAAAAAAATATGTTTTTAGATAATTTTGATGTGCTAATGTCAAAAATAATTTTTTAGAAATTAAAAAAAATACTAATTACAACACGTAAAAAAACAATTAGTTCTCTACGTAGAAAAAAACCCAGCGCAACGCGCGGGCAAGTCAACTCGTTATACACCTAAAAGAGGACGCACTTTTGAACAGTAAATCACTGTTCACACAGACTCATTCGCACTATTCATGTGCAGTTTGCCCCGGTGCTTCGCGGGTGTATGTCCTCCTTTTTTTTCGTTTTTAAAAAGTAAATTTATATATTATTTCACAGAAAAAGACAATGAAAGTCATGTAGCTTACTGGCAAGACACAGGCGTGTCCTAAGAGAGGCAAGGGTTCGACCCCTGCAACCCATGCCTCCCGCATTGTTTTTTCACTTATGTTTTGTTTGCGTTTTTTTTTTTTTTTCACTTATGTTTTTTCTTTCATTTGTATTTATTTTGATTGTTTGTTTTTTATTATTTATTTTGACGTTTTTTTTATTTATTTCGTTTTTTTTTCACTTACATTTTTATTTATTTTGATTGTTTTTTTTTTTACGTTTTTTTTATTTTTTTATTTTATTTTTTTCACTTATGTTTTTTTATTAAAAAAACAATTTATTAACATTTTTTTCTTTGATTGAATTTTTTCCAATTATTAACTCAATAAGAATAATAATATTAGTTTTTTTTCTTGCTTCCTTTTTTTTTTCATCGTAATAATTTAATTTTCTGCTCTTTTGTTTAAGTTTATTTCTTTACAAAAATTCTCAGTTCTTTGGTTCTTTAGATTGTAGATCTAATATTGCTGGAAAAAAAACATCAAAAAAACAAAAGGTTGACAAATTTACCTACATCATCTACAATTAAAAAATATACGAGTCACTTCCCGTTTCAATTAAGTTGTTCTTTTTAGACGGCAAATAAATAATTATAACACGCAAAAATATTAAGTTTATTTTTAAAAACAAATTATAATATTTTCATTTTTAATGTGTCAGATCGAATATTACTTAAGAACAAAGACAACTCATAAAAATAAATATTGAGAAATTTACCTAGGTTATCTACAATTAAAAAATATACAAATCACTTCCCATTTCGATTACTCTATAAAGTATGTGAGACTAATTATATGTTTTAATATTTTTTGAATATCATCGCCTAAAAATATAGAGAGAAAGAAAAATGGCCTAGAATTTTTTTTAAAAAAAACATTAATATCAATATTCTTAAATACATTTAATATAATAATATGATTAATAAATCTTATATGAAATTTTTTTGACTTTGAATTAAAATTTGATACTCTTTTGTTTAAGTTTATTTTAAAAAAAAATATTTACAATATTTTCATTTTTTATATTTGAAATCTAATATTAATGGGAAAAAGAAACAACTCAAAAATAAAATTTCAAATTTATTTAGGTTATCTACAATTAAAAAATATGCGAGTCACTTCCCGTTTCGATTACACTATTCCTTTTATACGGCAACTAAGTCATTATAGCACGCAAAAAAATTAAGCTTATTTCTTCAGAAATTTACAGTATTTATATTTTTCATCTGTCAGATGTAATATTACTGGGGAAAAAAACAACTACATTTTTTTTTTAACAAATTTACTTAGGTTATCTACAATTAAAAAATATACGAGTCACTTCCCGTTTCGATTTCACTGTTCCTTTTATACGGCAAATAAGTCATTATAACACGCAAAAAAATTAAGCATATTTCTTCAGAAATTTACATTATTTATATTTTTCATGTGTCAGATGTAATATTACTGGGGAAAAAAAAACTAATTTTTTTTTTTTTTACAAATTTACCTATGTTATCAACAATTAAAAAATATACAAGTCACTTCCTGTTTTGATTTCACTGTTCATTTTATACGGCAAATAAGTCATTATAGCACGCAAAAAATTTAAGTTTATTTCTTCAGAGATTTTTAATCTTTTTATTTTTAATGTGTCAGATGTAATATTAATGGAAAAAAAATAGACAAATTTACCTAGGTTATCTACAATTAAAAATTATACGAGTCACTTTCCGTTTCGATTACACTGTTCCTTTTATACAGCATATAAGTCATTATAGCACGCAAAAAAAACAGTTTATTTCTTAAAAAATTTACAATATTTTTATTTTTCATGTTTCAGATGTAATATTACCGGGGAAATTTTTTTTTGACAAATTTACGTTGGTTATCTACGATTAAAAAATATACGAATCACTTCCCATTTCAATTACACTATTCCTTTTAGGCGGGGAAAATTTTAATTTGTTACATATTTTATCTATTATAATGTTACTAATTAAATATTTAAACAACTAATTACAACATGTAAAAAATCAATTACTTTTCTACATAGAAAAAACCCTAACGCAATGCGCGGGCAAGCATACTACTTATACTACGCAAAAAGCTCATTTCTAACATATTTGATCTATTGCAATTTTAGTAATTAAACATTAAAATAACTACTTATAGCATGCAAAAAATATAAGTTTATTTGTGGAAAAAAATTATAATATGTCAAATCTAATATTACTGAGATAAAAAAGCAACTTAGAAAAAAAAATTACCTGCATTGTCTGCAATTACAAAATATACAAACCACTTTCTATTTTGATTATACAGATTTTATCAATTATAATTATACTAATTAAATATTAAAATAATAAAATACAATATATATATAAAAGCAATCAATTTTCTACATAGATAAAGAAAACCCGGCGCATCGCGCGGGTATATCGCTCGTATATATATATATTGACAGGTCTCATGATGCGACTGAAATTTCATTCATGCTCTGTGCATGCAGATCCAAACACGTCTACTTCATCAAATACTCCAAGTCCGGACAATTTATTTTAAGGAATTAAATGCTTGTAAAGTCAGCAAACTCACGCTCCAACAGAGCATTAATTAACAGCTGCCCTGCTGAAACAGAAGCCGTTCATGCCGATGATGATCTGCTGTCGGGGCAGCTCTATAAACTGCTCATGAAAAAAAAAAAAAAAAAACCAAATCAAATTCGTTGACTGCGTGATTCAAGCTCTTATGCGCTGAAATTTTGCCAAGCATAACAGACTTAACCACTCGGCTAAAGAGATTTCATTATTCATTTCTGCTATATAAATAATACTTATATTATTAAGTAATTTTACAATTTAAATACACATTGCTTTGCATGAACAGTGAGAAGGGAGATGATTTAGCTGTATGGATTTGAAAAAAAATTTATTTTCCCTAGTCACGTGATGTGTTTCAGTGTTCTCTTCCTATTTAGACGATTCATGTTCATGTATAACGATTCTATCTACCTCGATTTGCTTGCTAGCCGCAGAAAATATCATTGTGGCCCTTTAATGTTTTTTTTCTCTTTCAGACTTAGTCCTCATTGATTGAATTGCAATTGTTTTAATGAAAAAAAATACTTTAAATTGAAAAAAAAATTAATTTCATCCTCGTTCAGTTTCGCATCTCTTAATTTTGGTCTTTATTTTTTATTGTTATTTTTTAGATGGTATAGAAAAAAAAAATCATCCTCATTTTTTATGATTTTCATGTTTAGTTTTAATTTCTTTTATTATTATTTTTTCCCAATTCTAACTTTTAAAATTAAATTGAGGTTTGGTCCACTGTTAGTTTTCAATATTTGGTGAGTTATGACTGGGCTTCTTATATTAGGTATGAGTCAATAAAGTGTGTCACTTACTCCATTTTATATATATATATATATATTGTGCGATGTGCTACCATTTAAATATTTCTTAAAAAATCAATGAGTATGATGCAATTTAAATTAAAAAAATGAGTTGAAGATGCAAATGTAAAACTGGAAAAAAACTATTATAATCTAAATTATAATCTCAACAGGAACTGCTAGAAATTCCAATAAATGTCAACCGATAAACTAACTCCGAGGAAAAGAAGAAATTGCCATTAGAGAAACAGACCAAATATATGATAAGGTAGGTGTACATAAGCTGTAGCATAAAAGAAATCGACAAATTATATTTAAGATTCCAAATTATATGTTTAATACCGCAAACGATATGTTGGCACAACAATCAAAGGAGTAACTCTTTGTATTGCAAGGCCAAATAGCTCACTCATATCCAACTCCAAAGGTAGCATACCATTAGGGAGTTCCAAATCAAAGCAATGCAGCAGCTGAGCTAGAATGAGTTTGACAACAGTTAAGCCCAATTGGATTCCAGGGCACCTTCTACGACCAGAACCAAATGGGAGGAGCCGGAAGTCATTTCCTTGAATGTCTACATTTGCATCCTTGAACCTTTCTGGTAGAAACAACTCCACGCTATCCGACCAGGCATTGGGATCTCGACCAATTGCCCAAGTATTGATAATAACACGAGACTTCTTTGGTATGTAATAACCATCGATTGCGATATCCTCCATGGACTCATGTGGAACTAGTAAAGGTGCGATTGGATGGAGCCTGTAGCTTTCTTTTATCACCATATCCAAATAAGTCAAGCTTGACAAATCTTTCTCCTCGACCATCCTATGCATTCCAACAACACCATCTAACTCTTTTTGAACACGTTTCATTATGTGTGGGTGCCTAAGAAGCTCAGAAAGTGTCCATTCAACTGTTGTGGATGAAGTGTCCATTGAACCTACAATCATGTCTATCATAATTGCTTTGATATTTGTTCGATCGATCACAAATGTCTTCTCATCAAGGGAGTCATTGCAATCATTCAACAATGAAAGCAACACATCAACAAAATCATTTGGTTGATTGTTTTGCCTAGGAACATCTTGTTCATGCTCATCAATAATCTTCTCCAGGACTTTGTCCATGCTCTTGCTAAATGCTTTCATTCTTTTTGTGAGTCCCTACATGCATAATTAATCCGAGTTGTTAAAGCATTAGAGCCTCTAACTTAGATGCATAATTTATAGATTAAAATTTCATCTTTTGGCTACGAAGGCAACAATTATTATTGTTATTATTAGAAATTATAAAGATGAAGATGAGATATTTAATAGTAAATAATGAAAATTTTCCATAAAAGCAGTTTTGTCTTCTCAATGGCCTTCATTTTCCATGGCCAATTCCAAGTAAGAAATGATTTTTCAACTTGTTTAATAGCCACAAGTAAGCTGACTTCGATGTATAATTCTTGTTGGTTCTTGCAACTCACACCACACAATCATTAGCAGTTGAAAGGGTTCGTATTTGGACGACCTCAATTACTCAAGAATCAATGTACCATGCTTACTAAAATCTCACACACCATTCAATCCTCCACAAATCTTTCACCTTCAAGTTAGCATTCATGATATTAATATAATCCACCAAAGATTCAATCAAACCCTCCTCAAGCCAACAATTATTCCAAAAAGCCTTTTTCCCAATATTGTATATGAAGCATTCACACATAAAAAAAAGGCTTTACTAATAGACTCCCACATCAATAAAGATCAAGTAGATGCAACATGTTCTATGAAAAAGATTATACGTAATAAGATATTTGTGTTGCATGATTCGAACACAAAACTCTCCTCCTCCATTGAACAAATCCCAAGCATTTTTCCCTAAAAGAGCAATATTCACCATTCTAGTGTCTCTCAAACCTAGACCCTTAAACTTTCTATTTTGAGCCACTGCACTACCATTTTCCAGACTCAAACCATTTTATATATACTAAAACAAACGGAGCCAAAAGATCTGTATGGATAGATTGGAATGATCCTGATAACAAGCCAGGCCAAAGTGATCTTTCCTACTTTGTTTAACATTCTCCCTTTTCAAGGGGCAAGTTTTAATTCAATGTGGTCCAAAATAAATTAAACTCAACTCATTTAAGTCTTCCATGAACGAGAGGGAATCCAAGGTATCTCTCCAAATTGCTTGCAAATTTAATAGTAGATAGTTGATTCAGATTCATCATTACCCTTTTACTCACCTTTCTATAACATATATCTCTAGATTTGTCAAAGATTACCTCAACCCCTGAGTAGTGTCAGCTCATTGCAAAAACTAGAAAGAACAATGATAATTAACCTCATTCGAGTAGTGTCGGATTTTGCAAATATCATAAAATCTACAAAAATAAATGGGATATGCTAGGCCCTCCTCTACAAACATGAACAGGCTTCCATGATTTATCCGATACTTTCTTAGTAATTAGACAAGCTACTTTTTGCATACAAAGAACTAACAGGTATGAGAACATGGGATCGCTTTGTCTAGGTCCTCAATTACTCATTCCAAAAAGGAGTAAGTGAAGCATAGAATAATCCCGCATACAAAAGATTTGAAACTTTTGGTGATTTATTTAAATTATAATAACCCTTTTGAAATCATGAACTTACAAATCTCTCTCAAAAATTTAATAATATAATAAAAGCTTATCTATGCTGAAGGAAACACTGTAAAACACTATTTTCTATTCAAAATATTGTTCATTATTATTATAAGAAATAGTTAAATTAATGAAAGAATTAGAGAAAGAATAGAAAAAAAGTTGAAAAGACAAATGGAGTGAAATTAGTTTTCATATTAAAGTAATTAATCATGAATACTTTTTTCTAATATTTAGTTTTTTATATTGGTTTTAAAAAGGTTGCAAAATGGAGTTTCCTATTAAATCTTTAAAATTGTTGATGCTCATTATAATTTGATGATGCCTTTTGGAGGTTATTATAATTATAATTATAATAATAATATGCACATACCAATTCAAATACTTTATTCAGAATAGAGGATAGATTTCAACAATAATATGGGAAATTACAAAAACTAAAAATTTTAAGTATTTGACATAAGTTCCTTTCATATTTTGAGAAAATATTACAAAAGTTTTAATGCGTAGAAGAGTAGTTTTTAATATAAGCAAACTTTTTTTTATCAAAGCTTAAATTTTTTGGACGGTGCCCATGATGATACCTTAGGGATTGTTAGTTACTTTAAATAAATAAAGAAATCACTTGTAATCTAAAGGAATTAAGATCATTTATCCATGGCTTCCAATAAAAAAAATTGAGCAATTATTTATTTGTAATTTTATATTTACCTGAAGATCAAACGCGCCAAAGAAAGGGACGTAATCCGCAATGTTGAAAGCTCCAGACAAGAGCACTGCCTCCTTAACAAGTGACTTCATGTCGATTTCATCATCTTTGTTTTCTCCAAAAAGCATCCTACAAGCCATGCTTTGAATTACGTTGCCAGCCATCTTACTGATATCCACCGCTTCATGAGCTGCCGCCGCTTTCTTTATCGAATCTACAAGCAATCCTACCTCTTCTCTCCTTAAAGGTTCTAAGTATTCAATTTTTGACGAGTTAAGAACGTGAGATATGCACAATTTCTTAACATTTCGCCAATAAGGTCCATATTCTGTAAAAGCGATGCCCTTGGTGCCATAGGACATGTACAGTGAAGCCTGGGATTTTGGACGGCTTGCAAAAACGGCATCATGGGTTTTAAGAAACAGCTCAGCTGCTTGAGGCGATGATACCACAATGGTTGGAACATAGCCTAGCCTCAAAGACATGATGTGACCATGTTTCTTGGCTAACTGGTGAAGGGCTCGGTGTGGGAGGCTGCCTAGCAAGTGGAGGTTGCCGATGACTGGTAAGCGTGGAGGTCCTGGCGGCAGTTTCCGGTCATCAGTTAGCCGGGATATGATGGCGCGTAGAATGTGGATTAATGGCCAGAGAAATGCGAGGAGAAAGAGGAGGGGAGACATATCTGACTACCGAAGAATCAGAGAGGGAGAAAGGGTGTCATTTCCTTGGTTGCAAAAAGGATATGGCGGTGGGTACTATTGATTTGATTGGAGGATACAAGTCTTGCAAATATCCAGTTTTTTTTATTATTTCAGAACAAGACAAAGCAATGGGTCCATGGTGGGTGGGAGCATTTAGTTTCTAAAGGATTAGAGCATCTCCAACGGGAGGAGCTATTCCGAGAGCCAAAGTCAAATATTTAAAAATATGGATGTTTTTGTCAATTTTTGCTCTCCAGCAGGAGAGCCATCCCAGTAGTCATTTTGCCTCTTCTTCTCGGCTGAAGGCATTCTTACATATATTGATCCAGGAGCAAAAAATGAAAATAGCCGTTAAACTAGCCGTTGAAATGTTGGCAGAATTTTACGTTGCAGAAATCTACAAATCACAGCAGCAACAACCTAAAAATTCACAGGAACAAAATCACAGCAAATTCACAACAAAATCACAGCAACAACAATTAACAAAGCTTATTCTACACAAATAATCGAAAATCACTTGGCAGCCAAACACACAACAACATCTGCACTTCGATCAACACACGTTCAAGGTATGTTCTCCAAACTTATTCTACTTTTTCAACAACACAATAGAGGGAGAGGGAGGGGACTAAACGGGGGGGATCACAGACAATGGTTCTGCCCCTGGATTGTCGGTCAGAGAACGACGAAACGGGGGGGGGGAGGGAGAGGGGGGCTGGAGGCTGCAGAGGGAGGGGGGCTGGAGGTTGCAAAGTGTAGAGGGAGGGTGGCTGGATGGTAGCCGGAGAGTGCAGAGGTAGAGGGAGGGGGTGACGCTATTGTGTGGAAGGAAGGTAGGTAGTGTGGAGTAAACGGGGGAGGGGTCTGAAGGCTGCAGATGGAGAGGGAGGGTGGCTGGAGAGTGCAGAGGGAGGGTGGCTGGATGGTGGCCGGAGAGTGCAGAGGGAGAGGGAGGGCGGCGCTGTTAGAGCAAAAGGAATTTAGGGGTTGGAAAAAATGGGGGGGGGGATTGACGGGTGGGGGGTTTATATATTATTATTATTAATTATAATAATTATAATAGTTAACATAAAATAATAGTTAGCACAAAAAAAAAATATGTGAAATTCGTTAATTAGGATTTTTTTGTCGGTTAAAATAGTTAGCATAAAAAAATAGTTAGCACAGAAAAATAATTATGCGAAATTCATTAATTAGGATTTTTTTGTCAGTTAACTTAATTATATACTATAAATTTACTGTTAGATTTATAAACTGTTTAAATTTTGTTTTTAGAGCTGCTGCGAATTTATTCATAAGTTGCATGTTGATAATGATGTTATTTTCCTTGTATTAAATATATGTTTTTATAAGTTTATTAATACTATAAGTTTGATAGAATTTGATTTAGATAGAATGTAACATAGGGCAATCACACAATTTATTTTTTATGCAGATGGACTCAAATTTGCCGGCCTCATTCACCAACTTTCTCATAAGTGAGTCTGAACAGTTTGTTTCTCAACAAAGTGATCCTAATTTTGAGGGAATTTTTCAATATTTTAGAATTTCAAATTTAAATTATTGTGGGGTTTTTAATTTTAAATTATTTTTTTTTAATTTCATATTAAATCTGAAAAATTAATAATTATATTGTTGGAGGGTTTTTTAAAAGTAATTATTTAATTATATAACTTACTCCTATTAATTGTATAATTAATTGCATAATTAAATTATATACAAAAAATAATTGCATTACATTTAAAATAATATAAAAAAATAGCTCTCCAAAATGTCTCTTGCCATTGCAGTGCACATCAACAAAAAAGCCATATATGCATTATTCAAAGAGCCATTTTAAAGATTTGGCTCTTCAAAATAGCTACTCCCATTGGAGATGCTTATAGAATTGGATTTCAACCTCTTATCTAAACTATGATTCACCAACATCAGATATTTTTATGTTTTACAAAGAATAAAAGTTGTATATAACTTTTTTCAATGCAATTAATAAATAAATAAATATTTATTAATGGTATTTAAAAATAAAATTTGAAAAATCGATAGATATATGTAGATTAAAATATTTAATCTTGTAAAATAAAATATTTAACTGGTCATGTATGCTAAATTTTGTTTATATATATGGATATGGATATGGATATGTATGTATGTAGATATGTACATGTATTCTTTCTTAAGATCATTAAGTTAATTAAAAATATATATTATATATTATTTTATTAAAACTCAATTTTATCTTTAACTTGTTATTAGGTGAGATAATAGAAATATCTTTATAATATCAACAACTATTCTCCGTATCTAATTTATCATCATTATTTTTTTAAGTTGTTTTACCACAATTGATTGTTTTTGTTGAGATGTAATCAAATAAAAGATAATTTATTAAATCCATTTTGATTGAACAATTTGACAAGTCAATCTCAATCGATTCAATATATTATTGTTTTAGTATTTGAAAAACAACATCCTGAAATATTTTTAAGCTATGCCTTGTTTTAATCAAACATTTGGGATGTTTTTTCACTCATTATGCCAATGAGATCACATTAGATCAGCTCTCATATAATTTAATTTGAAACCTAAGTTACACAAGGATTCAAGTCAATAAATTTTAAGATTGATTAACCAAGTTAGATTTTCATTTGATGATTAAGATTCTTCCTGTTAATAGAAAACTGTTAGTAAGGCTTGAACATTTTTTTAAATTATTTCTTTTGTTTGATCCACGATATAGTGTGGGCTAGTTATCTAGCTCATATTAAAATCTATTTGTCTTGTTTATATGTCTCTTTTATAGTTTTAAAACCTAGTCTGACCTAACAAGCTAACTCGTGACCTAACTGACCTGTGGGACAAAACTACATCTGGTAAAAAATGATATATTAAAATCATTTTCAATATAGCGCGGGCCAGTTATCTAGCTCATATTAAAATCTCTGTCTTGTTTCTCTGTCTCTTTTATAGTTTTGAAACCTAAGCTGACCTAACAAGCTAACTCCTGACCCATTTGACCTATGGGCCAAAACTACATCTAGTTCAAGAAAAAAAATAAATGAAGGAAAAGACCTAGATGGCCCCGATAAAAACATAGGTTGACTATGCAAGACCCGATTAAAATTCGAAATCATTGACTATTTATTATTTTTAACATAAATGATATAATTTTGATTTATAAGAAAACTTTAGGATCAACCTAGGAAGACTAGGTGAAAACTTGTGACCTAAGCTTTGTGCTTTCTTTAAAAACTCTTATCTCTCTCTCTCTCTTTAACATGTTGAAATTGTATGTTGTCCAAATATGTGTATGTGTGTAATGTTTCAATTAATATGTAAGTTTAAATTTCGATTCAAATCCAATGCCTTTATAAATTGATTTCAGAATATTGCAATGAAAAAGAAGAATATAATTAATCCATGGAGTATTTATTTTTCATATAATTAGATATCAAATGGTGTGCGATACTTGTTCCATCAATGCAATTGTTGTAATGACTATCAAACAATATTTATTGTAGTTTAGTGTTAACACTTTAAAAATCTTAATATCAGTAATGACACCAAATCACTCATCTAATGAAGTGTGTAAACCTAATATAGAGTAGTAATGCAAATGCAAAGGAGAAAATATGGTATAAATCCCAACTTGTAAAGGCTCTACAACATGCAAATAAATCTTCACAATTGTTACAAAGCAAATAGAACTAGAGCAAAAGAGTTATTGATGATATGCTTCTAGATCTAAATTAACAATTAAAATGTAGAACAAGAGGAGAGAAAAAATAACAGATCTAAAACACAGTCTCTTACTCCTACCCCTACAAATGAATCATGGGAAGCATGTTAATGGCGAAGAATTTACAAACCCAATAACAAGAAATTGCTTATTGAATCATGAATGGAAATAACATTACCAAATTTATAATGAAATCCAATGTGGGTCTGGGATGGTGATGCCATCCATATTAAATGAGTTTTTGTTGAAAGAAATTAATGGGTTTGTAGATTAGCAAACAAAAAAATTGTGCACTATCTAGTAACACCAACCAGTTTTGTTGCATCGTTGTCACATAGTGTCTCAAATATTCCTCAATTCTAATATTGTGCCTAAAGTCATGGAAGCAATTAGAGAATGATTGATGTGTCTTAAGAACGTGATTGGTTAAGACGAAGAGGGTGAAAAATGCTCTATCATTGAGTGATTGAAAGATGCTATGGAAAGTGCTGAAATGGTTGAAAGTTTGTATATCTCTCTTGCGGCATAATCATGTGAGCAATTGGGAGCTGTCGAAAAGAAAATTGTCATTCTAAAATGGACAATAACAAACACTGTGAATGGGGTAAGCATTTCAAAGCCCAAAGTGCATGAACAAAAACCTTTGGGTAGGGGAAGATCCAAAGAGCTTGAAATCTTTTTGTAGGACATGGAACAATACTTTATTGTTGCGAAGATCGACTGGCTAAACAAGTGGATCTTGTCGTGATTTATTTCATTGGGATGCCAAACTTTGGTGGAGAACGAGGACCAAAGAAGATTTAAATGTTGGACATCCCAAAATTGAGACGTGGGATCATCTTAAGCAAGAGATGAAAGAGCAATTCTTGCTGAATAACACAGCATGGATTACTCGAGAAGAATTGAAAAGGCTTAAACACGACAGGCTAGTGCATGAGTATGTTATTCAACTCCTTAATTCCTGATATCAAGAATATGTCTGAAGAGGACAGGCTATTCAACTTCAAGTTCGGACTTCAACCTTGGGCGCAAGAAGAACTAAGGCGATAGAATGTAAAAGATTTGTCCTCCGTTATTGTTGTTGCAGACAATTTGGTTGATTTTAAATCAAGTGCTAAAGAGGGCTATACAACCACCTCCTTCAAGTCTAATGGAAGAGACAAGGAGGAAAAGAGGAATAAAAAAATTAGTGGAGGTGCGTGATGACTTTGTTATACCTATGAGATATAACTAATTTTTTAGTAAAAGAATTCTGGTAGTTTAAAAAGCCAAGAACCTCTACTGTTGAGTAGTCTCAAATAATTAACAAGCATGATAATCTTCCTATAAATATCTAGCCCTTAAATAGGCATTTAGTTTACAAGATTTATGAATAACTTATACACTAATACATACTAAATAACCCCCAACTTCCCACACTAGTTCAATAGCTACCCACCGACATAAAAAGAACAATCTTTCCTATTATATAACATTCTACTGACTTAAAGAAAATACTATAAACCCATAATTACCCTTCGGCAACCATTGAAATTATTGCCCTCTCCATTTAATTAGTTGGGCGTGTAACATAACCTTCCTATTTAGAATAACTCACCCACAAGTTTGGGGTAGATCTTGTGCAACTCATCTACATCCACCCACGTGGCATCCTTCTTATTGGCTCCTTTCCATTGGACCAAGAAATCGATTCCTGCTTTATTCCTTTTCTTTTTTAGCCTTTGTTCTAGTATCCTTTTGCGTTCAGGAGTCATGTTTTGTTTTCCATCACTGTTGCGGTCTAGGGTTAAGGTTTATCTGGTTTCTAATCTTTTTCTTGAGGCAAGAGATATGGAAAACTAGATAGATCTTCGATTCCTTGGCTAGATTGAGCTTGTAAGTGACGATACCGATTTTTTAAGTGATCTGGAAGGGACTAAAGTACCTTAGGAAGGAAGAGCTTCAAGTTTTTCCTCATGACAACCGTCACTTGTCTGTAAGGATGTAACCTCAACTAGACCTAATCCCCAACATTATACTCCCTTTCTATTCTTTGTTTATCAACATACAACTTCATTATTGTTTGTGCTTCCTGCAAGTTTTCTCGTGCTAGGGTGAGGATGTAATATTTGTTTCTCATTTCTTCATCAGCTGTTTGCATTGTTATTGTTCGCGGTTCATATAGAAAGAGTCGTGGTGGAGCTTGTCCATATATTAGCTCAAAATGGGTAAATCCAGAGGAAGAGTGCTCTGAGATAGCGTGCCTATTTTGTTAATGCTAACCAGCTAGCCCAATCTTTGGGTCGGTCACTAGTGAAGCAGCTAGGGTATCCTTTTAAACATTTATTCATTACCTCTATTTAACTGTTTGTTTAAGGATGATATGTTGAGCTCATTATCAGTTTGGTCACACTTAAATGGAAGATTTCTTGCCAAATTTTGCTTGTGATTACTGTATCTTGATCACTGACTATGTTATGAGGTATGCCATATAACTTGAATATATTGTCCATGAATGCTTTAACTATTGTTGCTATGTGTATAGATGTACCATCGGTATGAAATAACTATATTTGTTAAGTCGATCCATTATCACCATAATGACATTGTAACCTTTGGATAGAAGCAACACTTCTATAAAGTCCATGCTAATATCTACTCATACTTGACTTGGTAATTGTAAAGGCTGCAAAACTCTAGCTGGTTTGAAATTCTTTGTTTTATTCCTTTGGCATACTTTGCATTCTCTGATGAATCTCTTGTTGTCCTTCCTCATTCCCTACTAGAAAAATTCTTTCTTAAGCTTAGAGTGAGTTTTTTTATGAACCATTATGCCCTTCTATGAGGCTGCTGTAGAAATGGTACATAATTTGTTCATGTTGCTCCCTTAGGGATCCCAAATGAAGTCTTCTTTTATAGAATAACAACCCTTCTCTGAACTAGTACTAGAGAATCAAGTTTTCCTAGATGATATTGACTAAGTAATTACTTCAACTAGAGATCTTGGTTATAGGCTTGATGAATAGCCTTCCATCAATGGACAATAATAATACTGATGGTCTTAGCTTGTCCCTGGTTAGTCATGATCATCTCTGAATTTGAATTCTCCTCTTGGTTTGGCATTCATGAGAAACATCAACTACTTTGTTACCCTTGTCACTCCTATATTCAACACTGAAATTAAAGCCTAGTAACTTTGTTATCCATGTTTATTGAAAAGAAGTTCCAACCTTTTGCTTCAATAAATATTTTAGGGCTTGTTGGTCAGTTCTTACAGTTAAATTGGGTCCTAGTAAATAATGCCTCTGTTTTTGTACTACCAACTCAAGAGCCAAAGATTCTTTTTATAAATGAATAAGAACAAATTTTTACCCTTTAGTGCTTGGCTTAGATAAGCTAGAGGTCTCACTTCTTGCATTAGGACAACCCCTAAGGCATTTTTAAAGGCATCACATTGCACAATAAAGGTCTTGGAAAAGTCTGGTATAGCAAGAACAAGGGGGTACCATGGTTGCCTTTAATGTCGTGAATACACGTTTAGCCTCCTCACTCCACTAAAAAGAATTTTTCTAGAGTAAAGCAGTTAAAGGGTTACAACAGTTCCATATCCTTCTACATATTTCCTGTAATAACCTGTTAAGCCCAAGAATCCCCATAGGGCTTTAAGGTTTTAGGTTCAGGCCACTCTAGCATTGCTGAAATCTTTAAAGGATCGGTTTCAACTCTTTCTTTAGAAATAACATGCCCTAAATACTCTACTTCTCGACATCCAAAAACATATTTAGAAGCCTTTGCATACAGTTAAATGTTGTCTTAAAACCTCTAAGATAGATTTTAAGTACCCTATATGCTCTCCCACTATATTACTATACACAAGTATATCATCAAATTTCCTAAGATATGGTCTAAATATTTCATTCATCAATCCTTGGAAGGTTGATGGGGGCATTTGTGAGCCTGAAAGGCATAACCAAAAATTCACAATGCCTTTCAGGTATACAAAAAGCAGTTTTAGGCACATCTTCAGGTTTCATTCTGATTTGATTAAAGCCTCATCTCAAATCAAGCTTAGAAAACAATTTTGCACCATTAAGCTCATCCAACAATTTAGTTATATTAATGATGTGAAACTTAGCTTTGATGGTATATTTGTTGAGGACTCGGTATTAAATGCACACACGCCAACTTTCATCTGCCTTCCTTACCAGAAGGCCTAGTGATGAGTATGGGCTTTGACTTGGTTGGATAATTCAAACATTCCTTAACCAACTTCTCAATTTCTTCTTTATGATTATAGGGATATTGATAGGGCCTCAAACTTGTTAGTTTAACTATTTCCTGGAGTTGTATTTGGTGGTCATGAATTATGGGAGGTGGCAGTCCATTGAGTGTAGTGAACACTATTTTGAATTGATTCAAAATAGCTTGCATGGAAGTTCAGTTGATGCTCCTTTTGAACATTCACTTATCTTTATTAGCTATTACCATATTCCTCTCCCTTTTACAAATACCACCTTGCTCAAATTATGTTCCTCTTTTATATTTTTTCTGGTTTCTTTAAGCCTTGCAATAATATTTTTTTTCCTCCCATAAATAATAGAGAATAATACGGAGAGGTTGTTCCTAGTTTTAAGGAGTTCTCATATGTTGAAGGCGGATATTCACAACTTAAGACTTGTCTTTGTTTATTTTGAGCTTTTGCTTTGATAGCACAGGAAAAAAAATTATGATAGAATCCATCATGCAGATTGGCTGAATTTTTGGTTTGATCATGAGTCATTCACACTGGACCCTCATTTATCACGGGAGTACAAATCTACTACGAAACAAAAATCTAGTTCACATGGGAGACAAAACGAGCCTCATGATATCAAGAGACCTTTCAAAGACATTTCTTATCACATAAGACACCTAAAAGGATCTACAAGAGTAGAAGATCCATTCATTCTTTTGGACATTGATTGGGTACCTGAAGATTGTGAAGAGCTAAAACTTGCTGCCTATTTAAGTCTTTGGCTTTGACTATTTTTATTTCCTCAACATGAGGATTTCATTTGTCTTGGCACTTCTAAGGCTGCTTTGAAGATGGTAACAGGTGTCACTTATAGTCTGGTTCCTCCTATCTTTCTTCATTTGCATCATATTTTTGGAATTAAATCTAACTTCTAGCTTAAATTCTTCATCTTCTTCAAAATAGAACGTAACATTAACATAATGTGATTCTTCAATAGAGAATGACTTTTTTAAAGCCATAAAACATTTAACCTCATCATCATGGCTATACTTAACGCATTGATGCCATATTGATGGAACCATCTCATGTTCATGTAACCAAGTTCTTCCTAAAAGTACATCATAGGAAGTTCTTGCTTCAATAATATGATAAAGTGTTGAAGATCTCATTTCTCCAATATCAATCTTGATACGAATGTTCCCAACGACACGTTGTCCTTTTTGGTTAAGACCTTGGATCACCATCCTACTTTTGGATATTTCATCCAGAGATATGCCAATCTTTTTCATCGTATGAATTGGCATGATGTTGATTGTTGATCTATCATCAATTAAGATGCATATGATTCCTTGATCTTTAACATCCCCATTTACATAAAGTGGTCTATTATGTGGTTTTGCTCTAAGCTACAAGTCTTCATTCGAGAATGATATTGTTGTTAAACAATCAACATTAGTTATATCATCAACCTTTGAGAAAAAACCTTGTTCAAACTCTTTAGAGCCTAGAAAGACTTGGGAAAAAGCTTTTCGAGTCTTTGAAGGAAAATCTATTGCCTCATATAGACTTGTGTTTAGTAGAATTCTTTATATCTTAGAGACAACTCCTTTCATAATTGGATTTTTTTTTACATCGGAGGATTAGCCTTTCTTTCTTGGACATTGCTCTTCAACTGCTACATTTTCATCTTAACTAGCAGTTATAACATTGATCATGACACTTTCATCGTGAAAGAATGTCTTTGGAAAATATTCTCTAAGGGTGATGGGTCTTCTTATTGCAATACTCGGTCTTTCCTTCTCTAAGTAAGACAGTAATGGGTCTTTCTTTTTTTGTACTTGTCTATGTTTCGAGTTTAACTATTTACCTTCTTCCTAATCATCTTTTTAGGTGACAAAGGGGTTAAATGTTTTGAAACACACCTTCTTTGCTTTCACACTGTTATCAATGTTTTATCATCATGATCAAACATATCTATATCATCAAAAAATCCCCATCTAGTAGGTTCTACTTTCATGAAGCTTTGTTCAGAAACACTTGGCGAGGCTTATCTTTTGTATTTTTTTTCTTCTTGGAAATGAAAGTAAGCCATCCATCTCCAATTTCATCTTCAGATTCTGAGGATGACTGTAGATCTTCAAGATCTTTTGTCATCAACTTATACAATGATGTTCCTGGATATGCCCAAACTATTGTTTTTGTTTCGTCCAATTCGAATTGAATAGGAAGTGCTCCTTGAGATAGATGTTTAGACGAATCATTATCAATAAGGATAACTTCTTTTTCACAAAACGGACTTGGAATGTGAAGAGGATCAAAAGATTTGAAGGCAACAACTGTCATATTTGAACTTGCAATTTCTTCCCCTCCTTCAAGCTGGATCTTTTCTTCATTTTCCTAACAAACTATTAGATCCTTGAAGTCAAAGCATTTTTTGATGGGATAGTTAATTATCCGATGATAGTTGTAGTATTTTGGATGATCAACCACATCAACTTCCTCAAATATTTTAGGTATAGGAACTTTGGTCAAACTTTGTTCTAGAAGTTGATCTGGAATACCTGAAACTTCAGAATTTGAAAAAGAATATTTTTTTTCTTGTTATTGCTTCAAAGTAAACTTTTTTATTTCTTGGGTTTGTTTTCTCTAGAGTTTTTCTTCCATTTTTGGATTTCGTTTGGTTTGCTGATTAGAAACTTTTATAGGTGTCATGGAGACAAGCATGACTTTTTTAACTTTGCAAACCTTGTATCTTTCTTAAATTCTTCCTTTGTCTTTCTCACAAGGATCACTTTGGAAATAGCACCTATGCCTTGCTATTTTAATCTCCAAATCACAGGCTCTTATAGTGAGCTGTTCAAAAGTGAATGACTTGTTTCCTTATAGACTGTAAAACACATATGTCTATAGATGAGGCTTCACTTATCTTCTCATTACAGCTAAGGACTAAGTTTCTCCATCTCTCAATGTAATCCAAGACTGACTCCTCTTTTCTTTGTTTAGTGCAAGCAAGTTCTGGCAAGCTCACAATTCATTGAGTGCTATAAAAGTGAGTCCAGAACTCTCGCTCGAATTGGTTCTAACTATCTATTTCCTTAGTGCGAATTTTAGTGTATTGGTCAAAGGTGACTCCTTTTAGGGATCAAACAAACTGCTTTACCATCAGATCTCCATAGGTTCCTATATTATTACAAGTCTCAACAAAATGAGAAATATGTTGTTTTGGATTACCTTTACTTTCAAATTGTTGAAACTTTGGAGGTTGATAGTTTGGTGGCATCCTCATTTCATCAATATGCCTGGTGTATGGCTTCGTATACACAAGAGAGGACCGGGGAACACCTCCATGTTAAGCTTGAATTGTATCTGCAATTAGATGTTACAATTTTTGGTAAGTGAGCCTACTGATGATCCAACAATGTCTCAGAAGACATTTTGTACTACTATTGTATTTGTTGTTTTTCAGTAGTCTCTTGGTTTTCAACAAGATCTGGATCAATATTATCCCAAGATGGATCCCTAATCTTTTGAGAGTTTCAGCATGTGGATTTTATTTTTTCAATTGGTCCATAAACATGGTGATTTGAGCATCTTTTTCTTTAATAGATTTTTTCATATCCTCCATTCCCAAAGACATTTGATGAATATGATCCTAAAAAATGATGCCTCGGTGATCATGACTGGTATTTGGGAGTCAAGGTCAAAATTGGATGAGGATGAGTAATCTCCCCGTCTTTTTTAAAGAAGACATAGAATGAGATCTAGACTTTGACCATAGGCTTGGATTTGATTCATATGATGGAATCTCAATCCCTTCTTAAAGATTTGGAAAGGTAGAATTTCCAAACTCATACTTTGATAAAATTTCTTTTTTCTTTTCTCTTCTAGAGAATTTTCTTAATAGAGAGACTAATTTAGACTTTTCAGACATAGTTCTTAGGCAAGTGGCTGGTAAAACATCAACTCTAGGATTTTTGAGAATTAATTGGAGAATCGTTTGCGTGCTCCATATTTCTATTTACAATGATAAATTTGTTGACTCGAGAGATGAGAGGAAAAAAGTGTCCCATCAGGCGTGCCATAAATTGTACACACAAAATCCTTGCAAACCAGATGGACGCACTGAAGAATATGTTGCCAAGATTATAGTTATAAGTTTGAGTACAAGAAAAGGTGGAAACTCTCTATTCATGTATGGAAATCCTCTGACTAACAATCAGATCTAGATCTTGTTCTTGTTTTGAATAAAGAGATATCCACACGGGCTCGAAAGTTTTAATCATGTGAGATCTTGACTTGATTTTATTTGAGGAATGACTTGGATTGACTTGATAAAGATATTATTCACACGAGCTCAAAAGCTTTAATTGTGTGATATCTTGATTTGATTTGATTTGGTGAAGGAAAAGACTTTTATCCTTTGTTTCCTTGACTTGATTTAATGAAGATTAGGATTTTGATCCCTTTCTTCCTTGACAGACTTAAATTCTTTTGAGAGAACTTCCCAAGTATTTGTGCTTGATCTTTAGTCTCTACTTGTTATCTCTTTTCCACTTCTTATTTTGTTGTTCTCCTTTTCTTTTTCTTCCTTTTTTTATAATAGCTTTGTTGTCTATTTATAGACAAGTCAAGTGCCAATTTATCTCAAATATCCTTTTAACTAAAAGATATTTTAGGAAATCAATATGTAAATTACTTAAAATACCCTTATCTTAAAGGAAGTAAGATCTATAAAGTATATTTGGATTTGGTTCTTTACTTTAATTTGGGCTCAAACCCAATAAATATAATTAGGTTCATGCCTAATAAATAAAAAATTTAGGTCATGGATCAAACTTGTTGAAATTTTGATGTCTACAAGGAAACTCGTACTTAAATCAACAAAAGTTCCAAAACTTCTTAGTCAATACCCTAATACAACATCACACCCTCTTGGGGTCAATAAAAACAAGTTGGCTAAAATGTTATAGTTTTGCATTTCTATCATAACTATTTTATAGTAACCATGACAGAGAAGAGTGTCCCTATTAACAACTTAAACTACCAGGTAGCCTTCTTTCACTGATAGTTTTGTCCTCGTTACATTTACATCACTAAAACTATATGTAATATCATTATCAATAAGGACGATGACTGAACATCTAACAATTTTTATAACTAACCTCATGGTTTTAGGGGATGGGGCTCTTACAATGGCATACAAGGATATACCTGACAGTTTGGCTTGTGGAACTACATGTATAATATTTGTGGTAGTTTGATTGAGGATATCTTCTTCTCCCAATTCTTTTTTTTCAAATTCTATTTCTTCTATTAAATACAATTTTGGCATGTTACATTTATGTCTTGGTTCATACCTTTTGTCATAAAAATAGCACAACACCCTTCTCTCTTCTATCTTACATTTGGTTGGGATTTATTCATCTAATGGGGTATGGGTTTCTTTTCTAGAATGTAGGATTAGGTCGTGAATGGATTTGGGGCTAGTAATTTGGATAGGTAATTTAAGAGGTAGGGACTTGAATGAAAGTGTATAAAGGTATTTTAGGTTTGATTGTTTCGATAAGGGTACTATTTCCAATTTACTTCTTCTTATAGTCATGTCAACCTAAAAGCACCAGCAAGGGTATTTGATTTGAACATGGTAACAGTAATTCACAATTAATCTTTTAAACCACTTAGGAATGTGCTTATACAAAACTCTTCACTTGCCACATTTATTTTGTTGGACAGAATTTCAAAAGTTGTTTGATAATTCTCTATATTTTTTGTCTGCCTCAACTTTGTGAATGCACTTATCGGATCCTCATAGGCTAAAAGTCCAAATCTGGTGCGTAGAACCTCCAAGAATTCACTCCATGTTATCGTTGGACTTGATTCCTTCAGTTATTAATACCAAGTCATCACATTTCCTTCCATCTGGAAGAAAGTAATGGTCCTGTGGAGTCTCAAAGTAACTGAAGAATTATTATGCCTTCAATATCTAGTTCTTGGGACCTCTGCCATTAAAACTGTGAAAATTTAATCAAAAAGATCGAGTTTGAATTCCTCCATGTCCGTCAAACAAAAGGTTAGCATTAACCCTAGTATTATTAGAAGTTCCTTCCCTTAAATTAAGTTTGGTTGTGATTTGTACCAAGCTATCATAACTTGATGCCCAATCATTGAGTTGTTGCAGCACACCTTCCATCATTGTTATCAAAATCACAAGTTAACTCGTAAAATTGTACGATTTTACGAGTTAACATGTATTTATGTGTAAAATCGGACTAAAAAATCGAAACCAGTAAAATCGAACTTTACTTGTGTAAAATCAGTCAAATCGGTTTGATTTTATGAGTTTACTAGATTTTTAATATGAACCAAGTTAATTGAATTTGAACTTAAAATATTTATTGACCTGTTTTATGAGATTGATTATATCTTTCAAATTGTATATTGAATCTAAATGAAATTTTATAGGAAAATACTATATGATTTCAGAGAGTCAAAATTACTAGATAAATCTTGTCAAAACTATCAAAGTAAACCTCAATGTATTGTTTTAGACATATTCAGAGTTACAGATAGAACATTGTTGCAATTCTAGTTGGAAGAAAAACTAGACATCTCAATATTTTCAATTTCACGATTTTACAATCCTAGTTTTCATTATATTTTGTGTCGTGTCAAAAAAGCAATTTTGACAACCTTGCCTTCCATTAATAGTCCAGGTTTGGATTGCTCTTCCTTCAAGATAGTAGTTACTTTTTATAGATTACTTACTGTATCGAATAATTGTAATAATTGAGTGCCCTCGGTCATATCGTGAAAACACGATTTTGATACCACTTGTTATACCCGTAGGATATAACTAATATTTTAGTAAAAGAATTCTAATAGTTTAAAGAGCCAGGAAGTTCCACTGTTAAGTAGTCTCAAATAATTATTAAACATGATATTTCACATAAATCTCTAGTCTTAAGTAGACATGTAATTTATAAGAATTAAGAATTAGGAATAATTGACCACCAATACATAATAAATAACCCCCCACTTCCCACACTAGTACAATAACTACCCACCAATGTAAAAAGAACAATCTTTTTTTTTGTTGCAGAACTTTCTACCAACTTAAAGAAAATACTGTAGCCTATAATCATCCTCTAGCAACCATGGAAGGTTGAAGTTCATGGTGGAGAAAAACAAGGAGAGAGAGAGTTTCAATGTTACATGCTCTCTGGAAAGGATAGTTATGTCCAATACAAAACTTACGTTATTTAATTACCAAATACTGAAAAGTTGTGTTTGGGAGAAACCACGAGTCACCAATCTCCCAGACACACCCTTAAATTAAAGTCAGTTAACACGACGTAACTGCTCCATCAGCAGCCGTCCATATGTAATACAAACCCACATGACCTGCCATGAACGATCCACATAAATCCTAATCCACAAACCACGTGCACCAAATTATATCCACGTTTCTGACTGCTACAGTCATGACTCACCCTTACGTGTACCAAATAAACACAAGTGTCCCATAGGCAAGCGACAACTAAAATGACTGTCCACTCACGTTTCCCCACGTGTACACGTTAAAAATAATAATAAAAATCCTTGATTTTTTTTAAAAAAGACCCTTCCTCAGGACGGCAGGTACCGCCGTTGTTCCTTTGTTTGGGTTTCCTCATAAATCGGCGAGGCGATAGAGAGAGAGACAATCGGTTTCCCAACAAAAGCAGGAATCCGTATTTCTTTCTTTATTTGTTGTGCTACAGATATTGCAAATTCGCAGTTGTTTTCGCTGTGGATTTTGGTTCTCGTCCAATACAGAAATAAAAATTTCATTTCCCAAAAGAAAAATAAAAATAAATTATGATGCAGAGATTTGTTGACACCGTCCTAGCTGTTATCAAAGAGTGAGTCCTTTCCTCTCTCTCTCTCTCTCTCTCTCTCTCAAATCTTCTTCAATTCTCAAAACATATTCTCTTTCAAGAAGAAAGATGAAAGCTCTGTGGGTTTTGATCATATTGTGATTCAAGCAGCTGTGATCAATTTTAATTAGGGTGTGTGAGTAGGCATGCAAAGTAATTATGTTTTGATAAGGAAGTTATTTGGTGTTTAGAGCAGGTCGGTGAAGACGGTAACGTATGAGTCATTGAACAATATTGCGAGGTTGATTAATGGAGTGTCTGCGATTTTGCTGACTATTCTGCCAGCCAAGGCAAATGTTCTTGAAGGTCTTCAGGGATGGGAGCTTAGGCCTACTTTTCGTGGGCCTCGATTACCCCGCTGGATGGAGAAGTAAGCAATCACTCAGTTTCTGCGAAATTAATTATCATTTGAGGGAATGAATTGCTGCTGCTGTTGTTAATGTCTCAAATTTCAATGCTCTGTCTTGTTAATCCACACTGATAACCTCTTTTATTTGGGACCCGTCCTAGCTTTGATGTTGCTAATTGAGGGAGTTCCCTTTTTCACAATCTTAGCTGACCCTCCTAGCTTGTCCGTGCTTTTAATAAAGCCAACTCCACTGCCGTTAATTATATCCATGTGCATTCTTAGGTGCCCTCTTCCTCATATTATTATTGTTTTTTTTTTTTGCTGATGATGGTAGTGGGGTGTCCTCTTTCAACAAATTCATTCACGAGCTACCCATGGATTCTGATACTTCAAGCGTGGATTATTCATCAGCAGAAGAGGATGGTGATGGAATGTATCCCTCAACACCATCATCTCAATGTTCACGTATGTCGCGTTCAAGTACTTTCAGCAAGAACTATGGGCATTCAACCGGATGGACCATTTTCTTTTTTTCATGGATTCTGTTTCCCTTAAGGTTTCTGCTGGGAGTTCCCATCCGTTTCTGTCGTTTATTTTACATTAGGAGGTCAACAGCCTCTCCTAGAGGAAGCCACCAGAACTCACCATTACACGCCATTAAGAAAATTCATTCGTTAAGGGACCATGTCATTCACCGCACCACTGACAGGAGACGGGGAGTCATTGAGGTATTTGTGTGGGACTTAATATGTCAGTTAACCTTTATTCTTTTGTTTTCTCTGCGTTTGGTATCCATTAACGTGCATGATCTTCAATTTTCCCTGTGATGTGTTAACAGGACCTTAACCTAGCAATCGAGGTTTTCATAGAAGTTATATTTGATTTTTTTCACAAAGCAGCACATTTTCTTCTTTCGCCATCAGAAGTTATTAAAGCAATCTGGAGATGGTTTCTGTCTTGGACAAGTGGCAACAAAGATATCCGTGGCGGTGTTTCAGATACATCTATACCTGCAGCTACACTTGGAGAGGATGATCCAGCTCCTACAGAGATGAAAACTACTTTGCACAACTCTTTGAATACAGATGCTCGAACCTGCCAGGATGTCATAACTGAGCTTGGGTATTACTTTGGTTGCATGTGTTCCTATTGCTATGCTATTCATCTTCTTCAAATTTATTATCTTCTTTCTGTTAATAGATACCCTTATGAAGCTATTCATGTGATCACTTCAGATGGTTATGTTCTACTTCTGGAAAGAATTCCTAGGTATGGTTATTTGCTTTCCACATTGTTCTGCTACTTTGTATTGTAAATGCATACTGCCTGATCTACAGTTTTATAATGCAGACGTGATTCTCGGAAAGCTGTTTACCTCCAACATGGGATATTGGATTCATCTATGGGGTTAGTTATTTGATCCTAATTCACAAAAGGAAAGAGTGGTCTGGTTTATAGATTTTTGTTTATTTGAAAGGTTGTCAAATTACATCTCTATTTTATATTTGCTTGGAAAAATTGGATGTCGTACCTAAATCACCACCTTGATTAGCCCGCTAATAATACATACCATGGTGGAAGTGGAAGTAAAAACTAATTAAAAAATATTTCAGAATATTTACAAGTTACTATGATAAATAATCTTGAAAGAATTTTACCCTTGATTTTGTTCATATTTCATTGCTTTGTGTAATGTTTGCTTGAACTGGATAAAATATGTGCTAAGCATGTAAAGAAATAGAGATCTTATGGTACTTTATGATTTTGAGTACATATTTGCTGTTCTGCCATTCATTCTTTTTTGTATAGGTTGTATCACCTTAAGGTTTGCATGCCATTATATGGTCCTTGTATCACTGTAATTTGCTGTCAGCTTGCCTCTTCTGGTTTAGTGTACCAGTGGACGTTTATTTGATATATAAATTGAGATAATTCTATGTGTAGGCTCCAAACGAGTACCATGCATTTACAGAATGAAGACAGTCTCAGCACAAACAAGTACCCCATAGCCAAGCTACATGTAAAACAAATAACCAAGCTGAAGAAATCCTTCTGTTTAGTAATAGACTCCCTCTTGTACCAGTAACATATTCTCTGATGCTTTCAACAAAAAGTATAATTCTTTACTGTCAACTGCATGTAAAATTGTAAAACAAAACATTAAATTAGCTTAAGAAATCTAGTGTAAATTTCCCTGTGCCAATAATCTGTCCCTTGAGCCATAACGTACTTCAAACAGGTGTAGGAAGATTCTTTCTCTTTAAATACTCCTGTTTCATCCCTCTGGAACTCGAAAATTATCTAGCACCTAGCAATTGTCATATTGTAATTCATTTCCTGTCTGATGTCCTGATGCGTTTGGTATGGTGCAAGCATGTGTTATGCCTTATGGAAGGGCCACTTCAAATTTAAATCTATTGTTCTCTCCCACTCTCCAACTAGTGCATTGTGATCTAGAGGAACTATTGCTAATTGATTATGTTTATCTATCTGTGCAATCTTCATATGGAAGAACCTGAAAAATCTGACTCCCAGGAATTGCATAAGAAAAATGTTAGTATATTGCATGTAAAAATGTAGCCTCCCCACCTTTGCATCAATTATAGGTTTTGTATCTGTTCCTTGAACTTGAATACTTAGAATATGGACTGTTTCTTGCAGCTCTATGGGAGTCGTGAAACATAGAAGCAGGGATGTCCAATTAGGAATTGATTATTTTATTTATGTCTGTCCAATTTGGAATTCTGCTTAGGTATGCTTAGTAGAGACATTGCTACATGCTTAACAAAGTTGGTTAATCATATGAAGAGAGCTGGTAGTCATTCATATATTCAATTTTTTGCCTTGCTAATACATTGGTGGAAGCTTTACTTATCTTCACCTTCCTTGTATAAGAAGCTTGTGAATTTCGATCATTTAATCAAATTGCTGGTTTTTCCTGGTTGGACTAGCTCTCTCTCTCTCCCTCTCCCTCTCCCTCTCCCTCTCCCTCTCCCTCTCCCTCTCCCTCCCCCATCTTTATTATCCCTGGACCATTTTTTTGTTTTATTCACTTTCTTATTTTGTTGTGCAGTTGGGTGTCCAATGGGGTTGTCGGAAGTCCAGCTTTCGCAGCATATGATCAAGGTATGCATGTTGTAACTTCTGGCCAGAAACTGTCTGAAGTCTGATACATTATGATTGAAGAAGTGGTTATTTTTTATTTTACAGGATATGATGTTTTCCTTGGGAACTTTCGTGGTTTGGTTTCTAGAGAGCATATTGAAAAGAAAATTTCCTCACAGAAGTATGTTGACTTGATCATTTATTACTTTCATCACGAAACAATTTCTTTTCATTTATAATTCGGATAAACAAATCTGCAAGATTTAGAAAACTGTGTCAATGAAAATTATAAGAAAAAGTAGGCAACAATTCCCACTTTCCTGCCTGTACTGTGTAGTAATGAAAATGGAAAAACTTGATGTAGGTATTGGCGGTATTCCATCAATGAACATGGGACAGAGGACATTCCAGCAATGATTGAGAAGATTCACCAGGTTAAGAGTGCTGAATTGAAAATTAGCCAGCCTGATCTTGAGGAAGAAACAAATGATGATCAACATTACAAACTTTGTGCAATCTCTCATAGCCTGGGAGGAGCTGCCATGTTGATGTATCTTATAACAAGCAGGATTGAAGAGAAGTCCCATAGACTATCTCGATTGATTTTGTTGTCACCTGCTGGCTTCCATCATGATTCCTCCTTAGTCTTTACAGCTTTTGAGTATATGTTCCTTCCTTTGGCTCCTATTCTGGCATGTTTCGTTCCTGCCTTTTACATACCAACAAGATTCTTCCGCATGTTGCTAAACAAACTGGCTCGGGACTTCCACAACTACCCAGCAGTTGGAGGGCTTGTTCAAACCCTTATGAGTTATGTTGTTGGCGGAGACAGCTCAAATTGGGTAGGCGTAATAGGGTTACCACACTATAACATGAATGACATGCCAGGAGTTTCCTTTTATGTGGCTCACCACCTTGCACAAATGAAACGTGCAAAGAAATTTAGAATGTATGATTATGGAAGTGCATCAGCCAACATGGATGTGTATGGCTCTCCAGAACCATTGGACTTGGGTGAATATTACGGGCTCATTGATATTCCAGTCGATTTGGTTGCTGGAAAAAAGGACAATGTGATTCGGCCTTCAATGGTAAGAAAGCATTACAAGTTGATGAAGGAAGGCGGTGTGGAAGTATCATATACTGAATTTGAATATGCTCACTTGGATTTCACCTTCTCCCACCATGAAGAGTTGTTAGCCTATGTGATGTCACGTTTGCTGCTTGTTGAACCAGCTCAGAAGCAGCCACGGAATGAGAAATCCTTGCGGTTGAAGAGAAAAGGGCAGACAAGATTTTAATAGACAGTGAATAATATTGTGTTTTGCCTGTCTTTTTTGGGGCATGATGTGTTGAATCTGAAGAAGCAGGTCGTTGTTGTTGTTGTAAATGATTTACTTGGATATACATCCTTCAATTCAATGTAATTAGTGGTAGAGCTGGAAGTATATATTGCTGTCCACCATTTCCCCAGCTAGTTTTGGTGGAGGGGAAGCATGGTGCTGCTTTGGTGATGTTGTTTGTAACCTTGAACTGCATAATTAGGTCTTTAAGAAAAAAAATTCCCCCCTTGTGTTCCATGCAGTGGACAGCTAAGTTGTTTTATGGTGGAGAAAAACCTTGTTACAATCTCAATGTATAAGAGAGAGACTTCTTGCTTGCTGGCTTGCTTTCGTCAGTGCTGTTTGATGATAAATTATGGTAGTGTACTCATTTTTATTTTCATGTTATTTGAATTACAGTCACTCTATTGAACATAAATTTATTGCAACTTTTAGTTAAATTGATAAAAATAAAATAAAAAATGACAGAACTTGTTATAGGATTTTAACTGATTCAATTATTATTTAAAAAAAAGAAAACATACTTGTGTATACATGGTGATCAATTTCCCCTTGGAGTTATCTGCTTCTAACTGCCTGTTTGGAGTGTGGTTGAAGTTGTTTTATAAAGTAATTTTTGTTTAAAGATATATTAAAATAATATTTTTTATTTTTTAAAAATTATTTTTGATATAAACACATCAAAATAATCTAAAAGTATCAATTTTTTAATTTAAAATAAAAATAAAAATAAAAAATAATTAATTTTTTCAAAAATATTTTTGAGAATTAGAATAAATACGTTATCCTGCACTTGGAAAGAGAAGTACAATAAATAAATATACTGATAATTTGATTCCTCATTGCTATAGTAAATATGAGAGTAGAATTTATTTTTGAGAGAGATTAACTTACATGTCCAAAAAAAAAAACATCTTTTTGTAGATAGAACGAGCGTATTGCCCGTGCGATACGCTAGGCTTTTTTATCTATGTAAAAAATTGATTGATTTTATATGTGTTGTATTTTGTTATTTTAATATTTAATCAGTAAAATTATAATTGATATAATTTCATCATTAAAAAAAATCTTAATAACAGTGGAATTAAAAACATTTGGGAATAAAAACTAAGAGTATGTATATATAAACATGGACAGAATAAGAATTATATAAGAAATAAAAAAAAAAGAGGTTTTTTTTCAAATAGTAATGAAAAGCGAAAACCACAGTTGAAATAACTGTTAATTACTGTTTGAAATTGCGATCTCCTTTAGCCATTCTATAAAATAATAATCATGGTGCCTGTAAACTGACTCGTACACCCTGGTTATAAAAGAAAAAATTATAAGTGGGAAAAAAAACAGAAAAAAGAATGTAAAAAAAAAAGTGATTCCAAAGATTATTCATAACGCGCGTAAGCTGTTCTGGACATTGGTTATCAAAAAACAATGTATACTTGGGGGGGGGGGGACATGGGTCCAAAGATAAAAAAAAGTATATGTGGAAAAAAAATTATGATGCCCGTAAGCTAACCTGAATACTCTGGTTATAAACAAAAAACAAAAGAAATGTATAATTGAAAAAAAAAAAAAACAGGAAGAAATTTTTTTTAAAAGGTGAGTCCCAAGATTAATCATGGTGCGCGTAAGCTAGCCCAGACACCTTTTAGAAAAAAATAGAAGCCCAGTTTATAAAAAAAAAATCGCTTTTCCAAACAGTAATGAGAAAAAAAATTGTGGTGCACATAAACTGACCCGGACACCCCGGTCATGAAAAAAAAATTGTATAGGTGGAAAAAAAACAGGAAAAAAAATGTTAAGACAAAAAGGTGGATCCGGAGATTAGTCATGGTGCATGTAAGCTGCTACGGATACCTCAGTTAAAAAGAGAAAAAAAAGAAGCTCGGTTAAAAGAAGAAAAAAAGCTGACCTGGACACCCCGGTTATAAAAAAATAAAAAAAGGTCCTTGTTTATTAAAAAAAGAAAAAAAAAAAGAAAGTTTGGTTATAAAAAAAAAGTGTTAGGGGAAAGCACCTTTTTAAACAGTAATGAGAAAAAAATTGTGGTGCGCGTAAACTAACTCGAACTCCCCGTTCATGAAAAAAAATGTATAAGTGGAAAAAAAAAGGAAAAAAATGTTTTAAAAAAAAAAGTGGATTCGAAGATTAATCGTGGTGCGCATAAGCTGTCACGGATACCCCGGTTTAAAAAAAAACAAATAAAAAGTCTGGTTAAAAAAAAACACATTTTCAAACAGTACTGAACAGTGAAAATTACCGTTAAAAAAAAGGAAGTCCGGTTATTAAAAAAAATTTCAAGGGGAAAATACTTTTTTAAACAGCAATGAGAAAAAAATCATTGTGCGCGTAAACTAACTTGGACACCCCGATCATGAGAAAAAAAATATATAAGTGGAAAAAAAACAAGGAAAAAAATGTTAAAAAAAAAATCTGAAGATTAGTCATGGTGTGCATAAGTTGCCACGGATACCCCTGTTTTAAAAAGAAAAAGAAAAAAGAAGCCTATAAAAAAAAAACCACAGCAGATCAGGCACCCTAGTCCACAGTGGATTTGGGTGTGCGTGAATAGTCCGTGAACAGGACATCACCGATCTCCTTTAGCTCTTTTATAGTTAATTGTCTGCACTACATTGCGAGCCGAGCAAATATTTTTTGTAATTGTTGGGATTAAAATAATTAATAGATTTTGCTAGTTTAAAAATGAAATATAATATCTATACATGCAAGGTTTGATATAATAAAATACATCATATTATAACAACAACAGCATTAAAGGTTTAACATCTAAAAATATCATTACTATTATTGCTAACAAAAATATTCCGAGGAGAAAAAAACTCAAAAATATTAATAAAAGAAAGCAAGAAAAAAACTAATATTATTATTATTATAATTATTATTGCATGAATAATTTAAAAATGAATTTAATAAATGAATAAAAAGGCCCAAAAACTTTAACAAAAGAGCAAAAAAATAAAAATTATTAGCTAAAAAAATTATATGACATGAAAATGAAAATAAAAAACTAATAAAAAAACCAAAAGAAAAAACAAAGGAAAACAAATAAGAAATCTAAATTTTTAAATGATCAACATTTTTGAACAAAAAACTTATCTCAACAAAAGGAAAAACAATAAAAATTAAAAATCAAAACTAAAGGCACACACACACACACACACACACACACACACACACACATATATATATATATATATATATATATATATAAATATAGACAAAAATAGAAACTATTTAAGAACTATAAAAAATTAAAGGAATTAAAATAAAAAATCAAAAGTATAAGGACTGGAAACAAAACCAAATATATTATCAATTTCAATCAAATGAAAGAATTAAAAAAATCAAATAAAGTATAACATATATACATGCAAGGTTTGATAAAATAAAACAAATTAACACACCATATTATAACAGCAGGAACATCGAAGTCTTAACATCTAAAAATATCTTTATTATTATTGCTAAAATAATAGAAATTATTAAATTATCCTGACAAAAAAAATCAAAAATATTAAAAAAATAGAAAGCAAGAAAAAAAACTAAAATTATTATTATTATTATTGCGTTAATAATGGAAAAAAAATTCAATCAAATAAAAAAAAATCATTAACTTTAACAAAACACAAATGACAAATGAAAAAAAACATTATAAGAAAAAAAATATTTTGACGTCAAAATAAATAAATAAAACTAATAAAAAACAATCAAAAGAAATAAAAATGAAAAAAAAAAAAAAAGAGTAAAGCATAATTAATCAGGCGCGCTAGGCACAGGGGTCGAACCCCTGCCCTCTTGCTTGGTAAGCAAGGAGTGTTGTCCACTGAGTTGCATATATTTTGTGGTCTCTTATCTTTAAAATATATATAAATATATGAGAGTGTGCAGCAAGTCACCATACTTAAATGACATTTGAAACACACCCCAGTCCACAGTGGATCTAGGTGTGCGTGAGCAGTTTTGGCCGATCTATTTTAGCTCTTTTGTAATCAAGACAAGTTGGAGTATAAAACAAAATCTTGGAAGTTATCAAGATGAGTGGAACTACATATTTCTTAAATTATGATTTCGCAAAAGCAATTCATTTCTTGATATTCTTTCTACATTTTTAGGCTAGCTTCAACGACGAGTAGGATGAGTACATGAACAAGAGGGTAACTTACATGTTCACTAAAAAAACAAGAACAAAAATGAGTAATAATCCTAGTAGAGGCTAGTACAATTTAATTCAATGTTTTGTACTTGATATGTGGTATGACAATTTGAGACATGTAAATTATAGTTTTATAAGATTAGTTAATTTTGAATTATCATCAACTATGATTTTTGAGAAAAGCTATAATTGTGAAAGTTATGTAAAATCAAAATGCATAAAATCTTCATTTCAGACAATTAAAAAAAGTAGCAAACATCTAAATTTAATTTATTTTGATATTGATGATTTAAAACTTGTGCATACTAGAAGTGGAAAAAATATTATATTATTTTTACAGTTAACTGCATAGAGTATTAATATACTTTCTCGCTAAGAAATAAAGAAGACTTCTGAAATATTTAAGCATTATAAGAATGAAGTTGAAATTATTTTAATAAAAAAATAAAGGTAATAAGAAGCAATAAAGGTGGAGAATGCGAGATATTTTTTGGTGAATTTTGTTTTTAAATAGTATTATCCATAAAACTACATCTTATTCACCTTTCAAAAGAGTATTGTTGAGCATAAAAATTGAATTTTGATGAATATCATTTTTGATAAGTTTATGAACACCTCAAAACTTGATTGCAAATCATATATGGTACCAAATACATCTTAAAAAATTGAAAAAACAAACATATACCATGTAAATGGAGTATACTTTCATACAAACATCTCAAAACATGAGGTGTTTTGCAAAAAAATGTGATATTTAATCCCAAAAAATCAAAATATGTCCTAAAATATTGGGTTGTGTGTTCATTGAATATACTTATAATAGTAGTGCATAACTATTTATTTTATACAAATTAAGTACTAAGGATGTTCATCCAAATATAGTAGCGGAGTCAAGGAATTCAATATTCGTTAAGGTAGTTTTCTTTTTAAAGAGTCGGAAAAAAAGTTTAATTAAAAGAATAAATGAATAAAGCATAAGTGATCTTCATCTTAATATAGATGAAATATCTATAAGATATGACAATTTAGCCAATAAGGAGCAAAATGATGAAATTGTCAAAAAAAAAATCAACCTTGATTCTCTATCTTACCTGTTATAAAATGATTTCTAAAGCTGCTTCAAGGAAATTCCCTACATTGAAACTTGATATTAGAAGGAACCAATTCAGATTGTGTCCATCATTCAAAATTATATATGAGAACTATTTGATCTTTTATCTGAAAGTACATCATTATATCATGAAAGAATTTTCAAAACGAAGATAAAAGATAATGAAACCATTGAAAAATACAAAGCAAAACCTACTATTAAAGGATTTAACCTACAGAATATGTGAATTATCTTGATATATACTCACATCTTGTGTTAAGAATAGTTTTCACACAAATAGTAATAAGCAATACAATTATTACCAAGATATAAATCTATCAAATAGATATAAGAATAACTTTTTTAAATGGTGACCTTGACAAAGAGGTCTATTAGGAACAACCCAAAGGGTTTGGTTGTTAAAAGGTGTAAGAAAATAAGTATGTAAGCTTGTCAAATGATAATGTGATTCAGGAATAACTATTAAACAATAACATGGAAAATTTGATAATGTTTTATTATCAAATGAGTTTAAAATTGATAAGGTTGATAAATGTGCTTATATACAAAACACAAACAAAAGGACATGTCATTATATGTATTTATATTCATGATATGTTACTTTAGGAAACAAAATGAATACATGATCAAGTATACCAAAAATAATATTAACTAATAAATGTAATTAAAAGACTTAGTAGTAGCATATTTCATAATACAAATAAATCTAGGACATTCGATGATTTGGTACTGTCTTAATCTTATTATATTGATAAACTCATGATAATTTTTTTAAAAGGTGACAATAGTACTATCAAAACATCAATAAGTAAGTGTACATTTTTCTAAAGCATAGATGAAAGGATACTTTAATTACATTTTTCTTGAATTATTGAAAACTTAATTTATGTTATGACATGCACAATATCTATATTGCATACTCGATCAACAAGCTAATTAGATTTCCTAATAATCTAGGTTTGGGTCAATGTGAAGAAACAAATATGGTACTTAATACTTGATATACACTTTTGACTATGAATTATATATACTAAGTACCTGATAGTACTTTAAGTTCATAGTGATGCAAATTGAATATCTAACACTTAAAACTCAAAATCTACTAGTTATGTAATCATTTTAAATGCTCTCTAACAATATAGTTATCTCAATAACAAATCAAGCAAGTAAAAGAAATTGAGGAAATAAGAGAGAAAAGTTTGACATTATTTGAATCCATAACATAATTAATTTTCTTTGTATGAAATCTTATTTTGTTTTATTTTCTACTATATTTGTCCACTAGAACTAGTTTCTAACATGATTAATTAAATTGTTCACTATATCTTGGGGGGGGGGGGGTGTATGTGGTCATGATTATGATGATATAATAATGGTATTGATAGTCAAAATAGTTATATGTAATAATGAGTTGATTATTGTCCATAAAATATTTTATAGAATTTCTTGGACTAAGAATATTCTTGATATCAAATAAGTTTAAATATTTTATATTTACTAGTTCACTTAAAAATATTTTATTCCGATACATACATACATACATACATACAAGTTATTTTTTTATTTATTAAATAATTATTTATCCAAAAAATAACTATACAATTAAATATCATTGTAATAGATCAAAAACCGGAAAAAAAACATTATGCGAGTGAAGTTGGTGGTTATCAAACATAATATTAAACTAGTAAAGTACTCTCATTATACCACAAATATGGCACCATATTGATTTCTAATATGGATGATATTGTACGGGAATTGTGGATATCTTTTTTGGTATAATTTTAATTGTGCATCGGAAAGTTTATACTTATATTTAGTAAAATAAATTAAAAATTGCATGAATCAATAAATCATAAAAATAGTTGTTATAATTTACTAACGAGTAGAAAATTGAAAGATAGATGCATATGAAAATATTTGATTTCATGATGTGGCACACTCTTTGAGTTTTTTTTCTTAATTATATGAAATTAAGAATGGATTTTCATAAAAAAAATCTTAATAATCTAATTTTTAACCAAAAAATGTAATAGTTAGTATAAATTCTACCTTTTTTTATTATTTTTTTTTTCAAATTTTTTTTGTTAGCCATGTTGTTTGTTACATAAAAATAATTAAAATCAATATAAGAAAATATTTAAAAATTTGAAAAAAAGCATAACAGGAATATTTTTAATTAAATTGTTTTTCCATGTTAATGCATTCCTTTTATTTTTCTGATTTTTTATTAAAAATATTGTTTTAAAATAAAAAAACTTATCATAATTTGATAAAAAACTAATTAATAATTTTGAAATGTATTAAAAATATAATAAAAATTACAAAGGTATATTTCATCCATATTTAGATAATTACTTATATTATTTTCATATATAATTACTTAAAAAAGAAATTGTTAGTATTATCATAAAACATGATTTTTTTTAAATAATAGCATAATTGGGTAATTACTTAAATATCATTTGAATATACTTATTTTAAAAGAATCTAAGTATAAAATGCAAAACATAGGGAAAAAACAATGAAAAACAATAAATAAAGAGTCAAACATACATGGATGGAATGAATAAGCTAGTGCTCCTATCCCACATTAAACCCCAAGCAAACCTTCTTTTAAGGGTATATCACAAGTCATATGCAATATGTTTTTTTATATAAAGTAGGTGGGTAAATAATTTTTGGTTTGAATAAATGCTGCTTCATTCATTTACCATTTTTGGAAACCAAAGACATTTTGAGTTATTAAAAAGTCAAGGTCCACGTGGCCTAAAAACTCTAAAATCAAATCAAATCAGATAAAAATACTTCTTGAACTCCGATCATTTTGTTTTTGGTATTATTGAAGGTGAAAACTATATTTATTGAGTTTATCTCTCGAAATCAAATCAATAAACAACAAAATTAAAATTAAAATTAATGGTAACTGGAATCGAAGCATCCAAGAAATTTCTCTCTTTAAAAACTTTAATAATTTTCTTTATCATCTCTTAAAATTTAGGAACCGAAACATAAAAGAATAAGGCTTAGTTTCTAAACCAAAAATATAAAAAATAAAATGTGTAAATTTCATGCCTCTTGAATTTGAGTGAATTGAAATAATACATGGTGGATTATATATATTGGGCCTGTTTGGGACAGCTGTTGCAGTAGCTTTTCAAAGTACTTTTCGTGCCAAAATATATCAAAATGATCTAAAAACACCAAAATATATTCATTTAAAATGAAAAAAAATCGAAATTTTTTGAAACGCACTTTGAGAAGCTGTTCCAAACAGTTTCATTATATATCTTAAAATAACACACTAAGATATTCTAAAATTTATCATTTTAATAAAAAATAATTGAACATTAACTTTTATGAATTGACAACCGTATCATTTTTTAACAGAAAAGGTTGAAGATCATTGTTTGGAATGGAGTTTCATTAAATTAAGTATTTTCAATATAGTTAAGAAATTAATCAATAATAAGGATTAATTAATTGATAAATTAGAAGGATTAGATTATAGTCAAATTAAAATATTTTGGCCCAGGAGAAAAATCAAGTAAGAGCCCGAGTCGAGTTGACCGGACCCGAATGGATGTAACCCGCTTGCAAAGTTGAAACTTGAAAGTATAGATCGTGATTCCCAAAGCAAAAACTACAGCACTAGTAAGGTGATAGTGAAAGTCAAAATCGATATCGCTTTCTTCATTTTTTGTTTCAGGTAAACTAATTAGTTAAATCAATACCTTCTTCTTCTTTAAATTGTTAGCCCTAAGAAAATATTGCATTCTCTTAGGGTTTTCTTACCCCTCCATTATTGATTTCAATCTCTCTCTCTCGATTTCGCATTCTTAACCTGTGAGAATCTGACAAGCTGGCAATGTGAGATTCTAGGGCTCGAATTCTAGATTTGTATTTTTCGTGATTTTAGAGCTTGTACACAAAGTAATAAATAAAAGTCTTATTTTTTGAATTTTCTTTATCCATTCCTCTGTAACCATATCATGTTATAGGTGGAATGGTGGGCCTTTTATAGCTTGAAGATGATGATGATGGTGTTTTTTTTTTTTGGTTATATTACTCTTTAATTTTAGAATTATTTGGTAAGAAATAGAACCAGTTATTGTTATTTTATTTCGTAATGAAGCTGAAATATTCATATAAATTAGTCCTTGTTGCCTTTTCATGTTGCAGTTTATCGCTTTACATTCTCATGTTTGTTCTTGCTATTAGCTTTGTGAATTTGATTTTGATGAAAATGCAGAAAATATTTATGCGAATTCTGGAGGCAATATGGGTTCTGAAACAATTAAAACAGGTCGTTTAGCAAATGGGGAGACTCAGAAGAATGGTCACAAAGAAAGTCGTGGTCTTTCGAGTAATGGTATGAATGGCAAACATGGAAACTCGGGTTCTAACCGAGCTGGAACTAGTTCAAGTTGTGAAGATGATGTTTTAATGATGAATATGGAAGATGTAGATGGCAACTTAGACGGTGACGTAGCACCTATTATTGTATGTGTAAGCTGAACCCATTAATGGCTCAACTTATTGGGGATTTATTAGTGCATGAGATGGTTATTTTAGCTTTAATAACTTGTCAACTTGAAGTGTAGTAATGTGATTTGTTTTTTCGTTTGAAGAAAAAGGCTAGACAGGGAGACCTGACATTTCAGGATATCCATGGCAACAAAGATTTCTTTGATGAAGATGATGAAGACGACAGTGACTGGGAGCCTGTGCAAAAGCATGTAGAGCTTATAAAGTGGTTTTGCGTCAACTGCACTATGGTTAATCTTGGCGATGGTGTTGTCTGTGATGTATGTTTCATGTCATATTTTGGTGGTGTATTATGCATTGCTGACACTTGAATCAATATCTGGCCCAACTTATTTCTGTGATATGGTATGTGTATGGATGACTTGCACAATCAATTCTGTGCAGTTATGTGGTGAACATAAAGATTCTGGTATTTTGAGGCTAGGGTACTTTGCTTCTCCTTCATCACAAGACACAGGTTGCAGTGAGGTTGAGTCTGAAATGAAAGGAAAAAACAAAGGTGATTACATGTATCTATTTTTCATAGCTAATTGTTCCTACTCCTGCAAATATTTTCTTATCACCCCCTCATTTCTCCTTTCAATCATGAATGATGGTTAAATATCATTTGGTAACCAAACACTGAATATAGTGGTTAATAGTAGAAACTTGACAAATGATTAAAGTTTTTTGGAAGAAGATTTCTTTTGAAGTTATATGTGTTATAGTATTCCATATAAGCCAGTTTGTGCGAGAGTATGGCACTTACTCCTGTTCAAATTGTTGTCGTATAAGTTGATTGTGTGCACACTGCAAGCCTGCACCTGGTAGTTATTAGTATGTTCGCCTGAACCAACAGTGATCCTTAAAGCATTAACATTATTGCGTTATGTTATTGTGCTATTTTCTTGGTAGATAGATAAAGTTATAAGATGATGTTAACGCCTTATGTTATTGTGCTATTTTCTTGTTCTATTTTAGGAACACATTAGTATTGTGCTATTTTCAGGGGATATAAAGGAACATAAAATATCTGTTAACTTTTGAATGATGTCTTAATGATGAAAACATCAAGTGGTTCATTAAGTTTCAATTTGGTGACTTTATCCTTAACTTTTAAAGGTTCTCCATTCGATAGCTTAATATATCAACTTTTACTTGAGGGGTTTATTGTCTGGTATTAATTTGTTACTACTACCATAATGTTTGCCCCCCTTATCTATGCAGAGATGCACTCACAACATTCAGCCTCCAACAGTTCGACAGCAATTGGTTTTGATGAGAGGATGTTGCTACACTCAGAGGTATGGTGCTTTTGTTCTTTCCCTTTTCACTTCCTAGCTATATGGGAGAAGGGGGTTGTTAAGGGGTAGTTTGCAAGTGATACCTTTGCCAATATTTTTTATTCACTTAAGTAATTGATTTAGTTATTCCACTCCATGTTTTTCCCTCTCTTGATTATGGCATGTTCCAAAATGGTTTGTTTGTTCTGGCTCTCAAAAAGGTATAATTACACGAGAACTTTAAAAACTGGTGCCATTTGAGTAGTTGAAAGGACTTGAGCAAAGGCATGTTTTCCGAAGTGTTGTAAGAAAACTTTGAATTTAGTCCTAGGTTTGGTGAATTAGGGGATTTAGGTGGGAATTATGGTTAGGGTTTTTTTCATGTGGAATTGGGATCAGTTAAGGATGTGTATTTAGGAGGATTTGTCATTGTTACTATCACTGTGAATACTAGCCCTTCGATAGCAAGAAAGAAATAGAAGAAAGGAAGAAAAAAAGTGCTTTTCGAAAAGAGGAGGGGAAAATCGAACACAAGGCTGCAGTTGTAAACTAAACAAAAAGTGCTCAAAGCTCCATTTGAAGTCCTATGGTTACATAGAATAAGGTGCTCCTTTTATAGGCACCAACATCACTAATAGTCCTAAACCAACAATGAAATTGAAAACCAAATAAGGAAAGGAAATCAAAGCTAATAGAAAGCACCTGATTAATAATATATTGTTCTAAATAAGCTTAATAATTTAGTCCCTAAATAAGCTTAATAATATAGCTCCTAAATAAGCTTAGATTTCTAAATAAGACAATTTTTTAACTAGATTATGTTTACAGAAAATATCAAAATATACAAAAAAAAGGTTCAATTACTAGATCTTTAAAATTCTCTCATTGATGTTATCCTAAAGTAAAGGAGTTTGTATGCATTTAGACCTATGCGAACACAAAATTATATGTATACATGGTTTTTGGAATGAAATACCATGTGTACTTGCTTCTGCTTCTTTCTACCAATACTAAGAGCTTGACCTCAATGCTCTTATTACTGGTGATGTTTGAAACTGCATTTTTAATTTGATTTCATTGGCAAGAGTAAACTTGGGAAAAAGAATCGCCATGTCTGAAATTGCAAGTATATTAGGTATGGTCTTAGGCGTGATTTAAGGCATGGATTTGTGGATTACTTTGAAACATATATGGGCTACTAGGACAATTCAGCAAGATGTAAATGGTAGAGGCATGGATATTGTTTCTCATTGAGGGAGTGATGGAAATCTGGTGATTTTTGGTTGGAGTGCTGCCCTTGCCAAAGGTTGTGACTTTGTGAACCAGTCATATAACATCAAAATTAATTTATGTAGTGGCAATAGATCTAATTTCACAGTTTAAAACATAGATTTTGAATTTGACTTTGATGCATTGTAATTTTTCATGGATGGTCATATGTCATTTACCTTTCTGTGATATGTAAGGGGAGTTGATGGGAATTTCTTTTCATCCTGATCACTTAATCTAGTTAATTATTCTTGGTGATCGCTGTGTCCAAGCAGGTCCAAATGAAGTCACATCCCCACCCAGAACGATCGGATCGCCTTCGAGCTATTGCTGCTAGCCTTGCAACTGCTGGTACATACCTTTTCCCCTCTTATAAATAGTCTTGATAATAAAACTAAGTTAAGCTAAATTCCTATTTTAAATGCTAGATAATGAGTACTAGAATTCCTAAATAATTCTAAATAATCATAATCATACACAATAAAAATCCCAAGTAATGAAAAATTAGTTCTTGTTTGTTTTCCTTTGTTCCATACAAACACCAAACTTTTATTGTATAATTGATGGACTGTCTAATATTTCTGGCATTCCCTATAATATCTATTAGCAACTTGACAACAATCATTAATGTATGCAGGGTTATTTCCTGGAAGATGCTACCCAATTTCTGCAAGAGAGATTACCCAAGAAGAGCTTCAAATGGTGAGTGATAAGCATTATCGAGTGCCAATGATATCCATGTGTTTGTCTAATAGGTTCATTGTCTGAAATGTGTTGGGTAATCATGAAAACAATGATAATGTTTTTGATGGTCATTTGATATTCTAGGTGCATTCGTTGGAACACATTCAAGCTGTAGAACTCACAAGCCATATTTTCTCCAGGTATGTCTTTGCTGTACAGGTGCATGTGTTTCTGCACTCATGTGTGCCCTTGCAATGCTGTTCTAATTTGTCACTATTGGGGTCTACTGTAATGCTGTAAGACATCGCTGATTGCATGTGTGCAAGGAATTGTAAGCTATGGGGGTGTCAAATTCTGTTTTTTTGATGGGGGTTTAAATGGCCTTTTACATGGTGTATTTGGAGGGGAATTTAATCTTTAAGGAGTTGAGATGTCAATCATTTGTATAAATTTAGCTTTTAAAGATTTTTACCTGTTCTAGGCTTATATATTTCTGTTCAGGCTTGTTTGCTCTTTGGTTTATGGGTTATTTCAGATTTTACCCTTGAAAGCTTTGAGCTTTTTTGATATTTTGTTATCCTTTTCCTTTCTTTTCTTCTTCCTTTTCTTTTCTGCTACCCCTCACTTGCCTAAGTTTTCTATCTAATTGTCATCAGAAAGGTGTTTTTGTTTAATAATTTACCCTCTTGGGTGACACATTCTTTGATTGGCATGTTGTTAAAGGCCCCATTTTCATTTCACTTGTTTTTCTATGATGAGTCTGATTATATGATTAATTGGCTGGTTTGTTGGCAGTTATTTCACTCCTGACACGTATGCTAATGAGCATTCAGCTCGTGCTGCTAGGCTTGCAGCAGGATTGTGTGCTGATCTTGCTTCAACAATTTTCTCAGGACGGGTGAAAAATGGTTTTGCTATGGTATGCCTGATTGCATGTTATGTAATTTTGTTGATATTGTCTAGGGGTGGAAGAACTATCTATATTATCTTCTTAATGACATTTAATATCAATTAGGTTCGGCCTCCTGGTCATCATGCTGGTGTAAGAGAGGCAATGGGATTCTGTCTTCATAATAATGCTGCAGTTGCTGCTTTAGCTGTTCAGGCTGCCGGTGCCAAGAAGGTGCTTATAGTTGATTGGGTAATGTCCTTGTTGCTTCCACTTGATACTTTTGTATTTGGCTGACAGCTTTTGATGCTTTTTTTTGCCTGTCTTACTTTGTCCTTTGCTTTTGACCAGTAAGCTGATTTGTTTTTATACCCCTACCATGATTCTTTCAGGACGTCCATCATGGAAATGGCACACAAGAAATATTTGATCAGAACAAATCGGTGAGCTGTACAATATGTTTCATAATCCAAATAATACTAAGGGTGTGTTTGATATTGCTTTTGTTTTTGTGGTTGAGGTTTTTAAAAAGCAGTTTCATGAAAAGTACTTTTGCTGCGGTTCAAAATAAGTAGTGAAGTGTTAGGTTAAAACTATGATTGAGTTTGAGGTTAAAAAAAGCAGTTTCAAGTGTTTGGTTACCAAGCTTTTCAATTGCTTTTAACTTGTGAATTACTTTAAAGTCCATAGACATACATACACATTTATATATATATATTGTATTAATAATCATAATTTTATAATGTAAGGAATAATTCAAGTAAAATGGACACTTATCAATTAAAAAAATAGAGAAAGAAATTAAGATGGTTAAAAAAACCAAGTTAATTTAGGTAAAACTTGATTAAAAATCTATTTATGTTTTTTTTTTTTTTAATTTATTATTTTAAAAAATTATTTTAATCCGTCCACTTGAGCTTTACCTCTCATCAATACTCGGGTCGGATTTAATAATAAAAGCCCAGTTTTTTACTTAATTATTTGAGACAAAATTATCAAATTATAGTGATAAGTATATATAATATAAACAAAATATAAATGATGTCTTCCACTTCTCTTCATATATTGACCACAAAAATCCCAAAGTCTCTTCGCTCAATAAAAACCTTAATTCTCTCCTTAGAACCCACAAATCTTTCCTTCTTTATTTTCTCAAAACCTATTTCTTTCCAAAAAATCCCAACGAAGACTCAACCTTTATTTGCATCATCATCAAGCTCCATGTTTTTGCAACCAATTGACGAACTCCTTCCAAAGCTTCAAGAGATCATCAAGCCTTTTCAATCGGTTCAAGAACCCAAAGCAAAGTATGAGCAGTTACTTTTTTATGGAAAGAATTTGAAACCACTTGATAGTGAGTTTAAAACTAGGGAGCATAAAGTTGAAGGTTGTGTTTCTCAAGTATGGGTTAGGGCTTATTTGGATTTTGAGAAGAATGTTGTGTTTGAAGCTGATTCTGATTCAGTTTTAACCAAGGGTCTTGCTGCTTTGCTTGTTCAAGGGCTTTCGAGTTGGCCGATTGTGAAGGAGAAGGGGAGTAGAGGGTGAGGACGAGAAGTGAGGGATGTGAGGCGCAAATGTGAAGGAGAAGAGGGGAGCAGAGATGTTGAGGGAAAGGGTTTGATTTGGAATAATAAATTCCAATGGTAATTTTGTGTGGTTTCTGTGGTTGCTGTGGTGGGAAATTAATATTTGTCGATGAGAAAAGCCATGAGAAACAGCTATTAGCTGCTTCTCATGAAATGGTGGTTTGAACGGTTTTGTTGGTGGGCCCATGGGGTTGTGCAGCTGTTTTAATTGGTAACCAAACGAAAATTCAGTGGCTTTTTTTCAAACGTGGTTAAAACCACAATACCAAACGGGCACTAAAAGAGACCAAATATGTTCCTTTTCTCAAAACTGAAAGTAAAAATCTCTATACTTTCGTAATGAATGAGCTCACACTATATAGTGTTAGAAGCTGATTTGCATTTCTTTTTCCTATTGTCCCCATCAGTTTTTTTTGTTGATATGGAGTAAAATGAGGTAATTCTAGTGCCTAGAATTGTACTTTTGGCAATGCTTTAGAATTAGGCAATGAAAATACCTTGTATAGAGAATTTTGAAGTATTGAAGATATTTCTTTCAGTAATGTAGATCAGTCTGTTAAAAAGCACAATTTAAGCATTCTAAGCATGCTTTAGATATCTTTGCTGCATTTAATGTTTTTTTTTTAAATCTTTAGTTTTGTGCTAACTTCTTTTGTTGATTGACTTGCATTATCTATAGGTTTTATACATATCTTTGCATAGACATGAGGGGGGAAAGTTCTATCCTGGCACTGGCTCTGCAAATGAGGTACTTGACTAATTGCACCATTTGCTTTACTTCTTAAAAGGAGGATTAAGGCTCCTCATTTAACTAAAAGGAATTTATAGAGGAACACATAAACCATTCTCTTACTACCTCTTTATATCCAAGAATTGAAATTTGCCAGTCCTTCTCCCTGCTGTACCCAAGTACAAGTTCTTTGAAGGAAATGACTCTATGATCCAAGAAACTGAATTCATTGAGCTGGACATATTCGCTGATTGATTGTGTAGGGCAATGCAACTTTGTTTATGGAGCTTTTCAACGAAAAGTTTTCATGAACTGAAATGGAGACATGCATTTATATAATTTTTAATATGTCATCTCCAATGAATTAAAGAGTATCCAATGCTACTGGATATTGTTATTCAGTTGTTATTTTCCTAGTACTATTGCTTTTATTATCACTGCGATTTGGTTTTTTTTCTTTGTTTCTGTTTCTGTTTTTGAGAATGTTTGCTCTAATTGCAGTAAGACCTATCCTTAGTTGAGAGTTCAACAATCCATTTCCTAGCATGATAGCTCTGTCAATGATGTGTTATCATTCACATTGAGGATGCTTAGCCATTGAGATAGAGAGGGAGGATATAGTGTGTTTGATTTGTGCAGTTAGATATGATTTATGTTACTGTTTGTAAAAGTAATGCACATGTTTTTGCTCCTTTTCCTTGAGGTGAATTGTTATTTTTGAGCTCTGAATGATATGCTACTGCTTGAGGAAATTATTTAAAGATGATGAATATTGTCTAGTTTAGAGTAAGTACAGGTCTGAACAGTACAGGTGGTCAAGTGTAGAAGAAAATTCACTGAGTTTCATGAGCAAGGTTTTGAAAATTGATCTTTTCACCATATATTGTTATGTTAGATTTTCTGAAGCCAAAGCTTAAACTACTTTGGAGCTGGAAGAATATAGGTATGTAAAAGGATGTTGTTAGCATTTGAAACTCAGGAAATTAGAGACCAGGCACGGACCTATTAGAACATCCTAATGTGCAAGCTCGGTGTATCTGCAAAGCTGCGTCCAAAGTTGGGACACTTTTAGGATGATACATTTTATCCTACTAGTATTTTTCTCTGCTGAAAAATTTGGTTTTACATGCTGTATAATTATCAATGGCCTATATATCTTCATATATATGTTCTATTAATTCTTACCATCTCACTTGGAGTGAAACATTCATGGATGCTTTTGCAGGTTGGTAGAAACGGTGCTGAAGGATCCTGCGTAAATATTCCCTGGAGTCGTGGTGGAGTTGGTGATAATGATTATATTTTTGCTTTTCAAAACCTTGTGATACCTATAGGTTGATCTCTTGAGTTGTTATTTCATAAGTGTGAATTAAATTTAGAGGGATTGTCTGCAGTCTGAGCTTTGGCATTTGTGTATATAGTTTTAGTTATTCCTTGGAGTAACCAGGTTTGGGAAAGATGCTTTTTTGTAAATATAAATGGGTTTTGCTTGCTAAATGTTGAAATATGCCTCCATGTGGAAGTGTGTTCTTTTGCTTGTGCTGTTTTTTATTTTAAAAATATTTAAAAGAGAGTGCATCAATTGTCTGGCTATAATCAGTACTCTATTATGTAGTTTAGCCTTTGGGTGATGAAGATACAGTATGGACTGCTGGTCTGGCATAAAGTAATCAGCTCTCTTGAGGTCATAAATGTTTCTTCTAAACTGCGTGCTGTTGTGCTGTTTGATGTATTAATTACTAGTGTTGTGTTAGTTTGCCATTGTCATGCCTAGGTGCAGGATGCTCTTTGCTGTGGTGATTGTTTAATGCTTATTAATTTTTCTTAATGCCTGTGCAAGAAACTGCAGTTAAGTATTTGCTATGCTTTTGTGAATGAAGCTTTGTCATATCTTGCCATGGAATGCTTAAAATCTTGTCTTTGTTCCAGTGTTTTGTATGGTTTGCAGTCATTTTGTTTCTCATAACTAGTGCATGTGTTTTATGCCAAAAACCTTCAATGATGCTTGAATCACATGATTACAGCCACTGAGTTTGCTCCGGATTTCACCATCATATCAGCTGGATTTGATGCTGCAAGGGGGGATCCTCTGGGATGCTGTGATGTAAGGATTTTACTGTTTGACCGAATTGCTTGCAAATGTTTCTTGTCTTCTCATTTAACAAGATATACTCTGCTAGTGAGCTATTTGGTAATTTTATCATGTTGTAAAATAGTCTAATGATGGACTAATTGCTTGCAAAGAACTGAAGGAGTCTGTCCATCCAAAATCATTGACTTTCTTTCCATTTTTACTGTTGATGTTCCATGAATACCATATCTACTTCTGTACTTTAATTCTTGATGGTTCGTCACATTGACACAGCAATGATGTTTTTGCAGGTAACTCCTGCTGGCTATTCACAAATGGCAGATATGTTGTATACTCTTTCTGGTGGAAAGTTGCTTGTTATTCTAGAGGGCGGGTTTGTTTACTAGTTGACTCTTTAACTTTATTATAATTATCTCATGTCAACTGAGTTTACTTGAATAATTTCTCTGTTGCAGCTACAATCTACGTTCAATATCATCTTCTGCCACCGCAGTGATCAAGGTGAATTTTCAAATACCTGAAATCTTATAAACTCGTCATAGATGAAAACATTTAAATTTGGATGGTAGACCTATATACGAATCAAATTGTATTTTCCATAACTCTGCATGTACCATGAATATGTTAAATGATTGAAATTGCTAAAGAAATCTAGGGGTGGCGATACCATGGCAGCCTAGTGCAAGTGGTACCTGCTAACTTCCTAAAATGGTCTGTCTCTAGGGTCTTCAAACTAACCTTTGTTGTCTTAAATCTAGTTACTTTACTGACTGGGCATTGTTGACAAGGTATTGCTGGGCGAAGGTCCTGTATCTGAATTGGGAAACATTGCACCTTCCAGAGCTGGTCTTCAAACTGTTCTGGAAGTTATGAAGATTCAAATGAATTTCTGGTCATCTCTTGGATCTAGCTATGCAAAATTGCAGTCCCAATGGGGTGCGTACTGCAATACAAGTGAGAAATTCCTGCTTGCTATCTTTCGGTTTTTTCAATTATTGGTTGTTTATATCAGCAATGCCCTTCTCTCTCATTGTCTTTACTTTGTAGTCAAGTTTGATTCAGAAAAATGTTTAGAGATTTTTCGTTCTGAATACCTGCAGGAAAGCAAATAAAAAAGCGGCAGAGGACTGAGCCACCCATATGGTGGAAATGGGGAAGAAAGAGGCTGTTGTATCATATCCTTATTAGGCGTCTTCATGTAAAATCAAAGGGGCAACCTTCTCTTCATTCATCGTAGTGGTTAGTGTGAAATTTTGCGTATCAGTAATTTTTAGTTCTGTATGACTGCTACACCTTAGTGGTAGTGTTTTGTGCTTGCTGCGTTGCTCTAAAGCCTCTGGAAAGTGAGTCTCGTTTCTGCTCCTTCTGTTTTTATAATCAAATTGCTGTCCTTTCATTTGTTGCTTCTTTTGATGGTAATTGGTCAAAATGTGTTGAAGCACCCAGTTCTTACATGAGGCTTTTTATATATATATATATATATATATATATATATATATATATATATAAATGGGTCATGAAATAGCAATTTCATTAGATACGAAGTAGTGCAAAGTACATGGCTATTTTTCAAAACCCGATGGGTATGAAAATGAAAATTAATTGAAAAAAGATTGAACAATACAACTAATCGATGTATTATAGGGTTTAGTTGCCCACTAAATTAAGTACTAAATGATATGTTAATCGAGAAAAAAAAAAGTATGATCAAACGGAGATCACTGAAATTGCTTAACAAATGGCTTGTCTCTCTCTTGTTGAAGATGGACAAGTGACAACCAATCAACTCTGCTTTCTAAATGTATTTTTACTGTCTCCGTTTTTCAGAAATACCACCACTGATGTTGCGATATTTGATGAATTAAGCAGTTAAAATTAGCATAGAATACAGAATTTCAACGATAAAAAAGAGCACCTGCTACCCTTTATCCAATCTCATGTGGATGGCATTTACAAGAGATCTTTTTGATCATGTTCTTGACAAATGAATCTTCATTTTCAATACCCAGCTAGGAAGAAAAAGTCTTCGCAACATCTCTACTTCATTCCGTATCCTTTAGTCTTCCGGTGAAATTTGGAGAAAGTGAGATCCTTATTGAGGCATTGTTTGTGGTGCCACTGGGTAAGCAACAGGAACTACGTAGGGATGGTGTCCAGGTGGGGGAAGCATGACGGGAGTTCCAACAGCCGTTGCCATGTGACCTGGCGGGGCAACTGGGTGTCCACGCGGCGGACCATACATGGCTAGACCAGGCACATGGGTTCGTGTCCTATGCTTCACCGGAGGTCCCGTCACAGGGGCGGGACCGGCAGGGCTTGTGCTCACTTGTCGACCAGTAATCAGTGGTTGATGAGAATACACATCTCCATTGTTCAAACTTGTAATATCATGGATGCTAGACCTCCTCCTATCTCTGTTCATCGAGTTTAATCGGATGAAGTATTTCTGAGCATGGCTTGCCACTTGCGTTGGTGTTCTTGATGTGACCAAGTTTCTTGATATGCTTCTCCAATCTCCTTTGCCGAACTTGTCAAGACCAAGTAGAAATAACCTGAAGGGAAAGGAAAGGAGAGGGAGATTAGGGCCGCGTCAAACTAATCATTCAAACAAAACTCCCACAAATTAACATGTTGTTTGCGAAGAAACACAAGATTCTTGTTCCACTCCAAGTTTGCAGCCAAACAATGAACAGCTACACCAAAAGTAGTCACTGTCTGCTACATTAAACTAATCAACTCTGTTCCATTACATGGGTAATTACCTAAACATGGAGGAGAGTTTAAATTAATCCTAGGAGAAAGTACAGAGACATGGATTTACCTATGCTCTTCTTCTGTCCATGGAATACCTTTCTTTCTTTCTTGTTCTGACCTTGATGCTCCATGGCCGGATGACTCACGACCTAACCCCATAAACCCACTTCCATAACCACGACTCAATTTCTTCTCGGTAGTCCTCGACCCAGAAAGTCCATGAAAATCCTCAGTTGAAGACGTGGCTTCCTCTCCTTCATAATTTGGTATGGGCACATTTCCTGCCTCTATAGTACAAACATCCTCTACTAGTATTTTGTAGTGTAGTTTCAACTCTTCAAGACTTTTACCAGGCACCATTGAAGCGATCTTTCCCCATTGCTCATTTGAATCCTCATCAATCCAATGCATTGCTATTGCATTCTCAAAAGCTTTCTCTTCATCTCTTGTCCAAGTGATTACACTTGCCATGGTGTGTTTGCTCCACAATTCTTTTAGAATTATGACCCCCCCCTCTCTAGTTAGAAAGGGTGCGTAGGATAAGGAGGAGAAACATTGGTGTGTAGGATTGTTGGGGTGTGAAACTATCAATTTGATGAGGACTGCTTGGAGAAGCATATGGAAAAATCTCTCCCCAGTGTCATCACGCTTCACTTTCTTCCTCGCAAAGTGCCACATTCTCAATCGTGTAAGAGTTCAAGTTGGGAGAGATCGGTCCCTTAGGAGATTCCAAGACTCCCGTGGCCACACTCTTAAAACTATGATTCTGACCCACACACACTCCATTATGATTTGCCACTGAGTCCAAGCACTTGCTATCTCTAATACTTCATCTTTTTGTCAACTGAATAGTGACCAATAGTGAAAATTTAATCTCATGAATCTTCTTCGAATGTGTTTAGAGGTATAATAATGATTACTTTTCAATATATATTTTTTTGTTAAGAAACGAATCTAATTAATATATATTTTTTATTATTTTAAAAATTAATGTTGACATAGCACATGAAAATAACATGAAAACACTAAAAATATTTAAGTGGAAGCAAATAAAAAAATAAAAAAACTCTCTTTTAAAACTAAAAAATAAACAGACTCTTATTATATGCTTAGGAGTGTGTCAGAAATTACTTTTTAAAGTGTTTTTTTATTTAAAAATGCATCAAAATAATATATATTTTTTTTATTTTTTAAATAATATTTTGACATGAGCATATAAAAACGATTTGAAAAAATCAAAAAAATAATTTAAATAAAAATAAAAATAAGATTTTTTTATTTTTTTGTAAAACAAATATTGAAATGCACTCCAAAACAACGCTCCCAAGCTAGCTTTAGGGTATCAATTCATTTGTCAAATAAAAGTAAAATCTATAAGCTACCAAGTTGTTGCATTTTGATTTTGTGGTAAATAGGCTACAATTAATTTGTTGAAATGAGAAATACTCTCAAGAGATGGAACACAATTTTTTTTTTTATTGTTTTATTTCTCAAACAATTGCTGCTGAAAGTATTTATGGAAGGAGAAAAGAAAAAACACAAGCCAATTATTTTTTTAATTGTGCACTTGTTATTACTTAATCAATCATCTATGTATGTATTAACCTGGGATTTGATACATCTTAGTGATGTTCAACTCCAAGACCTTTTTTTTTCTTGCTAAATGTTATTTTAGCCTCTTATAAATCATGTCAATATAAGGGGTGTTTGACATTATATTTCAAAAGCGTTTTTGAAAAAAAAAATGAATTTGTTTTTATTTTTATTTTTTATTTTAAATTAAAATTATTTAGTATTTTTAGATCATTTTTATGTGCTGATGTCAAAAATAATTTTTTAAAAATAAAAAATATTTTGATACATTTTTAAATGAAAAACACTTTAAAAAACAACGTCAACCACGTTCCAAAACAATCACTAGGTTTACGACAATCTAAACTTGTGCTTTTATAGCAATATTTCTTCCAATGTGTCAAAGGAGCTTGCTTTTTGGTCTGACCACTTACTATTACCATGCTATCAAGGAGGATCCTAAAAAAGGAGCAAATTTACCTATTAAATCTTAAAAAAGATTGAGAATGGAAAACTCTCTTTCATCCTTTTTTCTTCTTGACAATAAAATTTTCTTTTCTAGACATAAATACTCTTGTTTCATATATTATCATTGTACAATAAGTATAACTCACATATTTGCACCCATATCTCTCTGTCTTCTAAGTAACATTGCAAAAAAAAAAAAAAAATCCAACGACCTTGCATCATTTGAGTAAGGTCTGAAAAGCATTATCCTAGACCAACTTATCCTCGCCAAGCTGTTTGGGCTAGGCTCAATCAACCTCACTAATCCATGTCCACATCTAAGCCCAAACATGCTATCTACAATGCTTTTTAGGTCTGATCCAAAATCCCTTCTAAGCATGCACCTTAATGTAGTTATTAGTTCTTATAAATTAGAACAGCAATGCACACATCCATTTTTGCCGTTCACATCTAAACCACAATTAGTGTTCATGACACATTGATTTTTGTGTAGAGAAAATGCATTATTTTTCTCATCAACAATTGTTTCTTTCCCATATGTTACCTTAAAAGGCATCTTCCAATCACAAACCTTTCCACCAATGGAATAATAAGGCACCATAACCAATGACAAACACCAACATTTTCATTAACGAGATACCTTAATGAAAAGACGAGAGTATCAAAGTATATCTCCAAAGGCTTTAAGAAGGAATGCTCTACGTAGAAAGTTTACTCACATTCATTACCATTAAGCCTTGATTAATGAGGTCTATAACTAACTAAACTCTTTTTAATGTGAAATAGATGACCGAAAACCATACTCAAGTAGAAGAAACAAGCATAACAAGAAAAGAACAACTTTGTTTCCATCTATGAATAGAAGAATCTCCCAACTACCATTGATTTCCTAGGAGCTTTAAGGAATTTAAAATGACCATATTTTCTTACAACCACAAGTGTTGAGGTATTAGTTGTTAAGGAAAAAGAATTTATGTGATACCCACCTCTTTAAAAAAATGACATGAACATAGAAATCTTAATAAATTTTATTTATTCCACCACAATAATGATCATGATATTAGGAATATCATGTTCTAAAACAAGGATGAAAATATTGACTGCTAGGAGTCACCTCCAATAATTTACAAGAAAGGAAATACACCTTAAACGAACACAAAAAATATCCGAATGATTCATTACCCAAGATTAAATGATTTTCAAAAATTGTATCTTTGCTCGCATGATAAAATCTTTTAAACCTTTTAGTTTTTGTAGTATTGTTTCTCCATGTTTCCAAAAGAATTTTACATGCCTTCAAAGAAATTCTCCATATCTCCAAAAAGACTCTCCATGTTTACAATGAAATATCTATATCTTCAATAAAATCATCATGTTTTCGTGCAATGTCTCTAAAAACAATGCTTTAACATTTCTTTCATGATTGTTATCACCAAAGATATCTTGGCGAAGTTGATGCGACCATATTATTTGATAATTTCATCCATATTTACGTAGTGTTTTGCATATGTTTTATGTATAAAATGCCTTGATATTCTTTGTTTTATATTTTGAAGGCATTTTTGGATGAAAGATGCAAAAAGGAGGTAATTGGAGATGATTGACAAATTTGACCTTCAGTCGGTGTTTTGTGCAGAGTGGAAGCTCTAGAGATCGAAATGAAGTGATTCCAGTGACATTCAAAAGCTAACATCCATAAATTTATGAAAAGCTAAGTAAAATAAATAAAATAAAGAAGATCATGGAAATCGCAGCCTTCAAAGTCAAATCTTGCAATCTGCCGATATCGACTTTTGTCCATTACAACTTCAATATCTCGAGCTACAAAAGTCAGATTGATGCAAACTCAATTGTCGTGGATTCAGGACTCAAAGGCCTATAAACGCTACAAATTTCAGCTCAAAACGATGTGACATGAGGGATATATGAACTGTACAAGGGACAACTAAATTCTGCCAACTTAAGGAAGGACAATATTTTGTAAAATAGACACTAGGGTTTCTAAGCATATATAAAGGAGAAGAGGAGCAAGGAAGTGGCGGCCAGCACAAAAGAAAATACAAAATCTTCCTCCTCCAAACCCTAAATCATGTGGTCTTCCATCTTTTTATTTAGTTGTTCAATAAACATGCAAGGCTAGACTCTTTTGCTTGGTTGCAAGGACACAAAAACCTTCGGATTTCAAGAACTGTGAGATTTATTCTTCCTTCTATTTTTAGTTTATGTTATGAATGAGTATGATTGTTTTCCTGTGCATATTTTCTATGATTGTTGTTGATGATTGCTAGAGCGGACTCTAAGTTATTGTTGTGAACAATCTATTGCTAAGTTTAATATCAAAACCGGAGTTGTGATATATGAACTTGTGAAGCATCTAAGCTTGATAATTGTGGCAGAACTACATTATTGAACTTAGGGAGAACATTTGAATAAATTGACACAAGTTGCGGACAACTTGTATGTTAATCTTGATGAAATTATCTAGTTCTTGATGAAAGTCGAAACAAATTGAGATGGAGGAAGAAGAGATAGAAACTGAATTGAGTACAAAGAAAGAACATCCTCCTCCTCCACAAACAGAAACAAAGACCAACACTCCAAAGGTAACTTTTCACTCAATTAATTCCAGTTTTAAAACAAATCCACCCTTTCCTGTGAGTTCTTCTAGGTCAAAGAAAGAAGACAAAGAAAAAGAGATCTTAGAGGTTTTCAAGAAAGTGGAACTGAACATTCCTTTGCTTGATGCCATCAAGCAAATTCCCAAGTATGCTAAATTTTTGAAGGAGTTGTGCACTACCAAAAGAGCTTTCAAACTGAAAGGTCATGAAATGGTAAGTATGGGTGAAGTTGTATCTGCCGTTGTTCAAAAGAATCTGCCTTTGAAACAAAAAGACCCAGGTGCGTTTACTATCCCATGTGTTATTGGTAATGCTAGTTTTAAAAGAACTTTATGCGATTTAGGTGCATCCATTAGTGTTATGCCCAAACATGTTTATGATTCTCTTAGTCTTGAGCCTTTGAATAAAACTAGCATTGTAATACAACTTGCGGATCGTAGTTTTGTTTACCCACTTGGTGTGATAGAAGCTGTCCTAGTCAAGATTAATAGTTTGGTTATTCCATGTGATTTTTATATTCTTGATATGGAACATGATTCTTGTGATTCATCAACCAGCACTCCTATATTGTTTGGTAGACCATTCTTGAAAACCGCCAACACAAAGATTGATTGTGGTAAGGATACCTTGTCTATGGAGGTAGGAGATGAAAAAACTGACCAATGTGATACATCATTAAATGCAAGACTCATAATAATCTCACAAGCATTTCCATACATAAGGAAAGATTGGCTATGTATTACAAATCATCCAACTCAACAAAACTATTACAAGCAAGTATAATCTAATATAAAAGCAATCATACATATGTTATAAAGAAATACAATAAATTCAACCAATTATTGCAAATTAATCACCATAAATTCAAATACCTATTGTAAATTAATAACATAAATGAATCGACACATGGGATTTAAATTTGACCTTTGGGAGTGGCTAGAATAAAAAAATATATATATTAAAGAAAAACAAGGCATTGACATGGTATTAAAATAACACATGGGTAGTGGTGGTATGAATGCTATGTACAAATTGAACTTGTAAAACAAGTGGTAGAACTGAGCAAATTGCCAAGCCAAAATGAGTTATGATTTATGCTAAATCTAGAGGCATAATTTCAGCTAGTTTTTAGAGAGGAAGAGTTTTGTTTTTTGGGTTGATTTTGCTTTGATCTATAGGTTAATTTCTTGTTAGAATTTGAGGTTGTTTTGGTTATGTTTTTGCAAAGGTTTATTATAACAACCTTAACTTTTTTAATGCTATTTCACTTTTTTAATAATCATCTATGTAAACATAAGGTATTTTATTATATAGGACTTCTTGATATTCAATCCTTTTCATTTTCACACATGTTATAAATTATACATTACATAAATGTTCATCTTATGAAAGATTTATATTTATTTTATTTCCATTTAAGAAATAGAATATCTAATTTTAATTAAATTTCAGCAGAGTTTTCATTACACTAGAAATCTACCTAATACTTTTATTTACCTACAATAACAAACAACAACAATCCAAGCACAATAATTCATACAATCAAAATCACAAATATAATTATCTAGCACAAATAATACAAAATAAAGTTTATATTATTTTAGGAGATAAACCTAATCACAAGTGTGTGTGTGTGTGTGTGATGAAATTTAGTATGATGGTCTTATTATAATGTCTCATTGTAATGGGTGACCTATCCAAATGAAAATAGTGAAGATGATCTAATTGTAATTTGTGATCTACCCAAGTGAAAATAATGAAGATGGTCTCATTGTAATGAGTGACTTACCCAGTAAAAGTGTGAGGATGAAGATGGTGAAAATCTCGAAGATGGTTTTATTATAATGGGTGATCTACCTAGTAGATGGTCTCATTATGAAGGTTGACCCACCAAGAGATGATCTCGTTGTATGGGTGACCTAACCAGAAGATCTCGTTGTAATGGGTGACCTCTCTAGGTGAAAATAGTGAAAATGATGTCATTGTAATGGGTGAGCTACCAAGGTGAATGTCATGTTGATGGTCTCATTGTTATGGGTGATCTACCCAAGTGAAAGTGGTAAAGATGATAAAAGACACCAAGATGGTTTTCTTATAATCATTGTTGTTAACATCATGTTTTGACTCCTAAAATCATATGATTTTACGAGTCAAATGCATAAACCTGGTAAAATCGGGTAGAAAAATTGAACCCCACTGAAATTGGTTCTGACTCGGTAAAATTGGTCAGAATCATAAAATCAAACTGGTTACGATCTTGACTCATCCTCGGTCCTTTAATTAATTTCCTTTTCCCCAATTCTTCTTTCAGTTCTTAGTCTTCTCAAACCCTCTCAGCACTAGACCAGTTTTCCTCTCCTCTCATCTCTCAAATTGTCCTCTCCTCTTACCTCTTAGAGTTCAATTCGTTAGAGATGATCTATAAGCTCATCACCATCGTCACCTCTCATCTATAAGCTTGTTGCCATCATCATCTCTCATCTATAAACTCATTGTTGTCGTCACCTCTCAAGGTTAGTTAACTTAGTTTATGTATCAAAATCCAATGACTAGAAAACCAGTTTACCAAAGTCTTCTCGAACACCCCTTTCCACAATAATCATATTTTTTTCTTGATGCTAGTACTAGGAGTAGTAGAGAGAGACAAACAATAACTAAATGTTTTATTAGTATATAAAAACACACCCTCTTTATGGTTTATGGTTTCCTCGATTATTGATTGAATGCTATATTTCTCTATTGATCATGAATGGTTAAAAAAACAGGGTTTCTGGGTTTCAATTTCATTTTAACTACAGTGATATAAACTTCAAATGTTGAACTAGGTTTAAGGAATTGTGTTGATTTCAGCCAGCAGTTTGCGCAAGTATGTTTCTACGTTTCCTTCCATGAAGTGAATAGATTTAATAATTTATTTGAATGAGTTTGTTTTATTATAGGTGGTGTATTTTATGATTGATTGGTTTTACAAATTCTTTCATTATTTTGTTGGGGTTGGGGAGTTTTGATTGCCTAGTCTTTTGTTAAATAGTTGCATAGTCACATTGTTCATATAAGAACACTCAACACAATTCATGAAAACTTTTCTTTTGTTCTCATTTTTTTTGTTACTCATCAGATTCCTGTTTATTCTTTTATTGGTTGCTTAGAAAAAAAAAAAGAAAATTCACACACACACTAGTCCATCTCTCTTGATTTTTGCTTTCAAATATAAATTTCTATATAATTAATAGAAATTTCTCCTAGTCATGTAAATTACATCTAGGTTGATTCTTAAGTCTTAAAGAGGGGTGCTTTTTTGATGAAAATCTCATTTTGGAACATAAGAGCATTTGAGATGTAAATTACATCTAGTTGATTCAAAATCTCATTTTGATGTAAATTACATCTAGATTATGTAAATATATTCTTTTTTGATGAAAATATCAAATTGAAAGAAATTTACTGAAGCAGAATGCATAGGAGGGTCATTGAAACCATTTGGATTTCCAAAGTCATGTTTTAAATTGTTGACAAGATGCCCAGAAACATCTTGCATAGCTTCCATACCTATATTTGTCTAAGGATATTGCACAACAACATACCTTCTCCTACAAAACAAGGACACAAAGTATTTGCAGCCAGCATGACACTAAAGTATTACTGATTAAAACTTATCAAGGATGCGATTTTGAGATTTAGAATGAAGTTAATCCATATAATTTCAGGAGTTTGGAGTTAAATATTGTTGCCAATACTAATGTTGAAGTTGGAGCTAGTATTAGCAATATCGGTGTTGGTACCAGTAGTAGTACTAATAATCCTTTCGATAGTAATGCTTTAACAACGAGGAAGATGAAGGTAATGAGGCTGATTTAGTTTACATAGCACGCCGACAGAATATTTGTTTTAAATTTTTTAGTTTTTACATAATGAATTCTATGGACATAATTGTTTTATATTGTATTTTAAGTTATTTTAAATTATGTATGAACCTTAATTAATGAAGTTTTATGGACATAATTGTGTTGTATTGTACTCAAAAATATTTTACTTATGATTTTTCTACCAAAACGATTTTACTTGCGATTTTATGATTTTTGTACAGAAATATTTTACTTATGATTTTATAATTTTACGATCCGAGTTCAAATGACAAATCTGTGTCGTGTCAAAATGCGAGTTTGATAATCTTGGTTTTAATGGATGACCTAAAAAGTTTATGAAGTTGTAATGGGTGACATTCCCAAGTGAAAGTGTGAAGACAATGATGGTCTTATTGTAAAGGGTGACCTACCTAGGTGAAGATGGTGAAAGACACAAATATGTTCTCGTTGTAATGGGTGGCCTACCGAATTGAAAGAGTTTAAGATGGTCTTGTTGTAATGGGTGATGTAACCAAGTGAAAGTGTGAAGATAAGGATCATTTGTTGTAATAGATGACTTCTCCAGGTGAGACATGAAGATCATCTCATTAATTTTTTCGCGTTTCGCGCCCCGTTATCCCTGTAAAGGGGAGACAACAACGCGCTGTGAAAGGGGTGTGTTTTATAGTCGTAAAAATTATAACACAAATATGTTCTCGTTGTAATGGGTGGCCTACCGAATTGAAAGAGTTTAAGATGGTCTTGTTGTAATGGGTGATGTAACCAAGTGAAAGTGTGAAGATAAGGATCATTTGTTGTAATAGATGACTTCTCCAGGTGAGACATGAAGATCATCTCATTAATTTTTTCGCGTTTCGCGCCCCGTTATCCCTGTAAAGGGGAGACAACAACGCGCTGTGAAAGGGGTGTGTTTTATAGTCGTAAAAATTATAACTATAATTATCAGGAGTTGCCACCTAGTATTAAGGTCACTAGAAATCTATTGGTCTCTGAAAGTCTAGGTAAGGGGACTTGTTATGCAAGGGGAAGACGCATCACCCCAGTGCACCCTTCCTAAGGTAAGCTGCATTGTTGTTTGATTTTTTTTTCTAAGTCATTTTTATTTCTTGGTATTTTCTAAGGCTCGAGGTAGATCTCTCTTTTTTTATTCCCGAGTGTACTTTACAATGTAATTTTACACCGCATTAAAAACTTTTTTTTATCTGCGGGTGTACTTTACAATTATTTTTACACCCCGATAGTTAAAAAAATAATTATTAAATTTTTTGATATCTTGGCCAAATTCCAACGGATAATCATAAACTGGTTACGATATCTAATTTTCATTCAAAATATGAGAAAGATGCATCATATATTTTTTTTACAAAAAATATGCTTGAAAAATCTTGCAATTCGACCGTATGCAGGAAAACAACATGTTTTTTGTTTTTTTTAATGCAATTTTAAAAAAAAATAAAAAAATTTGGGTCGAGGCTAACCTAGCTAAATGGGCCAGCCCAAGAAAGACAGAAAGCAAAAAAATAATATAATATATATATAAGCCGAATTTAATTTTGCATTTCACGTAACATGAACAGTGACAAGGTGGTCGGTCAACCACGACGTGAGGCTTATCTGCTACTGTCACCGGGTAGAGGAGGCCGAGGTGGTTGTCCTTGTGGTGGTGGCATAAAAAATGGTGGTCTGTGGTGGCTGGAGGTGCTCCTAAAGTGGCTGGTCTGTGCTAGAATTTGTGGTTGCTGCTTCGCCGGAGCTGGTTGTTGCTATTGGAGGTCACAGTGAAGTCGCCGGTGCTGAGAGGAGACAAGGATGGTGACTGGCTGCTGCTTGGTTCGACTATGGAGAGGGAAGGGCGGACTGGCTGCTGCTTGGTTCGACTATGGAGAGGGAAGGGCGGCCTGTGCTGAGGAAGAAGATGCAATGCCGGTGGAGAGAGAGAGAGAGAAAGATGTCAAACCGAGAGAGAGAGAGCTACGGTCAATGCTGAGGAAGATGAAGAATGATGGTGTGATTTTTGTGTGATGTCTTCTTCTTCCTCACGTGTTTTGCTTTTTTTTTCCTGCACAATTCTCCTGTAAATTCCCCCCCTCTCTGCGTTATTTTTCCCTTGTCCTCTCTATTACGTAATTTTTTCTCCCCGTTATTCTCGGTCTCCTCTTTGTGCATGGTTTCTTTCTTGCTATTTGTAGGGAAAGGAAGAAACTTGTGTGCAACGATGGCTTAACCCCCTGTGACTGTGACTGTGACTGCGGGGTTGTCGGTGGCGTGCCTGCTAGCAATGGTAGCGTTTCAGTGGCGGGAATGTAGTTGGGAGAAGGTGCAAGTTTAGTTTGGTCCCTCAATTCGTAATTATTCTAATTTCACCCCAATTGGATTTAAACTTGTAATTTTGTGCAATTGTATCCCCGTCAGAATTTCAACAGCAACCTTAGCTTTGCGCGCATTTTTTTTATTTTGGTCCTTAGTTTCCGATTTGTGCAATTTGACTCTCAATTGACCATTAAACTCTCAATGTCTTCAATTTGGACCCTGACTTCGCATAATTGGCTTGGAAAAATTCAATTCGGTCTCTAAAAATTCCAATCTTCTCAATTGAACCCAAATTAAGCTCAAGAACCTGATTTTTCATTGATTAAGCCCTTAATAAATTTATTTCGACCAGTTTAAAGTATAATTAAGTCTTTGCACTTAATTAAATCCATCAATTGGACCCTAAATTAATTCTAAACATAATTATACTTTCAAATGGCCCATGATTGAATCAAATTGGCCTATAAAAATATAATTATGATTTTCGGCTTAATTCTCACGAAGCTTTATCCAATAATAAATTACTTTATCCTTGATTCTGCATTTTCTCATTTTTTGGCACAAAAGAGGTACGATTTGGATCCTGAAAACGTCAAAAAATTCCAAATTCATTTAAACTGGGTATATTTTGGGGAATAACCCAGAAATTGGGTTATGACAATAATGTTGACCTTCCCAAAAAAATGTCATGTAAATGGTCTCATTATTGTAGTTGACCTACCCAGGTGAAAGTGGTGCAAATAGTCTTGTTGTAATTAGTGACCTACCCATGTGGAAACAAAAGATGATGATGAAGATTTCATGGAATGTGAGATAGGGCTAGAAAGAACATTATCTCTTGGATCTATGTTTGAGGGATAAAAAGTGCATCGAGATGAGAAAAAGAGAGATAGGGCTAGAAAATGCATTATCTGAGTTGATGGTTGAGGGCTGAAAAATACACTAAAACAAGAAGAGAGATAGGGCTAGATAGCACACCATCTGAGTTGGTAGTTAAAGGCTAGAAATGCACTTAAATGAGAAAGGAAGACTAGAAAATGCACTTAAATGAGAAGGGAGATAGGGCTGGAAAATGCACTATTTGAGTTATGGTTGAGGGTTAGAAAGTACACTCAAACAAAAGAAAGAGAGATAAGGATGGAAAGTGCACTATCTGAGATGATGGTTGAAGGCTAAAAAGCACACTATTTGAGTGATGGTTGAAGGCTAAAATGCACACTTAAACAAGAAGAGAGATAGGGGTAAAAATGCGTACTATCTTAGTTGTTGGAAAACACACTCAAATGAGAAGGGAGATAAGGTTGGAAAGCAAAATATATGATTTGGATGAGTGATGGGAAACACATTAAAACAAGAAGGAAAGAATAAGTCTAAAAAGTATACCATCTTAATTGATGGTTGATAGCAAGAAAACACACTCAAAAGAGGAAAAAAATAGGGATGGAAAACACATTATTTTAATTAATGGTTGAGGACTAGAAAACACACTAAAAAGAGGAGCAAAATGGGGCTGGAAAGTGCACTATTTTAATTGATGGTTAAGGGTCGGAAAAACACTCAAATGAGAAGAGAGATAGGGATGTAAAACACATTATCTGATTTGTTTGAGGGCTAAAAAACACACTTAAATAAGGATAATAGAGATAAAGTAAAAAAAATACACCATTTGAGTTGATGGTTGAGGGTTGAAAACACAATTAAACGAAAAGAGAGATAGGACTAAAAAACACACTATCTGAGTTGGTGGTTGAATGTGGGAAAGCGCACTCAGATAAGAAAAGAGATAGGCTAAAAATCGCACTACCTAAGTTAGATGAGGGATGGAAAACACACTCAAAATAGAAGGAAAAAGATGAGGCTAAAAAAACACACTATCTTAATTGATGGTTGAGAGCTAGAAAACACACTTAAAAGAAGAGGAAAATAGGGATGGAAAGCACAATATTTTATTTGATGGTTGAGGGTTGGAAAACACACTCAAATGAGAAAAATGAGAGATAGGGATGTAAAATACACTATTTGAGTTGATTGAGGGCTAAAAAGCACACTCAAATAAGGATAAACGAGATATAGTAAAAAAATACACTATCTGAGTTAATGGTTGAGGGCTAGAAAACACACTCAAATAAGAAGAGAGATAAGGCTAGAAAGTGCACTATTTGAGTTGGTGGTTGAATGCTGGAAAACACACTCAGATGAGAAGGGAGATAAGGCTAAAAATGCACTATCTAAGTTGATGAGGGATAGAAAACACACTCAAAACAGAAGGAAAAAGACAAGACTGAAAAAGACATTATCTTAATTGATGGCTGAGAGCTGGAAAACACACTTAAAATAGCAGGAAAATATGGTTGGAAAGTACACTGTTTTAATTGATGGTTAAGGGTTGGAAAATACACTCAAATGAGAAAGAGAGAGATGGAGTTGTAAATCACACTACTTGAGTTGATTGAGGTCTAAAATACACTCAAATAAGGATAAGGGAGATAAAGTTAAAAACAATACTATTTGAGATGATGGTTGAGGGCTAAAAAGCGCACTCAAACGAGAGAAAAAATGATAAGGTTGTAAAACGCATTATCTGAGTTGATTGATGGTTAGAAAGCTCAATTAAAAGAGAGCTAGAGATAGGGTTATAAAGCGCACTATCTATGTTGATTGAGGAAGCACAGTGTCGCGACGACGATTTTTTTCGCGCTTCGCGCCCCGCCTGGATTTGAGGGAGACAACGGCGCGCGGTGAAAATGGGGGGTTGTTTTATAGCCGTAAAATTTGCGACTATAAATATTAGGAGTCGCCACCTAGTATTAAGGTCACTAGGAACCTATTGGTCTGCGAGAGTCTTGGGTAAGGGGACTTGTTGTGCAAGGGGAAGACGCATCACCCCCAGTGCACCCTACCTAAGGTAAGCTGCATTGTTGTTTGGTTGTTTTTCTAAATTAAAAATTTTGCACTGCATTTTCAAAAAAAAAGATTTTTTTGTCTGCGGGTGTACTTTACAATGTAATTTTACACCGCAGTTATAAGTTTTATTTTATCTACGGATATACTTTACAATGTAATTTTACACCGTAGTTAAAATTATTTTAATCTACGAATGTATTATACAATGTAATTTTACACCATAGTAAAAAATATTTTTTATTTGCAGGTGTATTTTACAATGTAAATTTACACCAAAAAAGCTAAAACCGAAAAGTTGTTAAATTATTTATGACATTTTGGCCGAATACCAATGGATAATTGCAAACTGGTTACAATATCCGAATTTTTGTTTTAAAAATATGGAAAAATATCCAACATATTTTTTACGAAAAACACAATGAGAAAAGCTTTGGAATTCGGCCGTATGCACAAAAACCCATTTTATATTTTGATTTTTTTGTAATAATAATAATAATAATAATAAAAATATATATGTATATATATCTTTCAAAAATATTTTAAAAAGATATATTTTTTTTATTTTTTATTTTTTTATTTTTTATTTTATTTTTTTATATTATTTTATTTTATTATAGGCTGGGCTGACAGCCCAACCTTAGTGGACTGGGCTTCCAGCCCTCACGGGCTGGAAGCCCAAAAGGCTGCGGATGGGCTGGGCTTCCAGTCCTCACGGGCTGGAAGCCAGAAGAGTATGGCTGGGCTTCCAGCCATCGTGGGCTGGAAGCCCGCCTTTTTATGGTCGGGTCAGGCACCAAACCCGACCCGACCCATCGGGAGTGAATTATTTCACTCCCGCGAAGAAGATGAATAGTAGGTTGATGGTTTTTCGAGTTTGAGGAATGGCTTACCTGTTAATATTGTTGTGTAGAGGACATCGAGGTGATTCTTCTGGTCGTGACGGTGTTGGCAACGGTGGCCGGAAAAAGCCTCCGAAGTCTCGGGTTTTTTGTTGCAGTCACGGGAAACGTCGCCGGGACTTCGCCTGAGGATATGCTCTTGTTACTGGTGAAGAGGGGAGGCTCACGGTGAGGGAGAGGAGGCTAATGGACGGTTGGTTGGCCAGAAATGGTAGAGAGAGAGAGAAGAGACGGGGTTGTTTTTGTAGAGAGAGAGGTTGCAGAATTTCATTTTCTCCTCTTCTTCTCTTCTCCGTCTCTTCGTTTTCGTTTCCTCAGTTTTCAAAACTTCCCTCTCTTCTCTGCATTTTTCTCTCCATTTTCCTCTTCCACTATCCCCTTTTTTTCTGCGCCTTCTCCCTAGAATTTTTTTTCTCCTCCCTCAGGCAGTCGTGCATGGTGGCTTTTATAGGCGTGCTCGGCCTGACACGGTGGCTGCTGGTCGGCGACGTGGTGTCTGGCGTGCCTGCGATGGTGGCTGGTCAGCAGGCGTGGGCTGCCGGTCGGCGGGTTGCAGGGAAAGGGAGACGGCAGGGAAGGCACGGCGTGCGTGCTGTGCAGCTTTGAGAAGGCAAAGTTGGACTTTGGTCCTTCAATTTATGATTGTTTCAATTGCATCCTCAATTGGATTTAAATTTGTAATTTTATGCAATTGTGCCCCTGGACGAATTTCAACATTACCCTTGACTTCGAGCGTCTTTTTCACTTTGGTCCCTTACCCTTGATTTACGCAATTTGGCCCTTAATTGACAATTACACTTTTAATTGTTTTCAATTTGGCCCTTAATTTGCGTAATTAGCTTAAAAAATTCAATTTGACCTTCAAAAATTCTGATTTTCTCAATTGGGCCCAAATACAACTTGAGAATTCATTTTTTCATCAATTAAGCCCCAAATAAAATTAATTAGACCAATTTAAAGCATAATTAAGTCCTTACACTTAATTAAATTCTTCAATTGGACCCTAAATTAATTCTCAAATGTAACAATACTTTAAATTAGCCCATTATTATATCAAATCGGCTTATTTAAAATATAATTATGATTTTTGACTTAATTTTTACTTTGAATTTGTATCTTTTCTCATTTTTGGGCACAAAAGAGATACGATTCGGCTCATAAAATATTCCAAATTTCCACCATGATTTTTTACCGACACCAAAACCCTTTATTTTTTATTTTTGTTATTTTTATTTTATTTTGGGGAGTAACCCAAAAATTGGGGTTATGACACACAGAAACACTCAAAAAGTAAAGAGGTTAGGGCTCAAAGGCACACACAAAAATGATGAGTGAAGGTTTGTAAACTACAATCCCTCCAAAACATTTTCCTTATATCCTCGATATAGATGCAATGCATGATGATACCTATATACTTATACGAGAAATATAAGTCTCATTTTTTCTCCATGGGCTTTTCCTTTTTGGAGTTTGGATCCCTATAACTAGCTTTAGTGGTTTTTCACTTTTGCTTACTCGAGTCACAACTTGTGATCTTGACCTCTAGGGATGAAAGATCTTTAGAATGTATTGATATGCCTCCTTGCTTAAAGCCTTCAGTTTTGTCTGACATTCTCTGTCTTCTCACGAAAGGAACGTGAAGTCAGTTTCATTGTTTTTTTAGATTTCCCCCAGTTTGGTCATGCTTTATAAGGTTTTTAGATTTTCAGTGTTTTTAGGAAGATGATATACAAAAAAGGGTTGGTTATTTACAAAGATTGCTTTCATGTAAGATTTTTGGAATTTCAAAGTCATTCCAAGCACAAAAATCATTTTGATTGTGATTTAAAGAAAACATGTTCTATAAGAACTCAAACGATCCCTCATTGTTAGGTTTTATGTTTTTCTTGATGGAAATATGAAGTTAAGTTTGTTTCACGTCTTGTTGGTTCGAAGAGCTTAAATGAAATATGATGAACTGTCTATAAGGATTGTTTTGAATGGAAAAATATTGTCTATCAATCCATATTGTCTATCTTTGATCAGAAAGGATTTTATTAGGTGTGTAACTTAGGTTTAGTTGTTGGCTACAAAAAACAAGATATTTGTAGGCCCAAAAAGTATTTAAAGGTTTTGAAAACTAAGGATCATTGATGCTTGTTCTTAGAGCTCTTTTTGGTCCATAGGTTTTGGACCCTAATATAATTTATAAACATAATTAAATTTTAATTTGGCCCATGATTAAATCAAATTGGCCTATTAAAAATATAATTATGACAAGGGTAATGACTTCAAGACCAAGTCAACAAGACCAAGAACTTCTTACATTCTAGTCTTTAAAAGAGTTGTACTCATACATATTAAGTTTACCAACACTTTAAATGACACAAAATACAAAAATGGACCTCTTAGAGCCACTTACAAAAACATAACAAAAAACATAATCTACTCCTCACGAGCAAATGATGGACCTGAAAATTAATACCAGATAATTCCATATAAAAATCAAAATAAATGTAATAAAAATTTATTTAACCAACTATACACATTCTTATATAATTATTTTCCTCCTTTTCTTCTATAATTTTTTCATCAAAACTCTTGTTCATCCCCCTACCCATAACCATATGTTCCATGTTTAAATTTCATAAAATAATTACAGTTGTTTGAACCACCTTCATTCTACGGATACCAATATTGTTGGTATCCTCATCACCTTGTAGTCAACATCCTCGAAAAAAAACCCTTCCCGAGCTCTAACATACCCCCGTGTTTATTTATGTACGTGCAACGATTTCATTCCTAGAATTCTAACAAACACTAATGTATATGTATAATGCATAATGCTCCCTTTATCCTGGATTCTAACACACACTAAATGTATGTTAGCCTATGCAATAGCAATCCCCATCCCCGAGGTTCTAACATATACTGAATGTATGTTTGTAATTTATGACAATCCCCTTATCCTAGATTCTAACATACACTAAATATATAATCATCATTTATTGTGATCCCTTTACCTGGGATCCTAACATACACTAAATGTATGTTAGTCACTGCTATGTTCCATTCATTCCATAATGTCTACATTAGCAATACTACCACAACCTGGCAAATTTATACAAGATATTGATTTTCTTGACACGTATGCATTAAGCATATTTACTAAAAAATCATATCTTTTCAAACTCTTCAACTAATCGTGTTAAACATAATTCACATATTCAATTATGAAAATTAAATCAAAAAGTGTAGGCATGGATCACCTACATTTATTTCCTAGGGTTTACATTCTCCCCTCTTATTAGAAATTTCATCCTTGAGATTCAATTTATGTACCTATTTTAGAAAATAAATGTGGATAGTTCTCCTTCATCTCGGACACTTTTTCTCACTTTCTTCCTCTATTTGTGAGCTCTCACAATACTCTCACTAATGGAACTTTCTTATTCCTCAACATTTTAACATCCTAGTCTACAATCTTAATGGGTTTAGCTTTAAGAGTTAAATTCTCATTAACCTCCAGGGAACCCATTACCATAGTCGTGAGGGGTCTATTTTGGCTTTTTGTAACAAAGATACATGGAACACATTGTGAATCTTGTTCAAATATGCAGGGAATTTCAATCCATAAGCAACTACTCTAATTTTTTCTAAAATCTTAATAGGGCTAATATATTGAGGGGCTAATTTTTCCTTTGCTCCAAATCGAATGATGCCTTTCCAAGGCACCACCTTCAAAAACACCTTATCTCCTACTTGTTATTCCAAAGGGCTTCTTCGGCTATTTGCATAACTTTTCTGTCTATCTTGGGCTTCTTTCATCCTCTTTCTAATTACCTTCACTTCATCAGTTGTCAGTTGTACTATTTTAGGTCTTAAAAGCTTCCTTTCCCCTATTTCATCATAATAGATTAGGGTGCAATATTTCCTCCCATACAACACCTTATATGGAGCCATACCAATAGTAGCTTGATAACTATTATTATAAGTAAATTCAATGAATCATCCTCTAGAGTTTAGAAGATCCTCAAGACCTTAGAAGATCCTCAAGAGTTTGGATGATCCTCTTAGATTGACCATCTATCTGAGGATGAAATGTTGTGCTTAGGTTTAACTTTTTCCCTAAGGCCCGTTGTAAACTAGGCCATAATCTCAATGTAAACCTTGGATCTCGATCATATATATTCAATTTCGGTACGCCATGGATTCTAACTACTTCATTTACGTACACTTTCACGAGCTTATCTGTTGAATCAGTCGTTCTCATAGGAAAAAACCAAAACAGATTTTGTCAATCGGTTCACAATCACTCTTATAAAATCACAAATTCCATAAAAATATCCTCCCGTTTCCATTCTGGAATTGAAAATTTCAATAATTTCCCAATAGGTTTTTGGTATTCTATCTTCACTTGTTGACAAATCCCACAATTCGACACAAATTCTGTTGTTTCTCTCCATATTCGGTCACCAATAGTATTCTTTTAAATCCCGATACATCTTTGTACTTTCATAAATATTACATTACACCAAGTACTATTAAAATATTCTTTCCCTATGAACAAAGGACACAATAGAACGTTTATCAACTTGTTATCTCAATTTTGTTATGTCAATTTATTGGGCTTAGAGTAATTTCAGACGTTAATTGAAGCCTTTTTACTTCCTTTATCAAAATCATATTTTCATAATTATCAATATTTATGATTAAACTAGGGGCCTTGTTTTTAATAATACACAGAATATAAGGTATTAATGTACAATGAATCCTCTTTTAAAATGCGTTTAAGCATCAACAATTTTTATTTTTTAATAACTAGGGGTAACACCAGCACAAAATCTCTGTATTACAGTTTCCAAAACTTTGGACTCATTTTTTCCCTAACTAAGCGAGACCATTGATGAAAGATATATTTTTTCCCTAATATCATAGTCTCCATCTTTTACTCCACGGGAGCGGCAAAAAAATCGTAATTAAGTTTTCTTCCCCTTTTCCTACAATTGAGAAGGTGAAAGTGATGATTAATGAGATTTTTAACTTTAAATCATTGTTTTAAGAAGTTGATAATTTATGACAAGTAACTTTTAATTTTAAAGTTATTTTTCTTAAAAAGATTTATGAGAAAAATAAACTCAAATTATTTTATGTTATTAAATATATATGGTAAAAATGATTCAAATCAGCTATACTTTTAAAGACACTATGAAGGTATAAAGATTTATAGATTTAAATTAATTCATAAGCTATACTTTTAATTTAATTTGTAAGCTATGGAGATGTTGATTTAAAGTAAATAAGTTATAACACATTTATTCCAAGTTACTAATAAAAGACATCTACATAGAAGCTTAGATCCATCACTTTCAACATTGTGCATTGGTGCAATTTATTCAGTAACCCTTATCAGACTTCTTTTTTTGAAATGTGGGTGTTTGTGTTAATTTATGCATACCTCGACTAATCACAGGTCCTGAAGCTAAAAGATCAATTAAAATCTCTAGTGGTCCTCACTGATATGGGCCTCGAACTGGTCACCTATGGGAAGCAAGCTCAGGGCCTGACTAGTGAACCACACCCTCAGGATTCCTTATCAAACTCATGTTTACTTTCAAAAAGTTTTTTTTGTTCTATTTTATTTTTTTGTACATTCTAAAACTTTTTCTTTCTAGAAAATAAAAATAAAATCAATTTTCTTAAAAAATTGAAAAAATATTTGTTTGGCTTGCATTTAACATAATAGAATAAATGGACAAGAAATATTGTTATTTTATAATATAAAATTAAAAAAAAGTTTTATGGTTTTTTAGATAATTGAGGAAATATAAAATGTGTTTTTTAATTAAAAATATTATTTTTAATTAGTAATGAAATAAGAAGGTTATGTTTCTATTTTACTTTCTAAATCTATTGGTCACTCCAAATGAAGATAAGGTGCAAAAAATCAAAAGTTTTAAATATCTAACTATGATTTTTTTATTTTTAATTATCTCACTATGATAAATATTTGATAATTGGGGGTGATCGCTCAAGTAATGCCAATTACAATATCAATAACATAGATTAAAAGATGCTTTCAATTGGTTTATTTAGAGTATTTGAGTTAAGGTATATTTCAAGGAGTCTACATTGTCACAACGATGTTTTTTCGCGCTTCGTGCCCCGCCATCCCCGGAGAGGAGAACAACGCGCGGTGAAAGGGGTTTTTTATAGCTGTAAAGTTACGACTATAATTCTTAGGAGTCACCACCTAGTATTAAGGTCACTAGAAAACCTAATGGTCTGCAAGAGTCTCGGTAAGGGGACTTGTTGTGCAAGGGGAAGACGCATCACCCCAATATACCCTACTTAAGACAAGTTACATTGTTATTTGATTTTTTTTTCCAAGTCAATTGTATTGATTGGTCTTTCCTAAGGCTCAAGGTAAATCTCTCTTCGTGAAAGAGTCTCTACCTCACTGAGAGTAAAAAACTTGATCATTCTACAGTATAAAAAAATTTACATCACATTTTAAAAAAAAAACTTTTTACTATCTGCGGGTGTACTTTACATTGTAATTTTACACCACGATAGCTAAAACAAAATAATTGTTAATTTTTTTTTTGCTATTTTATCCAAATTCCAACAAATAAACATAAACTGGTTATAATTTCCAATTTTCATTCAAAACATGTGAAAGATGCAAAATATAATTTTTCTTACAAAAAATATGCTTGGAAAAAACATGGAATTCAGCTGTATGCATGAAAACAACACATTTTTTTTAAATGATTTTTTATATTATATTCTTTAAAAAAATTAATTAAAAAAAAATAGACTGGGCCTGACACCCAACTAAATGGGTCGACCAACCTAGTTGGGTCAAGAGGCCCAACTCTGTTGCGCTTGGTCCGGACATGGCCCAGCCAACAGGGGTGGGCCGAGAACAGTCTGGCCCAAGACCAATAAAAACAAAAGTAAAAAGAGAAAAATGTTGCATTGTTCATGCGTTACGTGAATAGTAGCAAGGTGGCCGGCCGTCGGTTACGAGAGGCTCACCTGCATTGTCTCCAAGTAGAGGAGGCCGAGGTGGTTTTTCCTATGATGGTGACGTTGAAAATGGTGGACTGTGCTATCAGTGTTGCTATTGCGTCACCAGAGCTGGCTATTGCTACTGGAGGTCACGATGGACCTTCTGGCATGGAGGAGAAGCTATCGGTGCTAACGGGTGGTTATGCCGATGCGGAGGAAGAGGATAAATGGTAGTTGCTGGTGGTTATGGTTGCATATGTATTTTCTGCAATTTTCCTCCTTCCCATCGTCTCTGTGTCTATCTGTGCTCTGTGTTTTTTTGTTCTCCCGTCTGTGTTGTATTATTTTATGCTCTTCTCTATGTTATATTATCTTCTTACTCTAATTTTATCATTGTAATCCTTTTCTCCTCCTCACTATCATACATGGTTGCTATTATTTATAGATGTAGGAGATATCCAATGTGTGTGCAGCAGTGGGTTACCTCTAGCGACAACATGCCTGCAGTTGCGACTGTTGGTGATGTGCCTACAATGTTAGTCTGTCGGCAGCGGCATGCCTACAATGGTGGCGTGTTGGCGACTGCATGTTTTGAGAGCAGGTGCAAATGCGTTTTGATTCCTTAATTTATAATTGTTCTAATTGCACTCTCAATTAGCTTAAACTTTAAATTTGTGCAATTGTATCCCTGACTTGCACAATTATCTTGGAAAATATTCAATTTGGTTTTTGAAAATTCTAATATTCTCAATTGAGCCCATATTAAGCACAAGAACCTGATTTTTCATCGATTAAACCCTTAATAAAATTAATTTGACCAATTTAAAGTATAATTAAATCCTTACACTTAATTAAATCCTTCAATTGGACCCTAAATTAATTTCTAAACATAATCATACTTTAAATTGGCCTACAATTAAATCAAAATGGCCCATAAAAATATAATTATGCCTTTCGACTTAACTTATACACAGATTTATCCAATAATAAATTACTTTAGTCTCAAATCTCCATTTTTCTTCATTTTTTTGACACAAAAGAGGTATAATCGGGCTCTCGAAAACATCTAAAATTTTCACCTTGATTTTTCTATCAACGCTAGCCCATTTTATTTTTTTTATTTTTGTTTTATTTTGGGTAATTTCTTAGGAATAACCCAAAATTGGGTTATGACATACATCTTGAATAGACGGTGATCACAATTTAGTCAATTTAATTTATGTATAAAAAGGCAAGATTTATCTAATCAATGGGATGATTAATTTTGATAGTTAGAAATTTATTTTTTCTAATACATAGTTTTATAAGTATATTTTTTTATACAATTGTTGGATCAAACTAAAATTTAACCAGGAGATTTAAGAAGACTTGTTTTATAGTTAAAATATCAAATTAATCAAACATAAAAAGGCCTTGTAATAAGATCCATAAGCTATTGTGTGAGAATAATATTAATTTTCTAGTTGATTTATTTCTATTTTATATAGATTATTATTGTTATTGTTATTATTATTTCAACATTGATTAAGATGTTATAAGGCTATTTAGCTTATATTTAAGCTCTTCATTTTGGGGGCATAATATAATTTCATAATAATCTATTATGTGATTATGAGAGAATTCTTTTAATTTAGTTTTTCATTGAACTACTCTAATTTATCAGATAATTAATTAAGTTTTGTAATGACTCATATACTTCTCGTTCGCATTTATGTTTAAGGATCAAGTGGGAATTTGATTTTTATAGTCTCGGTATCTCTGTACAATATCAAGCTCAATTAAAAGCCTGAGTTTAGCTTTCTTGAAAATGATTAATTTAATTATAGATTTCTGGATCTTTATATCAAATTAATCATAAAAAAAATGATGAGCATTGATCCTACACATTCAATTTTTCAAACTTTTGGTGTAATCTCATCAATAAAGATGAGGATTACTCCTATGAGATTACCTCTTTTCATAAGATCACAAGCTTCCTTGATGCGTGGTTTAGATCTTACTTGAAGTTCTTCAAAAATGCTAGAAATAATAGTTATGAAACTCAGCCGGTTGACCTGGAATCTAGGCAACCTGGGACCGCGACTAGTTTTCAAATAACCTAGAACCCGGGTGAGATCTAGTTTTTTAATAAACCTAATTTTGTTTTTTGGAAGATTTAGCCTCATATTTTTTAATTTTTCGATGTAAAACAGCCATATACATATAACCTGCTTCCACATAGAATACTTAACTTTTTTCTCATGAGATAACTATATATATATATATATAACCTACTTTCACATAAAATATTTTTAAATTTTTTTGATATGGGTTAACTTTATATATCCGAAATTCAAATAAATTGTTTTTTTTTCAATTTTTTCATGTGGGATATTAAAATTTCAAACCTTTTTATTTTAATTTTCCTAGCTCGACACAAGTCAACTTGTTTGACTTAGGACCTAGTCCCTTGGTAGGATCAACTCCTATACCGAGTTTAATAATAGATTGGCTAATTCCTAAAATCTTCAAAATGTCTGTTCCAACTAGACGACACATATTAAAAGCATATGTCTAGCTTAGTAAATTGTTCTCTCTTTAGTAGAAATATCTTGATGCAGACCAATCTCCCCCAAAAGTTTGAAAAATACAACGTGCAGGATTGCAGAAGTGATCTAAAATGGGGAGGGAATGACCATCTTTGATTCTCACACACCTGGAACAAGAATCAAAATAAGGGTAAATGATAAGCAAATTGGATGACTGTAACAAGACAGAAATATAGCGAGGATGTAGTAATCTCACCAAGAAGAAACAGCGGGAGAAAGTATCCCCAATCCAGTTACTGAAGGACACTACAACATAGTTACATGCGATGCCAGCCTTCGGCTGTGTGAGAAGATTCCATATAGCAGGTGCCACCAAGTTCCATTCCATGGTTTGCATTTATCTTGGTGATCTGGAAGATACAGACCCAATTTGTACGGATGGATGGCCATAAGGTTTTGTTGGCTCCCAACTTACTTGTAAAAGAGCTGCTCTTTCAGGGTTCATAAGCAAAAGCTGCTGCATGTCTTCAGGAAGGACACTGAACACTGCCTGCAGATCATTCTTCAATTTCTGGCAAGTTTCTGCAAAGTCTACACCTGCGCTTCCTGACTTCTCCATCTGATTGCATTATGAAATATCAAAATTATTTCTCAGCAACCTTACACGAGAACACAGATCAATGTTTCTCTTTAATTTTGATTGACAAAAACATGGAAAATATTGCAACCTTCCATTCAATCATCAGAATGTGTATAACCTTAATAAATATGTGATCAGAGTTCAATAAAGGAGCAACCCTCCAAACAAATATTTGCTCTTCTGAAAAATAGAATTTCACTCAAGGGATAATCCTGCTCAAAGAGGTCCAAAAGAACAAGTGGGAATTGTGTGGAAGAATGAACCCCTTAATAAGTAACAAACACTTGTGGCCTCGCTCATTTCCACTAAAGGACAATGAGCAATTTGGTCTACTTTTAGTGCTGGTTCTCAGCAATCATAATGACCTCATTGCACATCATCTACTTTGTCTGGTTGTTTGTTACCTCTACCCTTGTTATCACTGCTATTGAACCCGCATAAAATGAACCAATGTTGTGCAAACTTTGCTGGCTAGAAGCTTTATCAGAAAAAAAAAATCCTCTGATGCCAGCAGCACTAATTACACTGCATTGCAACGTCCAAACCATGACACACTTCCTCTTTCTCAGCCAATCTAGTACTCTCACTATTTAAGCATGCGTTACAGTCTCTAATTTAACTACTGTAAAATGGAAATTAGGTTTCTAGACCTGCATTAAGTTATAAATATTTTCAGAATGATAATTACTTCCATATGCTAATATCATGATGGTGAACACAAACACAGAAACTTATTATTCAAGAAGCAGCCAAATTACACATATATATACGTGTAAACATCCCATATGACCACTATTCTGCACATTACATGTAAAAATCTTCAGGACAGATTCAAGAGCCAAGTGTATTTTCATCTCATAGAGGCTCTAAAACAAGACAGTCTACTAACCATCTAGAAGAAATTGCAATATACCTCAGACATTCAAGAAACTAGGATGGACCATTTTTGGCAATGAGTTTTTCACAAACCATGAACTACAAAAATGTGTAGATATGAAAATACTTTTAGGATTAAATTCACTTAGAAACAATAAATACATGAGCCAGTTCATTAACCTCATACAAATAGATCGCTGCTAGCCTAACATATGCCTGAAAGTTATAGTATGTATTGGGGGAGGAGGAGGTGTCCTGTGCCCAAGTCCAAAAAACACCTCCTTCACTTAGATGTTTGCAGGCATAGCAATATTACAAAATTGCAACAGATTGAAAAAAAACTAAGGGCATACTGCTTTTTGAAGTGCAGTGATTGGAGGGAAAAAAATAGAAGAAACAGAACAATTTACCAGAATTTCTCCTTGGAGATGTCTTTCAATAGAATTGAAAGAATCAACAATTTCCAATTCTGACATTTTTGATATGAGAAGCTGTATGTCAGCTTTCATTCTTGCTTGCCTCCAGAGTCTATGTTGTTCTTGTTCAACAACAGTGCGTCGCCTTTGAAACCATGGCATGAAGTTGGGCCCTTTCAGGAACCTCCTGAACAGCAATGTAAACCATCTTTATCTTAACAACAAGCATTGAGAACTTGACCAAAACTGAATGAAGGACTGAGAAGCAATCAAACAAACTGAATAAAAAAAAAAGTCATGAAATATTAATAGCAGTTTAACAACTTTTACTTGTATAAATCCAGCCAATTAGATTTCATCCGCTTTGACAAAAACTTCCCCACACCTCTTGCTGATAAGTTTGCCAGAAATTCTTCACCGTTGAATGGAGGAAGAGGAGGGGGGTCAATGAATGGAAGAAATCCTTCAGAAGGGGTGCTCGCCCTAAAATATGGTCCAAAAGGAGCCAAGAAGTTTGTGGTGAGCTCCAAGAAATGACGGCGCAATATTTCATTGTTAACAACTGACATTGACTCCTCAACCCTTGGTGATATCCCTGCATCAATAAGCCTATTCAAGATAGAAGTGTCAGGCTTAGTTGTTGCTACATAGGTGCTCCAAATGGCTTCCTTATGTTCTGTCATGAGGCAAAGCGGACCATCTCTCCTCAACTTGACAGCACTCAACAAACTTGAAGGAGAGAACTTTTTCAAGGAAAGCTGCTGAAGACCAAATCCTTCTGTTCTTCCAGGAATTCTGCTAGCAGAAGACCTACTTGCAAAGGCAACCTGGTTTGAATTAGAAGCAGGGCTGCCAACTGAAACAATGTGGGGAATATTACAAAGTGCTTTAAGGAAAAATAAATTTGTCACGCCCAAAACCATTGGAGGGAACATGTCTCCTTCTCGAAGTGAATTCAAATGCTTAAAGTCAGGATCATGGATGGTGAAATATGGCCTAAAATCAACACTACATGGCAGTGGTGCAACCAAACTGACTAGACTTGCAACTGCTTCACAGCACTGGGGAGGTGTAGGTCCTATGATAAGAATAGGTTCACCTATAAGCATCAACTCCCATAACAACCAGAGCTGCAATAAGATCCCCCGGAATGTACCAAATATATCTGAATCATGAAAAAGACCCTGTGGAATTGACTGATTGGATGGAAGAAAAGGTGCCATGGCAGAAGCAGATTCTTCAAAAACCCCAATTTCAAAGGGCAGGCTATGAGCGGGTGGCAGGCTGACTTTAAGCATGGCATTCCCAATATGAAGCTCCATTTGTTTACCAGGTGCAGGAGTAGGCCACATCGAAACATAAGAAGCAATATACTCAAGAGCTTTCTTTCCTATATCAAAATATAAAGGACCCATGATTTGTAACAAAGGCCTAAACACACTAGAGTAAGGATTATGAGACAATATCACCACAGATTTTTGTTCTCCACCTCGCTTTAGCCTCTCATCATGCCGCTGCCTATTAAATACAAAACCATATAAGTATTTCATACCTTTGGTACCATTTCTATTTTTTCTTCTATTAATCACCTTCCCTTTCATGGACTTTGAAGATACTTCATCATCAATTCCTACTATCTCAGAAGAAGTCACATTTCCTTGTTCAGAGTTCTTCCGCCTTTGGATGCGAAAAAAGAATATGCAGTCATGAATACTTGAACGGTTCTGGTTCTGGGAAACAGAATCTGGAAATGAACTGAAAGCAACATCAAGTTCCTCTTCATTTGAGAAACAACCAGGTGGATAACACTCTTCAATGAGCTGACCTTGTTCAAGATCAAATCTAATAATGCAGAAGGCAACAGCCCATTGCTGCAGAGATTCCAGATCAGTCTTTAAACTAAGCTCCTGTTTAACAGAAAATGAAGGTGATCGACTCATTTCCGAGATAATCAGCATCCCTTTACATCCATAAAAAAAGGCCAATTCTCCTCATCTAAGAGGCACACTTGAGCTACCATTCCAGTCAAAATCTTCTGGGATTTTCGGCTATTAAACAATTGCGGTAACAAAATCAAAGCCTACGAAGAAAATCAAGAAGCATACAATGAATAACAGATCAAAAGAAGGCAGTTTAAAGTAAACTTTCTAGAGCAATGACAATAATTTGTTGGGCAACCAAGAGAATCCATTAAAAGATAAGTAATTAAAATTGAAAAAAAAAAATCAACAGAAATCAATGAACTGAATCCAAAAGGCCAAAAACTGGCAATTAAAAAGCAATATAAAGAAAACACAATTTCGCACATCTGAATTTAAAAGAAGATCCAAGAAAATGGGTACAAAAGAAACATTTGGCTTACCGAAACTGAAAAACCCAACAGTTCTTGCAAGAAGATAAACCAAAAGACGGACACCCAATTGGCCAAAAACAAATGGATCTGTTATAGAAAACAGAAAAGTTAAGATCTTCTTGGAGTTGCCTCTGTAACTGTATGGTTGCAGAGAGTTCGTATGCAGAAGCAACTACAGTACTATAATTATAAAAATTCTAACGTAGGCTATTGATTTGTGGGAGAAATAAGTTCTTGAAATATAAATGGCAAGGCAATTATTTGTTAATAAGGTCGCTTTCAATTTCAAGCTCCTCATGTAGTGTATGTTTTTGCTTGAATTGGGAAAAATCTATTTCTGGTAATTAATTATCCTTTGTCCTCCACTGTTAGATTCCTTTCTCTGTCTAGGTTTCACAAGATTATTATTATTACAAAGACATGTATTATGGACTCTATTTGTATTTTTTGTATTTTTAAAATGTTTTTTAAAAAAATTATTTTATTTTTAGTTTTAATATACTAACATAAAAAATAAATTTTAAAAAATTATTTTAATATATTTCTAAATAAAACATATAAAAAAACAATAACTAATACTAAATATACTCTAAAATCGTGGAATAATAATAATAACAACAACAACAATAACATTTTTTTTCTATCTTTCACTCTAGATGTCACAAATCATTCTACTATAGTAAAATTATTGTCACGAGGTTCCATGAGGAAGCTGGTATTTGAAAATTGTCACCTAGTTATTTAGTTAGAATGGCTAGGAAACCCAAATGTTATGGTCTTTCTCATAGGTTTGAAAGGTGAGAGAATAATTTTGGTTAGAGAAAGAATTAACACTTACAACGTGCCCTATCTAAACTAAGCTGCTTTGTATAATTTTAATGTAGTTTAGGGATTTAGTGGTTTTCTAGTAAATATTTTGACTTGCAATTTTATTTGTATAAATAAATTTAGTTTTTTAAATTTATTATGGGCTTGTTTATCCAAATAATTTTTTATTTGGAGAAATCCATGTAGGTACTATGAAATAGTTAACTTATGTTCGATAATAAATTTCTTGCTTACTATAATAAAATACTCCTAATTAAAATTGTTACATATTTGAGATAAATCTAAGAGCTTTCAGATCAATTACTAATGTTTTAAATATCAGCCTACTTCTAGGTCTAGTATTTATATCAGGGCATTTATCATAGATTCTTATGAATTAGAGATTTAGTAGTTTCCTAGTAAATATTTTGACTTGGAATTTTATTTGTATAAATAAATTCAGTTTTTTAAATTTATTATGGGCTCGTATATCCAAACAATTTTTTATTTGGAGAAATCCATGTAGGTACTCTGAAAGAGTTAACTTATCCTCGATAATAAATTTTTTGTTACCTATAATCAAATACTCCTAATTAAAATTGTTGAATATTTGAGATAAATCTAACTTTTAGATCAATTACTGATATTTTAAATAACAACCTACTTCTAGGTCCAATATTAATATAAGGGCATTTATCGTTGATTCTCATGAATTAATATAGAATCGATGGATCTTTTTTGAAATCTTGACCAAATTCTCGGAGATTTAATAAACTCGTTATTAAAATCCCAAGACGTATGCAAAAAACCTAAAAATACAAACTTATTTTCTGTTAAAACATGAATAAAGTTTTTTAAGATATTTGGCCGCATGCAACATAAAAAAAACATTAAAGAAAAAATATTTTTTATATATTTTATCTTTTTTGTAAAGCTATGTTTTGCAAAACCATTTTTCTTTAAGAAATCAAAATTTTCCAAATAAACATAAAGGGATGTTTGCCAAACATACCTTTAGAACAAAAACAAAATTAAGAAAAAAAATAAAACAAACATATATAACCTTAGCACTAGGTCAACTCGGTCGAGTTGAACGACTGAGTCAACTCAAACAATTAACTTAATTGGTTGACTCAATCATGTTGACCCTATGAAATTGACTTGGTAGGGTTAATATGAAATCAAACTAGAAAATGAACAAAATACAGAAACATATTAAACTTGACAAAAACATAAAAACTTAACATTTTCAAACCAAAACGGGTTAAACATAAGCAAAATGAAAAACATGAAGAATATTCATCATGAATCCCACAAATATAAATGCAAAATCAAATAAGTTTTCAAGCAAAAAGATACATGGAAAAACTCACAATCACGCATACATCAAGAATCAAAGTTCTATTAACTTCAAGTTTCATCCAAACTCCATGATTTGACAAAAATAGATTTTAATTCTAAACCAAAACCCTAAGACTAATATCTCTAAACCAATGTTGTTAATGCATAAAAACCCTAGAAGATTGAAGGAATGGAAATCGAATTAAAACAATGCCTAAACCTAAAACCTAATGCAATGTATTTCGGATGAACACTAAGGACGTTACTCAGGTTTGGCCAAAAAATGCCCATAAATGCAACAACCATACTCAACCCAAAAAATGCTCTTTAGGCCTTTAAACCATTTTTTTTCCACCTTCATCAAACCACATTGTCATTCCTCAATATAATTATAACAATACGGAATGAACAGAAATAAAAAATCATAAATCATACTTCAAAATCATATTGTCAACTAACACATAAAGCATGCTTAACCAAATTAAAGTCTAGAATCTATTATCTATCATTTTCTAATGCTAAATACAGTTCAAAAGAGTCAGTTTTGTGCACAAATTAAATATTAAAATGTTAACAAACCAACTACTAATAAGAAACAAAATCTAAGGTAAACAATTATATCATACCATAACTAGGAATAAAAAATACTAAAATTTTGTATTGAAACAAAGAAATTAAGCAATTAGGTACGCCACTTAGACACCACCTTTAATGGTTTCAAAAGGTATACCTTTTCAGTTTTACAATTATCTTAGAGTGGATGTCTTCTTCTCCAAAATTAAACTCTAATCCAAGATTCCTTTCCTTCTTTCTTCCTCTTTAATCTCACGATTTATATTACTTTTATAGACCAAACCAAATGTTCTAGACAAGTTTGTTATGGTTCTAACAAATTAAAACCTTGTTGGTTTTAGCCTAAATTTCTAGTTTTGAGTTCAAATGATTTGTAACAAATTTGGGATCAAAGTAAAATGTTTTTAGCTTTTTATCTTAAGGGAATGGTTTTTAACCCTTGATAAGAGCCCTTGAATGATTTTTAAGTGTGAACACAAGAGGTGGCTAGTTGGTTCTATGTAGGTGGGTATCTTAGTTAAGGCTGACTAGGTTTGTCACTTTTATGACTTCAAAGTCATTGTTGTCTGAGACCATTTGCGCTTGATAGAGAGGGTGCACACCTTTTTGTTGGATCCTTTCTTGCTTAATTTAAATCACTATAACTCCATATTTAATTTATTGAAAGTGCCAAACTAATAGGCATTTTCTTGAATGTTGATTAAAGACAAGATGTTAAGACGATTAATGATAAATATGAGGCATAATTATTTGATTTTAAGGTAATAAGGTTATATAAAGGATGTTTTTGCGTTCAATGGTGGTAGTTTCAGCGTTTAAGATGGCTAAAAACATCACATTCAATCTCTTGAAGATGTCTTTCCAACAAGCCAAAATCAAAGAAGTGTATACAATATTTGTAAAACGATGCCATTTTAACCAATCCTTAAAAACTAGGGTTTTTTATTTGAATTTGTCAAATTTAAACTTATAGTTGAGTTTTTCTAGCGACCCTATATCAAACAACTAGATGGTGACTACAACATCCTCCCAACACCACATGTTCACGTGTGACATTAGCTATGAAACTGATTTCTAGATAAGTTTGAAGTATAACAATACTCTTATTTATATTTTTTTCATGTCATTTTGCCTTATTCTTTTAAGAAAGCGGAGTTTTATAAATCCAATCAATGATACAGGTTGTTGAGTTACTGGTTGCACAATCTATTATAGAGGAGGAATGACTTTTGTTCTTTATTAGCTAGAACAACCTTATACAATACTCTTATTTATTGTTCCATATGGTAAAGATATAGAGAGGCTAATGTACAAAAATTAGAGGGATGCAGTACTCTCTCTTGCTGAATAAATTTCATAGAAGGTTTCATTAACAAAGTCATAAATCTAAACTACATATGAGTTAGGCCTTCCTATGTCTATTTTGGTGGGCTTTAAATATTTCTTTTTACTTGAGCTTGAGTTGGAGTCCATGCTTCTCATGTGAAATAAGTCATTTTTATTGAACTGATGTCCCTTTGATGCTTTAGTAAAAGAAAGGAAAAACATATTGTACAGGAGGAAATGAAAAGAATGAAAATATGGAAGAATGATAATTAAGTAGTTTTTTTTATATGATTATGTTTTTCTATTGTCTTTCATACCTACTTATCCTTGATATTTATACATCTTAGATCACATCATCATTTTTTATAAGTGAAGCTAGAAAGGGTAGCTAGATGATTTTTATTTATCTTTTGCAATGTTAATAGTACTTGAAAGTTTAAGAATGAATAAGAAATCCCTTCTTAAGATGTTCTATTTGTCCATTCAATAATTTGAAATCAAAATAAAAACTAAAAATGATACCTTAAAGTCATTTTTTGAATTTAGTTAGTAAAAATTATGTTTTAATTGTACTTGTTTAATAGAAAAAAGTAATCATATTTTAAAAAATGGAGAACTATTGTCAAGTTCAGGAAAAATAGTTTATTCTCAATTAATAGCCAAGAAAAGAAAATTGTTACTTCCAACCAAGCCAATTATATTATCTTAATTACAACATCAATAAAATTTGAATCCACTATTACATTAAATTACAATTATTAAATGTACTAAAAACATAGGTAAATCATTGTAGCAAATCATAGTACCCAAAACATTTTTTATTTTTGTTTTCAATTACAATCTTATAGGCCCAATTTCAATATCAATTTGTCAAAATTTGTTAAGAAAAAAAGGTTTTTGCAATAGATTATCAAAGTCTAAATCAAGAACAAAACTCACAATCAATCTCAAATTTAGTAAAAAAAAATATTTAGTCATCCGACTTTTTTTTTGTAGTATACTTTAGAGTACCTTTAGTTTTGACAATTTTATTATTGGTTTAAAAGTTTATTCACTTAATATTTCAATTTCTAAGTTTGAAAGAGAAATTAGAAAGTCACTTGAAAACTGTGAATAAGGAAGAAAGTGTCAGTTAAAAAACGAGTGTGGGTCTAGTAGGCTTCTAAGCCAAGACACGCATGACTTTTTTTTTATTAAAATTTAGTTCATGGGATTGACCCATCAATTATATATATCTATATCTATATATATATATGCATCCTCTATAATTGCAATGGTAGTACCAACCAACATTAATGCTTCACTGAATCTTGTTTAAATGAAAAAAGAATTAATTGATTGCCAACGTTTAAATGAATAAACGTTGCTGGCTAGCTTTATATAAAACGATAGGGAAAGAAAAAGAAAAGGTCGGAGATGTGCCCGCAGAGATTTTTGCCATCAGAATTGGGCGATGACATAGACGGAGCTAGGTCAGTGGAGAGTGCGCTCACCATGTACAAAGAAAGAGAAAAGTTTCTTAAAGGGCTTCGCTACCAAGAACACTGCTGAGAATCCTTTTGTATGATAATTATTTTTTCCATTCTCAGTGTACACACAGTCCTTATTGAGTATGCAAGAGAAGTAATTAAAATAAAGAAGAATGAAGAAATGGTGGGATTTGTGGCTACTAATTTGCTATGCTATTGTCATGCTGATTTGCTGCTACATGAACACTTCCCTCCATCGGATCGGTTTCAAATTTACGGCGATGGAACAGTTAAAGGGTACATCCGAAAAGCTATTTAATACATTTTTCTGTCACTAACCAATTAGTTGTGAGCATTTGAGTTTGAAAAATAACTAGGCTAAAGAAACTGTTAGTTCTTACAGTGATGATCAACTCACTTCACAGTATGGTAAGAAATCATATAAAAATTTAGTTAGTTTAGTATTTATTACTCTAAAGAAATGATTAGTTGGGAGCTGTGAATTCACAACATACTTTGTTGCTGATGCTGATCTCAGAAAAAATCAATTGATGACGATCGAACTCTCAATAAAACTGTTCATTTTAGACAACATTTAGAACTTGTGGTGTTTTTTTTTTCAAGGGTAAGAACCAGAGTCAAATGTCCATCTGTTTTTGATGCCCCTGATTAGAGCAAGCACATGAAGTCTATTGAGCCAGCATTCTTACACCAAGTTTTCATGTAAGCAGATATGAGGATGGTAGGGCGTAGTTGCTGCAATTACTCGCCACATTTTCATAAAAAACAGCCATATAAACACCCCTTCCTTGTCCACACATTGCATTTCAAAAATATTTTTGAAAAAAAATAAAAAAAAATTATTTTTATTCTTTACTGTAAATTAAATATTTTTAGATTATTTTCATGTCCTGATGTCAAATGATTTTTAAAAATAAAAAATCATTTAAATATATTTCTAAATGAAAAATATTTTCAAAACAACCTCAACCACACTCCCAAACACACCATTTAGAACCGATGATGATTTTGCAATTAAGCTAGTTAACAAGCCAGCTACCAAGAGTGGCATCATAATCCCACATCCTAAGCAGAATCTTTATTTGTCACAGCATGATATATGGGAGAAGATTTTCCAATCACTCTATTTTATTTTATGTTTGAAACGGAAATTATATTGAAAGTTCTTCCTAGCTAGGATAGGAAAGATGCTGTCAACTCTAGCAACAATGACTACTTACTGCAGAATTTTATTTGCGTAACGAGGATGCTGCATTAGCAATAACACTGCATATTTCTTGAATTACCTGGATTTCTAAAAGTTGTGAATCCTTCAAACTGTTTACCAAGAAAGGCATGCCCCTGTTGTCTGCAAATAATGTGATAGGCAACCTCTGGACTTGCTGCTAAATAGTAAAGGCACTTGGGTAGCAAATACGGAAATGCAAATTAGTGAAGGTGCCACGCAGAAGCTGATAGTACAGATTAATCAAACACAATAAACTTGTTCGAAATGTTTCAAAATCAACTCTAAAATCGACATTCTGAGTAAAACAAAGACTAAACCTCTGATATTACAGGAATGCCTGATGGCACTTCTTTGGCTGTTTTGTAGAATAAACTCGTATAGGTGTTATGATCTCATTTTCTGGCATCCCTAAAGTCATTCTTTAACTTCTCTCTCACAAGTCAAAATTAGCAGCACTAAGTAAGTGTAGTAAGAGTTATGTTGAAACTACGATGGGGATCTTCAAACTATCACTTACAAGCAAACATACAAATGTTTCCCAAGAAGGTATATGTATCTACATTAGAACGGAAAGGCGTATTTCAAGCATCCAATGCCAGGAGAAAATAGGTCCCATCCAACCCAACACTCACTTCTATACACAGAAATACAGCTCTTAAATGTCTAGAGGGTATATGTGGCATGGAAAAAACATATCAGCATCTTCTACCAGTAAAAAACTGCAAACTATTTACACTTGTTTTCTTTGAAGAAAAAGAAAGGTATTGATACAAGTAAAGCAACCGTGCCCCCTGTATGTGCTATTATATGATTATGTTAATTTGAACAAGCAGCACATGCAGAAGTAAAAGTTTGGTCAGCTGCATAATGAACTTCCCTGTTAAAACTGGTATACCTTGTATGTGGACTCCAAGTGATCATTCATCTTACAAAACCACTGGGCAAGTTAGAAGCTAAACATCATACACAGATAAGCACTCCTCGACAGAGACACGACAAACAGGACATTTTTTACACTTCTCACAGCAGGTGCTGCAATAAATTTAAGAATAATGAGCATGGCTGAAAGGGATGGGACCAGAAAAATGAGCTTTAAATTTTAGCAGACACCAAGATACGACCATACCTGCAAAGGATACGATGTCTACAGGGGAGCAGAACCACACTGATCTCTCCCTCAAAGCACACCCTACATAAAACTTTTTCCTGACCAGTACATCAAAATAATATTTAGATATCTCATGCTAACAACAGAATAATGCAAACTCAAGCAACAGAATACCTCAAGCAAACTCCCATCTTTTGCAATGCATGAAGCTTTTCTATAACTTATTTCAAATAATTATAGTGTGTGATACACTGATCTCCTATGAAAATCCATGCTTAAGAAAAATACATTGGAGATATAATTCCAAGATATTTGTTGCACTATGATGTATTTCAGTTTAATAACTAATTGGACCTTTAGCACTAAGACTTTGCATGATTGCAAATTTGTTTTCAAGTATGTATAATGTTGTGACAGCATTATTACAGTTATTGTAATTCAACATGCATATTTTATGATCTTTCTTTGAGATAATCAAAGTTCAGTAAAACATGTTTATCAAATACAAATTTTCTGATATAAAAAACAAGGGAATTAGTTGGCTGACATTCAAAACAATAGAAGAAATGAATACAAAAAATTAGATTAACCGATGGAAGCACTTAATTTTATAGTGAAGAATTGAGAAAACAATCTCTTTTAGTTTTTTAGTTTTCCACGGAACTAGAAAAATAGAAAATGCATGTTTTCAAGAAAAGAAAAAAAAAATCAATTTGTTAACATGTTTTTTGTTTTGTAGAATAACTTTTCCACAAGTAAACACGGTCAAATGTTTCTTCCAGGCTCCTTTCCATCTTCCAATTGGGACTAACAGATTTTCACAAGGATGTGATGAAAAGTTTAGAATTACTTTAGATTGAAAGTTAACCATTATGAAAATTATTTCACCTCACCAATAAACCTATAACAATGGCACAATAGTTAAAAAAAATAATTTTCAACCCTTGGGTAAAAAGCGAATCAAACTTATCCACAAGTCAGAAATAAATAATTCAAGAATGTTCAAATTCATGGAACAAGGGTGCTATCCTTATTTTTAAGAAATAGATGGTTTCCAAATAGCAGAAATATAATATGCATGCATTCAGACCATGTCCCTTGATCATGAGACCATCAGCAAAAGATGAGAATATTACATTTTGAAGTCTTTCAAACTCCTGCTGGCTGTATTTTGTGATTTCTGTCTGCTCACCAAGAGCTGCCTGCAGCCTCCACACCTGAAATATAAGAGAATCATGTACGAATGCAAAAGTGGACAATAGAGGGTCATCATCAATGTTTGCATCGGCCAATAAAAATGAATCAAAGACTAAACAAATGCCAAGAGAAAGAGAGAGTATGCTTATATGGATATGTGAAATTTTGCCATTGCAACAAATAACATACAAAGAACAAAAATGAAAACTAAATCACCTCCTCAGCGAGATCCTTTTTAGGCATTTTCTTCACTATCTCAGGAGGATAACCACAGAAAGTATTATAACTGTGTATGAATGAAACAAAAGTAAAAATATTAGTAAAGAGCTCAAATTTGTACACTTATTGGAGAAAACTCAAAATGCAAAATTGAGGATGCTTGATCAAATGACAATAGAGAATATCTGGAGTCAGAATGGAAAATTAAAGTTGTAGGAATGCTTCCAGTAAAATTGTCTTGCTTATATACTACTGAATCCAGGTTCAGAGTTATTTACATCTATTAAGAGATGGGGATGAGTTGGAGTGGAGCGGGTTGGATTTTAACTGTACCTACACAGGCTACCTTACCCCGAATACCTACAACCATTATTTGTTCCACATTTGATGTGATTGAGTTAGGCCAGGTGGAGAGCTGTGTCCATATATATATATATATATATATATATATATATAAGAAAGAGCATGAGATTACATAACTCTACTTGACATTATAATATAACAACTCTCGATAATTACCCCTCATGCCCATCCTGCAAGTAAAAGAGTGAAACACCTTACTATGAAGTCCATTGATAAACATATTGGCTAAATGAATTTTAGACAAGGGAAAACAAATAGTCATATTATTCAGCAGGGTTGTGAGCAACGTAGATAGTTACTTTATCATCACAAAACAGTGAAATAGGATCATCATTTGTTATCCCCAACTCATACATCATGTTTTTAAGCCATAAGATTTCACACTCCATGAGCCATTGCTTGATACTTTGCTTTTGTACTACAGTGTACCACCATAGATCGCTTCTTACTTCTCCATGAGACTAGATTACCAAATGAAAGTACGATATCTTGATGTAGACTTTTAGTGATCCAATCCAATTAGCATCAATGAAGGCATCTACCTTTAAATGTCCATCACTAGAGAATAACAATCCCTTCCTAGGAGCTGTTTCAGGTATCTAAGGATGTGATAAACAGCATCTAGGTGAGATGTACAGGGTTCATGCTTAAATTAACTACTACGCTAACTGAATAAATTATATCAGGACAGGCATGAAAGATAAATCAATCAACCAACCAACCTCTGATCTCTCGTTTTCCACCACCTTGCATTCACCCCCTTTAAAACAATAATTTGCTTATATAGGAACATTCATGTTTATGTAAGAAGATCAACAAAGTACTTCCTTTGAGAAATAAAGATAACTTTACTTGATCAAGCAACTTCAATTCCCAGTAAGTAACATAACATTAGAATATATTTGATTTCAAATTATTTAGCAAGATACTTCTTCATCATAGAAACCTCTTCATGGTCATCCCTATCATCACAATGTCATCAACATATAAAATGAGAATTGTAGTTTTAAGATTACAATGTATGACACACATAGCATGGTCTCCATTACTTTCTTTGTACCCGAATCTACCAAATGCCTTACTAAATCTATCAAACCATGTACAAAAATATAACTTAAGGCCATACACTAAATGAATGCATTTTTGCTACAGGATCAAATGTTTATTGATAGTTTATTCCATCCTTCTAAGTAAAATCCTTCGCAGCCACTCTTGCTTTTGAACCTTTCAATGCTAAAAACCCATTTACACCTTTATCAACTAGTCTTTCCAACACAAAGAGTGGTGAGTTGATGCAGCGTATAGCAAAGAAAAAACTAGGGTTATTAGGCCCTATGATTACAGAACTAATTGAAGAGAAATCTTGAGAAAATTCTTTGATATTTTTATTAATTTTGAATAATATATTTCATCTTATAAAATAAACTAAACATCTCTATTTATATTAGTCCTAAAAACCTTTATAGAAAAGGATTCCTAATTAAAATTTGTTTAATTAATAGAATCCATCTAGCATTAGGATTCTTATATAGTAAAATACAAATTAAATTAAAAGTCTTAAGCTAAGTAGAAAACAAATAAATAAAATCCAAAATTAACTAGGAAAAATAATTAAAACAGGAAAACATCAACTTCAAGCTTCATACGAGATACTTTGAATTTATTTGCGGACTTCTTTTCAAGAATCTGGTTCATAAACTTTGGGGATAATTCTACATCAATCTCCCCCACTTTAGAAGCCGAGCATTTCTAAAGCTGAAGCCTGAGAACTGTGATGATGTCATGCTAATATCGCTGAAGTCAGTGAGGGGACTGTTGAGGCTGTCAGAAGAGTTTTGAGTTTGAACTCACTAAATCTAGATTGTTATGCTCTGATACCATGTCATTTTGTTAAGATTTATTTAAGAATTAAAAAAAGATACAAGAAGGAGAAGGAGGATGTTACAAAGGGGATAGGCAAACGAGGAAAAGAGGCTGCAGATTAGGCTAGTTCCCAACCTACACCACAATACACACACACACATATTGTGGTGTAGGTTGGCAACTAACCTTGACATTATAATATAACTAATCACAACACCCCCAATGAAATTGCCATCCCTACTTTTCCACACTAAGCAACTTCCAAAGATAAAAAAAATAAAATTATATAACAGCTCCTCAAACAATTTTCATATTGCAGTCCATTCAAATTTAAGCTTGCAGGTTCCTAGATTGAAAAGTGCAAAATCCAGTTTCAAATATCTTAATTCTAATATTATGTCCTTATCTTTCTTTGCTTCACCTCACCAAAGAATGTCATCCAACAAGACACATGCTCAAAAAGAAAGAAACAACTTTGCAATTTATGGGCCATTATTAAATGTATGGAAAAATAATGATATACTAACCCAGCATCTCCCCCATGGTACAATCGCGCCTGTTCCTCTTGACTTCCCTCATCGATTGACCACCAGCCCAGCAGCCTGTATTAACAAATTGGAAATGTGTAGAACAGTTTCTTTTGTTAGTAACTAGACAACATCAAATACTCCCTCCCATTGGTCCAGTGGAGTGATTACATTGGGAAGTTAGAAATTACCTGGAACCATGGTGCAAGAACCCCAAGCAGTCATGAGCTCTTGAGGAAAATCCAAAATATCTTCCTGTGCCAGCTTCACTCTTCAATAAAAGAATAAGCTTTTCTGCCAACTTAGAAGCAGCAAACAATACACCAGCTCCTTGAAGTAGGAAAAGTGGAGAGAAAAGAACAAGAAGTGGTATATTTCTAGCACCAGCAGGTGTTCCCTGAAATACAAAATCATTATCAGCTAATAAGAGAATTCCATCCAGCAAAACCATGATCACAAGTCAATTTTGCAAGTACCTCTAAATGCATACAAAGGAGAACTTGGAAACCAATTAAAGGAATTTTCATAATATGGCCACCAATATCTTGCAGACCGCACATTCTGTCCTGGTGTTGATTCTCCTCAGGAGAAACCATTAAGCCACCATTCCAATCAAGATATCTAATGGTCGTTGAAGATGAACTATCTTCTCTTGTCTGAGAATTTCTATGGATCACTGGATTGGACCATTTAGTACAAACAAGAAAGGCAAAGCACTCTGCAATGCTGCAGAAAAAAAATGGTGTTATTTATCACTTTGTTGTGGCACTAAAAACATGCCTCCTGCTTTATTATGTTAGAACTCTGAAGCAGCACAGAGAAACAGCAATTGGAAAGAAAGGATCAAAACAACCTTACCTAAAGTTAATGAACAAGTCCCACCAGCCAAGTGAACCCACATCACCTGCAATGTTTTAAGAGAGAAACAGAAAGCAGTCATTATATTGGTAGGAACCATCACATGCAAGGATTCAGTATAGATAGGATTGCCCACACTACAGAAAAGGACATGTTTAGCTGTCACAGTGTGGTCCATGGAAAAGAAAGAACATAAATCAATTTCCACTATTCAAGTTAGGAGCCCCCCCACCCCACCCCCCGTGCCCAAAGTTAATTTATATTAGACAAAGAAAAGACATCACAGAATTACTCCAAGAATAAACCTATACAGCCTTCAAAGTATCAATTAGAATATTGAAAAAATAAAGTTATTTTATCTCTAAAGTGTAGTCTCATATATAGTACAAGAACAGACATATTCTGCTGCCAAGCAGTTGACCACCACCATATGATGGGAAGGGATATCTGAATTGTGATCTCCAACATAAAAAAAACTGGAACCAAATAAGGGATGTCAATGAGGAAGAGCTAACATCTAATGAAAGGGTGGAATGCCATGTCTTATGCGCAGCAGCGCACACACACAAAATTGTTAATGAAATGTAAAAATATGCATCTCATGAGCTGCATAAAATTTGTATTTTTAAGCTATGTTTTGAAGAACAGCTTGTCTATACATTTAGCATTTTACAAGCACAATTCAAATCATTGCGATGAACATTCAACCCTATCAAGCCACTTAATTTTGGGTGCTAATTTATATGGAAAGTGATCCCCAATGTAACAAGAATAGGAACCAAATGAGGAATGTTGGCGAGGAAGAGTTGATATCCAATGAAGCAAGGTGTGCACTCAGACACAATTTTAATGACATGTAAAAAGCATGTACTACATGACCTGTGAAAAATGCTGGGTTTTAAGATATGTTTCAAAGAAAAGCTGTTTCACAATACACTCAGCATTCTGCAAGGACCATGTAGTTTCTCATTGAAATGAAACTTCAACCCTGTCACGCCGCTCAATTTGGGATGCTAATTTATCATGAAATATGATCCAATGACATTTTCACCAGATAAATGATCATTTGCTGAGAAAAACCTTCACTGCAGATACATGACTTTCAGACCACGTAAAAACGATCCTAACTAATGGATCATGTATCTAGTTTTTAATAGCATTTTAAGAATATACCTCTAGAAACTGAAATTTAGCTAGTATAATTCCGCAACTCTATATTTCTTTATCAAAAACCTGCACCTGCCAAAAATTCAATTCCTCTACAAAACCTGAAATGACCCTAGTGACACACATAGATCCAATATGCCAACTCCAGTTCATTGTCACGTAGCCCATTCCAGTGGATGTTAGATTGTGTTTTCTCAAGAACCAGCTTTTAAATAATCAATCACCATTACTTAATGGAGCCAAAATGAGGCTTTTTGATGTCCATTACTTCATTTCCATTCCACAAAAGTAAAATAGTAGCAGCAGCAACGACAACGATAATGATGATACTAATAATAATAACAACATGATGCTGACAACAGCGATGTATACAAGTAAGATAAAGAATCAAATTAATAGAAATTTGGGTGGTGCACATGACTATTTGAAAAGATGAAATAAATGTTATGGATTCTGGAATCAAAACAAGGTAATAGGAAAAAACAATGCTAACTAATTTGAATGCACCAATGTAATTATATTTAAAAATAATACAAAGTTAAGAAAGATTACCGCACAGCTTTAGGAGGGTAAAGATTGTACCAGCCACAAAGAAAACCATAGAAATTGCAACCCAGAAGTGCTACAAAAATAGTATGGAAGTTCATTAGAAGATAAAGCAAAAAAATACAGCCACGGAAACTTATTTACTTTCAACAAATAAGTTGAGTCCTTGAGGTTTAAATTGTTCCAAATCAACATGTTTGTTAATATTTTCAATACTTACTCTCTGTTAAGAAAGTAATTATGTTGTTTTTGGGAAAGAAAGGGCAAATAAATTCAGTAAATGTTGCTTAATTAGTTCCAAGCTACAGACAAAATACTAAACTGTGGCATGCTTTGAACAGCTCTCCAAGTTAGTACTATGACAAACTTACAGGCAATGTTTCCCATATCGCTTCATCATTGATGCTTTCTTCTTCCCCTGGCATGAGAGCCTTACACATTCTGTAGAAGAAATAAAACTCCATTAACAGTATTACACAATAAATGAAATGGGCGCGCACAATAGTAATTACCAATTCAAAAGAAGACTTGGATATGGGTGGAGGAAGGGAGGCTAATTGAAGTGTTCAATGTAAACTGGAAAAACAATACATCTACAAACTTGCCAATGATACTACACTAGCTACCAATGGAGACAATATGATGGCAAGCATAATTGTGAGCAGAACTTACAATTGGTTGAAATTTCTGGACATGTTTCCTTATGAGTACAATTGGTATGATTATCTTTTCTTGGTCTGAATAGGTTGAATTCTTTGGAGTAAGAAGTATTTAAGTGTAAAAGAACAATCAAAGCAAGCTTAGAGCATATTGTGATAATTTAAGCCCTTGTAGCAATTTTTTGACATTCTATTTGTCCAACAAAAATGAAGGAAAAACTAAAATTTGACCCCTGCAGTAAAGCATGCTTTTTAAGCTTGGAAATGACTTAGAGCAAACTTGCTTAGGAAAAAAATGCATGGCCAGTTACAAGAAATTCTCAGTGTCAATTTGCACTATGCAAAAGCAGTGAAGGATATAAACTGCTTATTTGTAATTTATATTACTGAGATGAATTAATAAGCCATAGAAAATACCTGAAATTGTCAATTAAAATAATTATTTCAAATGCCAACAATGGAATAAAGACAATCTTCAAGTTTACAGCTGCAATATGATAAACTGCAAAAGATGATAAAGCAATAAGAAAGTTTGAAGGCCTAAGGACGTACAGGATTATAAAATGACAAATAGAAAAACTATAAAACTTGAAAAAGTTAATATCACATGTCAATTCTCAACAACATAAAAATACTAGAGGGTGCTTGGTATATACCATAAATGCTTTCAAGATATATACAAAGCAGCAGTTCAAATGCAATAAGCAATGGTGTTGCCACAACTGCATGGCACGGGGCCCACTGTTCATGAAAAAAAAGATCAAAACTTCAACTTCACAAATAATGATAGATTTAAATATTTCATGAACCCAAAATAAAACAAGGAAATATTACATGACGATTCCGTGGAGCTGATGGGGCAGGTAATGCAAATCTTCCTCGAGCAACAACTCCATGGAATGTCCAGAGTGGGAAGAAAATAAACCTAAAAATAGAATTTGGTACATAAACATTATCCATATTGCAAGCTTTAACATGCAAAACTTTAAATACTTCACATCTAAATCAGAAGATAGTAGAACAAATTTAAATACTGAAGAACCATATATGTTTTTAAAAAAAAATCATTGAGCTATGAAAAGAAAATTTCACATTCCCCAACCCACCTCATTCCCACCTTATTCTGTTATGTTACTTTACCAAATGGTGCACATCTTCTCTGACAAATTTCTCTATATATGAACTAGCTAAAAGAACAAAATGCAAACATTCAAATATCCAATCTTCTTTACATTTGCATATATTTTCAACAACTAATACCAACTTTGACTTCCATCCTTGATGGAGTGCAAAAATTTAATAAGAGAAAAAGAGGTGGAGTGTACATGGCAAGCGCCAACATTCCAGCCATTTGGGCATGGCCCAAACAGCTGGCCTCTCAACCCAAACAGCTAGGAATCATGGTCGATTGGCCCCGAACAACTAGAATCCAGGTATTTCAGGTACCAAGCTGTCCAAATATTTTCCCAAGACAAAACTCTATGCATTTTTTCATTTTTCCCGGGAGTTGCGCACAAACTTTCCATTCATGTATTTTTTCTATGCAATAGCACGCTATTTCAATGACAATGACATGGCCCATCACCAATATCTCCACCAATGACATATGGCACAACAACAGACAACTTGCCACCATCATCTCCATCAATGGCAAGCCCGCAATGACCTAATTTTCCACAAAAATACTATCCTTCTCTGTGAAGGAAGTACAAGCAGTAGCTATATAAATACCCCAGTCATGGTAAGAATAGAAAAAAAGAGTCATAAGTGTTGGACTCCACACACAATCATTAAAGGATTGACCATACAATCTCCTATAACCACCATCCACCTTTCATCAATTACTAAAACTTCCATCAACCACCCGATATTTTACTAACTTAAGACAGAAACACACTACATATAGATACACATTCCCTATAGTTTCACTTATTTTCAAGTACACTGATAGTTCTCCCATATTTTACTAACTTAAGTATTGGAGTGTCTCATGTACCCACAAGAAGAATTGTTTTGCAGGAAAGCTCACTGACCAGCCCAAGATTACAGCCCTGAAAGCCCAATCTAACGTTTTCACTAACTCGTCAATCTGTATTCCAATTGCACGGATTCATAAAAAAACAATAGACAACAACGTTCCATATTCATAATCACCATTGCCTCATCAGTTGGAGCATTTCTATCTGAGTTCGAAATAAGCATCGACATCAAGAATAACATGGTCGGAGGTATAATATAGAGTTTCTACTTGAAACAGCAATTTGCCCTGGCTTTTGACACTAAAATAAAACTGAAGGTTCTTTCATTTTTACGAGAGAAAAAAATCGTTCTCAGAAGAAAAGTTGAAAGGGTAGAATCATTTTCCACTAAACTATAATGTATGCAATTCAAGTTTCGCCAAACAAAAAATTACCCGAAAAAAAACCCACAAATTTGAGAGATTCCTTGAATCTAGAATAGTACCAATTTTAGTAAAACTCAAAACCCATAGGTCAATTCATTCAAAAAAGAAAAAGACTGACCACCAAGAGTAGGAGACGACGTGATCAAGCTTGAGGACGAGGAAGAGAGTGAAAGAAAAGAGAAGACAGTGGGCGGCCAGTGCCTGTACAGATTTCAATACTCTTCTCCAGCTCATCATCTCTTTTTGTGCTCTGCCGAATTGAATTCTCTTTGGTGGTAGAACAAGGAAGCAAAAGTTAAACAGCGAAGGTTTCGATTACAATGGGCGCTATTCCACTCTCCATGCCAATCCCTTCTTTTATTTTATTCTTTCTGTCTTCGATGAAATAAAAAAAAGAATCGCATTTTTTATTATTATTGTATTTTAAAAATATTTAAAAAAAAAGATTTTTTTATTTTTATATTAAATTTATTTTTTTAATATTTTTATATTTAATATTAAAAATAATTTTTAAAAAATAAATATCATCATTATACATAAATAAAAAAATGTTGAAAAACAACTTAAACTATACTCGTGAACGGGTAACACTCTCTTGCTTCGCTTTCACGGCAAAGTAATGTATGGTCTCCATTCTTTTTAGACTATTTACTACTGTTTTTAAAACAAATATTTTTTTTAATTGAATGTCTCTTTATAATAAAAAAGAAAATAATTTAAATTATGGTTTGTAGGGGAAAAAATTTTATTATTTTATACTCAAATATCTTTTCATAAAAATCTATTTTTTTTATCATTAGCATTTAAAAAAAACTTAAAGCAATTAAAATAAATATTTATAAGGATTTTAAAAAATAATATTTTTTCATTAAAAATATTCCATTTATTTATATTTTTTCTTCAATGAAAAACATTAATCAAAATAAAGTAAATTTAATTGCAATAATGGCTCCTTTAAGTGAAGCGTAATTTCAAGGCTAAGATACTAAAAGTTAGTAATAGAGTATTCCTCTCTATTTTTTTAAGAAAAATAGATAAAAGAAAATGTGCATGGTTCTCGTTACAGACGAGGTTATTTGTCCACTTGTTGTGCTAAGATTTTTTTTTAATGAACATTGATTGATTTTGTGCATATTATATTTAGTTATTTTAATATTTAATTAGTAAAACTATAATAGATTAAATCGGTTAGAAATAGGTTTTTTTACCTGAAAAGGAACATTGTAATTGAAATGCAGAAAAAGTGACTCTTATTTTTTTTTTCATTATAGATAACTTGGACAAATTTATCTACCCGTTTTGTTTATGTGTTTCCACGTTTTTTTTTGTTTACATAATATTAGATCTGAAATATTATACATAAAAATGTTATAAGAGTACTTCTTTAACCAGAACAACATAAAATCTATGAATTTAATTTTTCTAAGAAATACAACCTAAACAAAAGAGCAAATAATTAGAATTAAAAATCAAAATTAAGAGCGTATATATAAACATAAACAAAAATAGAAACTATTTAGAAATATATCTAAAAAATAAAAGAATTAAAAGTATATGGGCCGAAATGAAAACAAAATATGTAAATAATTTAAACAGTAAGATTAAATTAAAAAAATTAAAAGGGATGCAAGGAAAAAATAAATAATTCTTTTATTTCTTGATTTAGTTTTGATCCCTTTATTTTTCTGTAATTTTGGTATAATTCTAAATAATTTGTTTGTATTTATGTATCTATACTTTTAGTTTTGACTTTTAATTTTTATTAGAATTTATCTTTGTATTAAATGTAGGTTTTGTTAAAACACAGAGTAAGTTCACCTTTGATGGTGTGAAATTAAAGAAAACCCCTCTCTTATGCATGTATAGCTAATCTTCAGTTGTTAGTTATTTGTTATATTTTTTAAGGTGTGAATATTAAACAAATATCAAAATATATAATTCCTTTTAAGAGAAAAATCCTTTAAAATAATTTTTCTCATTATTTTAAATGCATTATTTATAATAAAATGAATATATTAAAAAACTAAATAATTGAAAGTCTTGTAGATTGATTGTTTTGCTCTAATGTATAATATTATTAAAAAAAATCAAGAATCATTAACATTTTTTGAGATGTTATAAAATTTGGTTTTGTCTGCGGCGAAGCGCAGACAAATGACTCATATATTTTGTATTTTTAGATAATTTGACAAAAAAAATTCACCTATTTTGTCTATGTACAGATTCGTATATTTTTTATTCATGTAATATTAGATCTGAAATATCATACATAAAAAAGTTACAGAAATCATTTTTTCACAAAAATAACATCGATTAATGAATTATCTTGATTATTATTCTTATTGTTATTATCATGATTGTTAAATTTTCACAATTATTATAGTGGTTATTGTAACAATTATTGTAAATAATTAATATTCTAATCATTACTGACAATATTATCGTTGTCACAATCATTATCATTATAAAAAAAATTCATTTTTTTTATTTTCCAAGATTTATTCTTCTTATTATTATATTGAAGTATTCTAGAATACTAAGATTAAATTACTTTGAGATTTTTTTTTTAAAAAAAAAACTTACTTCATTTTTTATATATATTGTAAGGTGTTAATATTATAAAATATCAAAATATATAATTATTTTTAAGAGAACAATCCATAAAAATAATTATCGTCATTATTTTAAATGCATTTGTATACTGAAATGAATATATAAAAACCTAATATACAATAATTATTATTATAAGAACTGAAAGTTTTGTAGGCTGATTATTTTGTTCAGATATATAGCATTATAAAAAGGTGAATTGAATTGTTCATTACTATTTGAAGTAAAATAATAGTTATTATTCTATAAAATAATAGTTATTATTCTATAAAATAATAGTCGTAGTGCATGTAAGCTAACCCCGGACACCCCGGTTACCAAAAAAAATGTATAAGTGGGGGAAAAAAAGAAAAGAAGTAAAAAAAGTGAATCCGAGGATTATTCATGGTGCGCGTAAGCTAGCTCGAAAACCCCGGTTATCAAAAAACAAAATGTATACGTGGGGAAAAAAATCATTATGCACGTAAGCTAACCCGGATACCCCGATTATAAAAAAAAACAAATAAAATGTATAAGTGGGGAAAAAAGAAAAAAATGTTAAAAAAAAACATGGATTCAAAGATTAGTCATGGTGCGCATAAGCTGCCCGAACCCCCCGGTTATATAAAAAAACAAAAAAAAGGAAGCTCAGTTAAAAAACAAAAAAAAAAAGTGCTAAGGGAAAGCACCTTTTCAAACAGTAATGAACAATGCTACAAAATAATAGTCGTGGTGCACGTAAGCTAGCACGGACATCCCGATTATAAAAAAAAAGTATAAGTGAGAAAAAAAACATAAAAGAATGTAAAACAAAATGTGTCCGGGGATTATTCTTGGCATATATAAATTGGTCTGGACACCCCGATTATAAAAAAAACCAAAAAAATATATAAGTGGGAAAAAAAAAGTGGATTCAGAGATTAGTCATGGTGCACGTAAGCTCGCCCGGACACCTGGTTATCAAAAAAACAAACAAAAAAAGAAAGCCCGATTATAAAAATAAAATAAAAAAAAATTGCAAGGGGAAAACACATTTCCAAACAGTAATGAACAATGATAAAAATGTATACGTGGAAAAAATATTGTGGAGCGCGTAAGCTAACCCGAACATCCCGATTATAAAAAAACCAAAAAAAATGTACAAGTGGGAAAAAAAGAAAAAAAATGTAAAAAAAAAAGTCCGGAGATTAGTTATGGTGGATATAAGCTAACTCGGACACCCACTTATCAAAAAAAAAAGTCTGGTTATAAAAAAACAGAAAAAAAAAGGTGCAAGGGAGAAACACATTTTCAAATAGTAATGAATATTGAAAATCAGTGTTCATTACTGTTTCAAAATGCGATCTCCTTTAGCTATATACTAATATAGTTATATTATAATAATAATAATTTAAAAAACAAATAACTCATGTAGCTCTTTCACTTCAGCCCAGGATACAAATTACAAATTAATATAGATTTTAATAGTGTAATTACTGTTTTGCCCTTTAGTCCATTATAATTAATTGTCAACCTTGGGATATTTTCCATTTTTCCACTACTATTTGATTGTTTTGGGGGTGTTTGTGTCTTTTTTGGTTTTATTGAATAGTAAAACCATAGTCTTACCCCTAGCAACAGACAAAAAATGATAACTTAGAAAGGGTATTGTAGGCATTTCTATTTTGATCATGAGTAGTGAAATAACTGCTTTATCCTTGGATCAGACAAAAAAGGGAAGTTGTTGGTGAGGGTATTGTTGGTTTTTCAAGTTTGATGAATAGTAAAAACACTAATATACCCTCGAAAAAGACAAAAATAAATGGTTAACGCTGAGGGTATGTTGGTATTTTCATGTGATGTTTTGTTAATATCGCAGACTTTAAAAGGTGTTTACTTAATTGCATACTTTTATACTTTTCTTTTAGGGTTATGCTGGCGCATTTGCCTGAAATGGCATAATTGAAAATGTGGTTGTTTTTCCATCTGTGTCATACAGACAATGCATGTGGAGTCATGTGACGGTTGAAAATGTATGCCTGTCATCTTAGTGGATGCGTTACCATGTTCTCTTTCACATGGTGGGGCACTTGTCGGCTCATGTCAGATGAAGACTTGTTGGTGGTCAATTGTTTTTTTACCATGTTATTTTTCATTGCAACCGTTATTTTTTTGATTTTTGGTTTGTTTTTAATTCTTTAATTTTTTAGTTTAATGATTTTGATTTGTTTCAATTTTTTCCTCCAGTTAAAATTGATCATATATACTATTTTTTTTTGTCTTTATTTTTTTAATTTTTGGTTTGTTTTAAATTTCTTTAATTTTTTAGTATTAAGGTTTTAATTTGTTTCAGTGTTGTTCTCCAATTGAAATTAATCATAGAAGTTATTTTTAATTTCGGCCCTTATTCTTTTAGTTTTTGGTTTGATTTTGATTCCTTTGATTTTTTTTGGTCCTTCTCGGATAGTCCCTATGTTTTGTCCGTATTTATATATCTACAATCTTAGTTTTGGTTTTAATTTTTTATAATTTTCTCTTTTGTTGAGGTTTTTATTTTTATTTAATTTAATCCTAAAACTTTATTTATGTTGATGATCATTTTAAAGTTGATATTTCTTTTGTTTTCCCTTTGGTCTTTTTTTAGTTTTTCTGTTATTTTTATTTGTTCTTCAAATGATTTTTTACGCTAATAATATTTATTTTGTTTTTTGTTGTTTTTGTTTGCTCTTTTTTTAAAGTTTTTGTGTTTTTTTATTATTCTTCGAGATAATTTTATAGTTTTTATTGTTTCCACAATAAGAATGATAATTTTATTGATTGTTTTTTTAATTGTTTTCTTGCTTGCTCTTTTGTTAAAGTGTTTTGCTTTTTTTTATTCTACAAGATAATTTAATAATTTTCATTTTTTGAGCAGTAATAATAATGGTAGTTTTTAGTTGTTATAGTCATGGTAGTAAAAGTGACGTAACAATGGATTTTCAATAATGTTTTCTTTTTTTTATAGGTATAAAATCAAAAAATTATTTTTGTTGTTTAATTATTGTAGGTGTTTACACAATTTATTTATTTTATTGTTTTTAATTTAAATTAAATTATTAAATGAATTGATCTTAATATAGTGAATTTAATTATTCAAGTATCTGAATCATCTTATTTTTTTAATAAGAAAAATTATATGCTAAAATCAATTTAAATCTACCGTGGCGATGTGCAAATTTAGTCTAATTATATATATAGATTGTTATAGATGCAATGTACATGTTTTCCACTAGGGATTTTTTAAAACCAGACAATTGATAAAATCAAATAAAAAATAATTAAAAACATAAAATTAAGGGAAAATATTTTAAAAATCTAAATGGAACTCGAGAGAAAAAACTTGGGTTGGTTCTATTTTGGTTCAAAAATATAAAACTTATCAAAATGAATTAAACCAAATTATTTAACTTAAACCAAATCAAGGATAAAAGTTAGGCCAAAAATATGAAAAGAAAAAATTTCTTGAGCCCTAGACTAGCACACCCTCTAACGTTGTTGCATGCCCCCACAATTTAATAATTGATTTATGAATCTAGAGTAAAGATAAAATTCATGAGATATAAATACTTTTCAAAAAAAAGTTGTTATAATTATGAGATTTTTATTGCATCAAAGCATTGTTACTAAAATATTCTTATAATATCTAATACTACTTATTTTCAAAAGCTGATATAGTTGTTGATCCTTTGCTTTTAGAAATATTAGGTGTTGCAGATCTTAAGTTGCTTGACAACCTTAAGCATATTGATTTAGCTCGGAGGACCTTGCATTTATATCTATGTAAAATACAAGTTTTTATGCATGCTAAATGTTATCATTTATGAAATAATCCATCATTTGATTTAGCTTAGTCCTCGTGAAAATTTATTAGATATTTTGTGCCTTTTTCAGTAGAATTTTTTCTATCATAAATGTTTGATGAAGAAATAAGTTTTATTGTTGCATAAACAATTAAGCTAGCACTTAAGGGTTTCAAAGACCTTTTTTTCCACATTTAAATGACTTAATTACTTTTCAATCATAAAAACACAAAATTGTCTCTCAATGTTTATATTCTCATTTTTTGTTTATTTTTTTTGTTATAATCAAGTTCACTTATAATTAATTCAATAATTTAATTAAAATAAATAATATTAAAAATGGTGTGTTAACGTGCCTGTGTGTAAAGATTAAACACCTCTTTTCATGGTGGTGTTGGAAGTGATCTGATGTTGTATTTGTGATGTTGAGGTGAATGTGTACTATGACATAATGGTTGATATCTAGCGTGCTTTTTTATTCTCTTTTATTTCTCTCTCTCTCTCTTCTCCATACCAAAATATAGTGTCATGTATTTTTTTAGATAAATTGGATAATTAGCATACAATAATAAAAAATAATAGAAAATTAACATAACAACCAAAAGTTTTGGCGAAATAAAACACTTTTAAATGTCAGGGTTAGGAAAGGTGATAAGATTTTAATCAATATCATGATTCATAACATCTACATTATTTAATTTTAGGAGTAGTTGATTGGTTTGTGATGGTCAATTAAATTGGTCACCTAGGTAATTGATAAATATCAAAGCTAAGGCAAAAAAATAATTATGAGTGAAAAGAGTTATATTTGCACCTAAATTCACAGGTTTATGAACTTCAAATTCACAAGTCTATTCTCTCTAAAACAATAATAATAATTGTCATGATCAATTTCTAAGTTATTCCCCAAAATCTACTCGAAATAAAATAAAAATAACAAAAATAAATAAAAAAGCTGGCATTGATAGAAAAATCAAGTTGAAAATTTTGGACAGATTCATGAGGCTGATCGTGTCTTTATTATGCCAAAAAAATGAAAACAAAATCAGATGCAAGGCCAAAATAATTTATTATTAGATAAATCTGCATAAAACTTAAACTGAAAGGCATGGTTATATTTTTTTATAGGTTAATTTGATTTAATCATGTGCTAATGTAAAGTATAATTATGTTTAGAAATTAGTTTATGGTCCAATTGAAGGATTTAACTAAGTATAAGGACTTAATTATACTTTAAACTGGTCAAATTAATTTAATAAAGAGCTTAATTGATGAAAAATCAAGTTTATAAGCCTAATTCGGGTTTAATTGACAATATTCAAATTTTCAGAGATCAAATTTAATTTTTCCAATTCAATTGGATGAAATCCGAGAACAAGGACCAAAGTAAAAAAGGCGTATGCATTTAAGGTTGTTATTGAAGTTTTGACGTGGATAAAATTGCATAAATTTAAAAATTTAAGATCAATTAGGGACGCAATTAGAATAATTATAAATCAAGGGACAAAAATATATCTTGTGCCTTTCTACAAGATTTGCAGGCGTGACTGCACCGTTCAATGGTCTGAACAGTGCAGGTATGTGTGGTGTAGAAGAGAAAGAGACAACCCATTGCTGTAGGCAATGAGTAGTCAACGGGTCGCCTCCTTTCTACTATAAGTAGCATACATGGGAACGAACAAAAGGAGAGGGGGATATAAAAAAAACTTAGAATGAACGGGGTAACAACAAAGAACAAAAGAATAGGAAAAAAGATACCGAAAGCAAAAACAAACCATTCTGCTCAGTAACTTATTCTTCTTCCCTATCGCCAACAAGTCAATAACTTTTTCTCCCTCAACGCTGGCAAACTCAATTCCCTTTCGTGCAGCAGCTATAATCCTCTTCTTCTCCATCGTTAGCCATACCCTAGTTTTTTCATCCTCAATCACAACCACAACTTTAAACCAGCAATAACCTGCCTTCATCTTCCTCAACAAGTGTCTACACCTTCGTCCGCCAAGACTAATAGCTACACTTCTCCATAAGCATCTTCTTCTTCTTCCCTTCCAGCAACACTTCTTCTTTCAACAACAACAACAACAACGTCGTCTTCTTCTCTGATGACAACAACAACTGCATTTTTTCCTCTTCTCCAGCCACAACAGTTGCACTTCCCCAGCGACAGTCACATTATTTTCTTCTTTCTCTAGTGATAGAAGCAACAACAGTGTCGTCTTCTCTCTGTATTGCAGCAACCATTGTTAGCATCTTTTTTCTCTTCCTAAGGCCACCACCAACCACCATTCTCATCGCTGCCACCACCACAGACACTGACTTGATCTCCTTTGCAGGACAACAACAACATGTAACCTCTTCCTTCTTCTCCATCAGTTACTGTTCACTTGCATGTGAACACTAGGAAAGATGTTGGGCTGACCCATTTCATCGGGCTTAGTCAAGTTTGATTTTTTTTTTTATAAAAAATACAAAATGTAAACAATTGCATTTTTAGAAAAAAATAACAAAAAAATGTTTTGTTTTCGTGCATACGACTGAATTTAAAAAATTTCCTAAGCATATTTTTCAAAAACAAATATAGCATTCTTCTCATGTTTTGAAACGAAAAATAGGATATCGTAATCAATTTATGATTATCCGTTAGATTTCAGCCAAAATATCAAAAAACTTTCATCAATCTTTTTGCTCATTTTTTAGTTGTAAACTTTAAATATCGGGGTGTAAAATTACATTGTAAAGTACATCATCGATATTAAAGTACAATAAATACAGTGCTAAAATTCGAACTTTAGAATGGTTGAGTTTTCGACCCAATGAGGTAGAGACTCCCTCACAAAGAGAGATCTACTTCGAGCCTTAGAGAAGACTAACGAATAAAAAAAATCTGACTTGAAAAAACAATCAAACAACAATGTAGCTTACCTTAGGTAGGGTGCACTAGGGGTGAAACATCTTTCTCTTGCACAACAAATCCCCTTACTGGATTTTTATAGACCATTAGATTTTCTAGTAATCTTAATACTAGGTGGCGACTCCTAAAAATTATAATCGTAATTTCATGATTATAAGAAAACTCCCTTTCCCACACGTCGTCTCTTCTCTCCAAGGATGCAACGTGCGAGGCGAGGAAAAAATTGGTTGTCGCGACAATAATAATAATAATAATAATAATAATAAAGTATGTATCCTTATAAGGTTTACAAAGCCTTAAATAGTTCAAAAATCTTACCTTAACTAGAAAACAAAAACAAAGATAAAAAATGACATGGAAATAACCATAAAAATTGAAATAATACATGAACTTTTAAAATAATATGGAAAGTCATAAAATTGCCAAAATCAGGGCCCAAGATGAGTTTTTTTTTTGGTTGTAATAACCTATCTCATAGAGAATGAACTGGAATAACTCGGGTGTATAGTAAAGTATAAATAGATAAGAGCAAAATTCATGGATTTATAATTAAAAAAACATGGTTGTTTCATGATAGGAGATTCATTATAAATCATGTGGACTATGAAATCCTTGACCGAGATGAAATGAGATTTAAAAAAATCTTAGATTTTATTCAAACAATTAATATGTAAAAAACAAACATAACTTAACATGACAGACATACTCCATACTTTAATGTATAATCAGAATATTATTAATAAAATAATATTAATTATACTGAAAAAACGATCATTGAAGGTTAAGTTAAACCACCAACAACTTTTTAGTTGTGTTATTTATATGATATTCCAACGGTGATTTTGAGTTGTTTTTATGTTAATGTTTTATGAGTTAAAATCTCATAATATATAACCCTTCCATTTAGATTTTTTTAGAAAAAAGAAAAGGGTGGACAATACACAAGCCGTCTTGACCTCTTTTTACCTTTTTTCTCCATGCAATTTGAATTACAATTAATAATAAAATTAGTTTAAAATATGGTTGAGTTGTTTGTTCAATGACTATTCATTAAAATAAATTAATCTAGATAACTTTTTGGAGTATTATTTGATAAAATATCTTTCAATTTATACATGTTTTTAATGTCTATATCCTTTTTTTTATTAGCAAATACTTTTTTTTACAACACTTATATATTGCTTTTTTTTGTCAAAACAAAGTTTCAATCATATCAACTTGATCATGTTATAAATTTATGCCTGATTGTTTTACATACTATTTAAAACTCTTGAAAATGAATTAAATCCTAATAATTAAAACAATTATTATGTTAAGATTTTTTTAAGAGTGTTGATTTGAATTCTAAATCATAAAAATCAGATAAAAGTAGATTAGAGGTAGACCGTTTGACTCTTTACCGAATCTATCTTTCCTTCAACAAACTTGGCTCTTGCAATCGGCTCTGACATAGAACTCTCGTCGCCTACTTCATTTCCTGACATTAGATCATTCAGCTATAGAGGAATTTTTGGGTTAATGAAACAAAAACAAGGATAATTACATAAGCTCAGATACAAGAGACCATCGCCCTAGATGACCTAAAATTGATTCGAGCCCCCACAAATTTTTAAGAGACCACTCATCCAGCCAATATATGATTACAAAACCCAATACCCGCGTCAAGCAAAATGTTGAAATATTGCTGCTACTCGTGGAGACTTTGCAGATATCTAATTCAAATATTGCTCCATCCAAGGTGAACTAGAAGAATTGCTGGAGCCATTGACAATTTACTGCATCTTTCTGCAAGTCATCTTTCAGTTTGCTTATCTGTAGCAGAGCCTGCTTCAAGTCCATTGTGTCTAATGGCAAACCAGAGAAGTCCTTCAGAAACTGGTGCGCCCGAGCTGCACCTTTTGACATATCATCCATATTGCATTCTCTCTTTCGTTTGGATCCAACCTGCAAATCATAGATGAACAAGTCAATATTCCAACCTAATACAATGCCTTGTGATGATATGGCATCATTTTACCAAGTTCACAGATCTCGTGGAAACTTTGCTATCAGAAACAGAAAAATGTTTCAAGAATGCTATACAGCATGAAAGTTCTCGGACTGCCAAAGAGTGACATGACGTTCCCCTCAAGACTGGCTCAAACAATGGAGATTACTGATAGGAAATCTATACTCCATAGTGCTATTTCAGTCAATCAACTTGAATCCGAAGTTTTTCACATGACAGTAGTGGAGCATCAAGCCAAAGGTCTCGGTACTCTATAGCATGTAAACTCCGGATGCTTGCTTCGTAAAAAGAAGTCAAACCAGAGTGGCACATCCCTTCAATGTTGACACTAACTGAAACGTCAGGGCTTGTATGACACTTGGCCTACATACTACTACTACTGTATCAATCTAAGGATTATCAACAGAAATCATCAGAAAGCTCATATAACTAGAAGGCTATACAGATAGTATAGAGCCAATGCTGAGCTAGAAGCTTTTGGATTCATTAATGACAAACCTCTTCTCTAGCATCATCTGAAATGATTGCAGTTGGTGAGAAATCTTCCAATTCAGCTGCCTTTTCTCGGGCAAGGGCAACAACACTTTCAGGAAAGTTTGCAAATTCTGCAACATGAATACCAAAACTTTGATCACAAGCCCCTGGCTCAACCTGGAATTCATGGTTATATGAAGGTCATTAGTGTAAGCATTTTAAACTTATTTTTGCTAACCTAGTCACTCATAAGAAGAAGAATCACGTCTAATCAGAAACTAATCCAAAAATTGCCTGTCCAATAATATATGCCACTGTTAAGAATAATGATTGAAGACTTATTTCTGTGTCAAATAGAACTCATATCATAATATACAAAACCCAAATAAAAAAATAAAAAAAATAAAAATAAAAATTGAAGTTCCTCATTTTCTTTCCTTTTTTCTCTACTTATTTTTTCATTATGTAAGCAAAGCTTGCTAAATGACAAATAGTGTAATTGAAAGGCGCATGGCAAAGGAAAACTCTAAAACCTCTCCTTGAAGGTCTTTCCTTTATCACTTCATTTATTGGCCTATTGCTTTTACACTAATCCAATCAGTTGATTACATAGATCAAAGGAAAGGCAGAAACAACAGTTACAAAATTAAGATAAAAGCTAGTCTTTGAAAAATTAAAAAACAAAAGGAATACAATCAAGCACTTGTAATTCTAGGTGCTTAGGCCATGCCTCAATGCATTTACCTTGTACAGCATGGTCAACTTGTGATTTAATGAGTCGATGTGTGCACTGACATGATAATTTGCAACACCAACAATTTGCTTCGTATGTGGCTCCTGGTCAGCTTTTTCATGAGCTAATGCAGTAAGTTCGTGAAAGTGGGTTGCAAATAAAGTAGGTGCTTTTAACTCTTGCACCAGGTGTTCACATATGGCCCATGCCAAGCCTAAGCAACAGAGCAGAACATGGAACTAAATTATGTTTATCTATGAGGTTTAATCAAACCAAACAATAAATTTCAATATGGATCAAACAATACAGCTACTTCATCACTTCCAAACAAAGGTGAAAAGAGGCTCTAAGCAATGTTTAAAAGCAGAAAACTCCATAGTCCAAACGACAAATAAATGAAGAAAAGGTGCTTCCCTGAACTCATCAAGAAAAAGGAGAGCAAACTCAGTTCATTTTCAGAAACTCTCAAACCCCAAAGAAGTCTAATTGGATGCTTGTAGTTTCAATAGGAGAACATTTCTTTAAACCATACTGATTTAGTTAAGGAGAGCAGACATAGTTCATGCCCTTCAAATAACAGGAATGAAAAGGAGAAAAAAGAAAGAAATAGAAAATTTCATAACATCCATTTAGCAGTTTAAAAAAACTTACTACTACTTATTTAGGTGAGATGATTTAGTGAGCTTCAACCACAACTTCAGATAAAAAATAAACTATCTCAAGGCTCTGGAAATTGTTGAAACCTACCAAATCCATCATAAGTTGATGTCCCACGGCCTAACTCATCAATGATTATCAATGACCTATCTGTAGCTCCTTTTAGGATTGAAGCAGTTTCAAGCATCTCTTGCATAAATGTAGAAACTCCACGCATCTATAAAGAAAGGAAAAATATGCATACACTTCATTCACAAGGAAACATGTCACATCCATCCTTTAATTGTAAGCAAGCAATATAATCTAATTTACAGTAACAAAACAGTCAAACAGTTGAGTAGTGAATGGGATATTCAGCCAAAGCACCATACAGAAGTGAGATCTAATTAGAACTTATTACAGGGGACACTGAGTAGTCACTAAATATGTTGTTCAGTTTCAAACTCTCTGGACACATTTTACAGGTAAAAAGAAAAAAGAAACAAGCACAAAAACTAATCAGGTAAATTTTACAGGCATAAATCAAATTGGTCCACACGTATCACATAGTTAAATACTTTAAGTGTACTAGCAATATGTACTAGTTAAACTACCAGCATTTTACAACAGAATGACTATTTTTTTTTAATTAAGTCGTTATCAACTATATGTATTATCTGACAGGCATGTTGTAGCATGTTTTGATTAGGCCCATAGATTTTATATATCTTGAAGTCTATGCTGCTAAAATAATCCAATATCTAATGGTATTACAAATACTTTACATGTTCAAATAACTAATGCCAGGAAAAATAATCTAAAGAGTAGAGGGTTTAGAAAAAGATCTAAAGTGTAGAGGGTTTATCTCAACCTTTTCAACTAGTCTAGGATGAATATAGATTTGGTTGGATAAGGAGATGAGAATCGAATTAGTGGCTTAATAAAAAATATTGAACCTAGACAAACTTTTATACCAAACAGATTTCAAATTGAATTTGTTGCTGTCGGATGCATTAATAGACTGCTATTTGAGATTGAAATATTATTTTTTTACATCCTCAGAAGCACAAAGGAAAGTAGATCTGTTTGCTCTGTACCTTAGCATTTGGGTGTAAATAGTAATAGACGGTTCAGGTATTTAATTTTCTGTTCTTCTGTGATGAACTTTATTTTATTTATACTAGTTAAAACTCACTGCAGCATGTACATCATGCTACAGCTAATGTTTTATCTTGTTAGCAAACATTTCCCTATCGAATCACACAAACATATTACATTTTAAAATATTAGAACAGGGAAAAGCAGCTAGATTTAATCTTGTGCATTGATACAACATAACACATGTTCACAGCTACATCCTGCAAAGGCGACCTTTCCTAAGGAAAATAATAGGATGAATACGTAAGCATTTTAACAGCAGCATGAAGTGTGTAGGAACTTTTAAATCGGTGAATATTGAGCATAGAAGTTTACAAACCTGGAGTAGGAACCACAAAATTAAATATGCAGAAAAGAGCACAAGGGGATTAGAAAACAAAAACAGATAACTTCCAAATTCATTGCATCCATGACAGTCAATTTCAAGAGTTCAAACTTTAAAAGGCTATTCCACTGACTCACTTGACAATCACCAGCACCCACTCGTGCAAAAATGCAATCACGTACAGAAATGGTAGCCTTGTCACAGGGAATGAAAGAACCAACTTGGGCCATGAGAATATTCACACCTATCTGCAAATGAAACCAAAATATACAGATATAGCAATCCTGGAAAATTGTCCATTAACTTAATAGATCGAAGATCTTGTGAAACAAGAAATTGAGAGGGACTTCGGTGTCTCGCATTGATGAACATCAACTCAGTTTGTGTTGAGTTAAATGCATTGACTGAATGACATATCAATAAGATCTAAAGACTCTAGAGGCGAGAGTGATATCATGAAAGACAAAATAAGTAATGAATAAAGACATCAAACTGAATCATAAAAATATCCATACTTGCCGAATAAATGTGGATTTTCCACCCATATTAGGCCCTGTGATTATTTGGAACCAACTCTCCCCCCTGACCTGATTCATTGAAGGATAACAAAGAAACAGTAATGAGGAACTTGGAAATTAGAAGTGCAGAGGGAGCATGCTCTCCTTCATCAATTGAATACTCACAAGTTTACAATCATTTGGTATAAAATTCACCCAATCTTGAGCTTCCACGCATGGATGTCTGCTCCCTTCTAATATAATATCTCCCACCTCCTATAACAGCAAAGACAGTATATATCATAACCATACCATAAAGCTTTTCCAAAACAAGAACATAGATTAAAGGAAGTGAATGATGCAAATATTTACAGATGGAGTGATGTCGGGCCTTGTGTATGGAGTAGGACAACTAGAAGCCAAATCAGCAAAACTAAGCAAGACATCCATCTCAGAAAGCAAGCCAGATAATTTCTCAAACACCTGCAGCATAGAACTTGGATTAATAAAGAATAAGAGCTCTGTTGAAGTCAGTACATGATAATGGATGAATACCTCAGAGAAAGTTGCTGTAATTTGAACCACTCGACTGACAAGCTCCTTCTGATGACTCTTATAGTTCTCAACTATCTTTTGGTACTGGTCACCTAATTTTTTAAGTTTCGTGTTTGTGAATTTTACCCCATCCTTTCGAGTTTCAAGGACAATAAACTGGGTGGTCAGCTTTTTCCGTATTTTTGGCTCTTCCTTCTTTGTAATTCGGAAGACATGACCGTATTGTGTTCCCTTATCTAACTTCAATCCCTTATCTAGAGGAAGGTCAAGATCAGACGCAGTTTGTTTATGAAAATTGTGTATCTGGTGCTCCAATGACTCCTGTTCTGCTTTTAGTGCACCTAAGGCAGCTTCATAACTAGGTGAAATCATGTATTCCCCATTGTCAAGCTGATCGAGGTCAACAGCAGTTTCCACAAGAGCAATGAACTTACTCAAGTGATTATCATCAGTCAACTCCTCAAGGAAGTCCAAATACTTTTCCTTGACAAGGGATGAAAATTGGCCATCATATTGTTCCAGGGCACCTTTAATGTATGGCAGTCTTATAATGGACTGCATCCCGAAAATGTATCACGTTAAAAAGAAAAGGAGAGGCACATTAACTGAGAAAATACAATAATTTGTATAAAAGTAGCTTAAAAGACATGCATGTGATAATTAATTAGTTAAAAACAAATATTGAAAGGATAGTAGGAACTTCACAGCATGGACACTACATAGCATAAGAAGAAAAGAGCAAAAAGAGCTGAGAAAGAAAGAAAACAAAGAAAAAGTGCAGCTGCAGATGACACCAGCAAGTTCTTTTCTGAAGATTGATCAACAATACAGTTTCCATAATAGGTCACAACTTCACTCTACAAGTACCATGTAACACTAGGTCACCTTAGATACTACTGGGTAGCACCAAGGGAAAGAGAGTGCCTTAAAAGGAAGAATACAAACACCAGCAAGCTTTTCATCTGAAAACAAATCTACACTTCATTTTCCATACCAGGAGCTACTCTAATCTAAAAGTACCATATAATTCTCCTCAACCAAAGATGGAAAGTGAGAATAAGAAGAAATAAGCAAGAAATATTAACCGCCTTGGTAGAAAATGGAGAAGAGTCAGCTTTTGAACTAATTGTCTAGACAAATAATCACTAACCCTGCCATCCTATATCAAGCACGTGGATTAAGGAATTAAGTACAGACAACAGAAAATTGGATTTCACCTGATAAAGTTTCACAATATGGTGCAAGCCAGCTCTTCCTTTCTCAACAATGTGCATTAGTCGCTCAATATCTGAGATTCTTTTCAGATGCTGTCTTAGATCTTGGCGAAGAACAGTATCCTCCACAAATGCCTGCACCAAATCTAGCCTGGAGTTGATTGCATCTACATCTAATAATGGCTGCTTTAGCCACATATGAAGCAATCTTTTTCCCATTCCAGCTGTACAAGTTCTATTCATGAGACCAAATAAACTAAAATTTTTGTTTGCATCAGTTTTGCTTTCAAGGACATTCAGTGCCCTTGTGGCAGCAGAATCAAGTCTCATGTAGCTGTCAAGATTGTATTTTCTAATTCTATAATTACCATAATTGCTCTCGTCTGCAAGTAATTCTGCGTAGGACATTAATGCTCCCAAAGCACCAGGTGCAAATTCAAAACCAGAAACTAAATCTCTGACTGGTTCCACGGAACCTTTGACAAGCCTACCAAGATCCTGGACCAAATCTCTAGTTTTAAATTCATTTTTCTTTCTCTGAGTTAACATCACACCACATTTGGTCAAAACATCATGCAGAGTTCTACAGTCCTTGGATTTGCCACTCTCCACGGGCAAAAGACATTCCTTGCAGCTGAGGGCAACTAAAGCTGACTCCACATTTGTAAAATGGCTATCATCTATAAATTCTGCCAACCCAAGAACTCTTTTTGTTAAATCAACATAACTCAGCCCAACAGTGCACCCTTTTTCATGAAAGTTTAATAAGAGTGCAACAACCACAGGAGAATCCTGCATCTCATTGTTTGCAAACAAAACATCTTCAAAACTGCCAATATTTCCAGGAGTCCCACTTTTCACTAGTTTCCAATTGGATCCACTCCCTTCATAGAGCTCAAGAGTATGGTCTGTTTTCTCCAATAGAAGATCCCGGGCAATTGTTTCGAACATGTTCTTACTAATGCTCACACTAGAAAGACTGTTAGATCCACTCCCCAACTGGCGCAAAGCAATTGTAGTGCGGTAGTATGTCTTTGCAATGAAGGTCGCATTATCAGCATGAGCTGTATAATAGCCCTGTATATTTAAAGAAGATTAACAACAAAGTTGACAACTGTTAAGACAAACAAAGAGACTAAATGAAATACTTCTAAATTCTACTTATGAAGCACAATAGTTGGTAATTTGTGAGATCATAATCATCACAATAACAAAAATAAAAAAATAGGAAACAAACTTCTAAGGAGATGCCACCAGGGGTGGACATCAAAATCATTTCTAACACACGCATAGTGTTTTCCTTGAGAATGACTTGGTGTTGAAATATTGATGGAAAAACAAAATTGTTAGGTAAAAGAATGGAAGAAACAGCAAAGATAAACACTTATAAAAGTAGTATCGCATTGTAAGAACACTGAATACCTCAAAAGGAAACAATATTCATTGATCCCTTAAGGGTTTCCCTAAATCATACTGCGAATTCCGTACTAAAACAGTAAAGTTTCACAATTAAAGAATAAAATCCAACACTTAAAGGCAAATGGAGATGAACTCATTCCATATCAAATCAAAATAGAAACAATTCAGAGGTTCAATAAGAGGCCAAACATGAACTGACCCGCCTATCAAAGACCCGAACCGCCCTAGGGTCCTGTAACATCAAACGCAAACAAAATACACCCAGATAAAATAAGTAATTCTTCAAAACACTAATAAAAAAAACTATAAATAAATAACCCAGAACTCATATTTATATTCTTTAAGAAATGCATAATTTTACTAGCAATTAAGAGATTAATTAGGACTTACGGGGGGTAGGGTTTTGAAGAAAGAGAGAAACCCTTGAGTCTGCTTAGCATCTGATACAAATATTTCAAGAAATCAAATCATTTATCAACCCCGAAAAATACAAAAATAAAAAACGAAAACATTGATTCTTTTACCTAGCTTGAGCTCAGGGAGCTTGTTATGTTCTTCAAAATTGTTATTTTCACCCATTTGATTATCAAGAAATTAGGGTTTCGTTGTTGGGGTTTCTAAATGCTTAAGAATCTAAAGTGTGGCCTTATAAAATCTTGGTGTTGTGGTGGCGGGAGAGGAAGGGAGAAACTGGCGGGATTTTGCGGGCGCGTGTAAGTCACGTTCGGCATTAGTTATCGTCTCCCAAACTTTAATAAACAAAAACCCTTAGGGGTGTTTCGGAATGTGTTTTTGAGAAGTTGTTTTTCAAAAAAATTAATTTTTTTTATTTTAAATTAAAAAAATTAATATATTTAGATTATTTACATGCTGATATCAAAAATAATTTTAAAAAATAAAAAAAAAATATTTTGATGCATTTCTAAATAAAAAGTACTTTAAAAAAATAATCTTAACCACACCTCCAAACAGGCACTTAAAAGCATGGGAAAACACAATTTCATAAACACAACATTGATAAAAGAGTTAAACGTATAGATAATTTATTGTAGCTTTATACACAATTTATTAAAAATTATAATAGTGTAATTACTAATATACTCTTCAATTTTTAGAAAAGTTATTTTTAGTTTGGGGTATTTTTGACTTTTTTGTTTCACATGTTGTCATTAAATAATTGTTTGAGGATGTTTGGTCTTTTCTGTTTTTATGAATAGTAAAATTATGGTTTTGTCATCAAATAATTGTTTGAGGATGTTTGGTCTTTTCTGTTTTTTATTAATAGTAAAATTATGGTTTTGTCTCTAGAGTCGGACTAAAAATCATTGGCTGATAAAGGGTATTCTAGATATTTTATTTGTTAATGAGTAGTCAAATAACTGTTTTACCCTTGAATGAGATAAAAAAAGAATTGTCAATGAGGGTATTGTTGGTTTTTCCAGTTTTATGAATAGTTAAAGCACTAATATGCCCTTCAAAAAGACAAAAAAAGAAGAGTTGGCGTTAGGGTATTTGAATATTTTCATATGCATTTTTTTTTGTTATTAGGACGGGCTCCGGCGTGTTAAGTAATTTCATATTTTTTTTAATTCTTTTTGTTTTAAAAAAAATGTTGGCGTGTCTACACACCGATATTTTTATTCCATATGCTCCATATAGACAACGTGTGAGACATCATGCAGTGACTAAAAATATCCAACTGCCAACTCATTAGACGCGCTGCCATGAACTCTTCAACATGGTGGTATGCATGTCATCTCATGATGATCGGAGACGTGCTAATAGTCAATTGTTTTCTTTCCCCTTTTTTCTCTCCTTGTAGTAAAAAATACATTTAAATCCTTTTTTTTATGATTTGTGCATTTCTAAAACAATTTATAATCAAAATAAATACCAAACTATTAAAAACTTTTCAAAGGAGATACCAAACCACAACAAACCTTCCAAAGCAACACTAAAAGTCTATAGAGTGAAAAAATTATAGTTTAGTAATAACATGTAACACTCTTTTTTTTATAAAAACAATAAAAAAAATCAAAACAATCATATTTTATGTATCTTCTGTGAACAACACTATGCATGCAAGACCACCAAACACAAAGAAAGTTGAATTTAAAAAAACACAACTAGGAATAGATGAATTGATTTATCTAGTTAAAGGTGGAAGACTGATTCAGGGAAATTAATATGCTCAAGCATAAAGGGGAGAAAAGTGTTGAGCCAAATGCTAAAGTGTTCATGGTCTGGTTCATGTAAAAAACTTAAACTGAACTAAAAAATGGCTATTTCTAAATAATATGATTTAGACTAAACTAAAAACTAGTTCAAATCGAACCAAGTTAGTGCTTGTGAGATCAATTTTTTTCATTAAAAACCAAAAAAACTAAAAATCAATTTAATAGATTAATTTAATTGTTGTCGTTATTGGTGGCTTCCTTATCATGGTTTCTCTTACAAGAAAAATGAAAAAGTCATAAAATACCCCAAAAGAGCAAAACAACAAGAAAAAAAAGTCATCAACAAAATATTGACACCCATAAAAAATTATTTATAGTGGTTTTATACCCTAAAGCTTTCCAAACCATTAAGCTATTGAAAATATAATTTCTCCTTTTTATATCATTTTTTTATCAGCAAAATCCCAATTTATTAAAAAAAATAAAAAATTTATAAAAGGATCCATAAGTATCATTAAACTTTTTTAATTTGAGAGTAAGTGATGCAAGCATACTATTCTATAGTTTTACCCATATGTATCTAGTGTTTTGCATATGTTTATATATAACATATCGTGATATTCTTTGTTTTATATTGTAAAGGAATTTTGGATAAAAGATTCAAAAAAAGTAAATTAGAGGAAATTGATAGATTTGACCATTAGTTGACGTTTTGTGCAGAGCTTGAGCTATAAAGATCAAAATGAAATGATATGAGTTTTCTAAGATGTTGCCTAAATTCTGTCAACAAATAAGTTTTGTGAAGAAATAACTCCAAATTACATCCAAAACATCCAAACCAACATCCAATTTTTTATTTCAGCAATTTAGCTCCTTTAAGAAGATTTCATGCAGGTCTATTTCTTCTTTTTAGAAAAATAGTTATTGAAGTATGTCAATGTAATACTATCTACTTGAAGGAGGAATATTTGGTAAAGTAGAGATTAAGGTTTCCAAGGCTATAAAAAGAAAGAGAGAAAGGAAAGAGGGGGGGGGGGGGGGGGGGGATAGAGAACCACTAATTCTTTCTCCCAAAATCCCAAATTCAAATATTTGTCCATCTTTTGTAGTAGTTGTTCCATAAATATGCAAGATTAAACTATTTTTTCTTGGTTGCAATGACACATAAACCTTTAAAAATCAAGAACTCTGAGATTTATTTTTCTATTTATTTTTAATTTATATGATGAATGAATATGTTTGTTTTTCTATGTATATTTTCTATGATTGTTTATCTTAATTACTAGAGCAATCTCTAAGTTGTTAAAGTGAACTATCTATTGCTAAATTTGCTATTAAAACCGGAGTTGTAGTATATAAGCTTGTAAAACAATTGAGATTAATAATTGTAGCGGATCTATGTTATTAATCTTAGAGAGAATATTCAAACAAATCAACATGATTTGTGAACAATTATGTTGTAGAAGTTAATCTATTTATCTAGTTCTTAAGTTGTCATTAAACTAAATTATTAGTGCAGACATTATGATTGTTTGTTAGTTAAAGTTAATCATACAACGGATTTGTTAATTAACTAATATTAAAAAAATATAAAGATTCATAATATAAATTGAAGTTTTGTTTCCAGGATCAATTTTATTTTCATAGTGTATTTACTTGTGACCAAGGTTTATTTTCTTGAAAAATTTTAATTTTGCTTTATTATTTAATTCTGTTTTAGTTTAAATAATTACCAATCAAACTTTTTAATTGCATGAAAACCTGAACTAACTCTTATTCATGGGATCGATCCGATCCCTTGCTGCTTTGTACTCTTTGTAGTGTGTTTTAAATTAGAATGATGAATTTATACGACAACAACAATAAATCAAAATCTTGAAAAGCAACGTAACCTTGGTTGATGGAGCCTAGGTTGCAAGAACAGCAGCTCCACCAACCTCGTCAATCTTCTTGTCTTCAATCTTTTTACAGAAGCTGGGCCTTGACAACAATGGTTGCTTGTCAGTCAAAATCCATTACCAAGAACTTTGAAGTAACCAAACTGAGTGACATCTATCATGGGCACAACATCCTTAATTAGCTTCCTTGTCTTTGACATCTTGTGGGACGATGAATCAGAGCTTGTTGAGGTTGACAACGGGACAGTAGAGCTTGCTGTAGAGCTTGTGGAAGTAGGGTATACCGACCATGACCAGCTCTCACGTGACCTCTTTTCTTCCATCTCTTCTTGAAGCAGGTTGTCATTTTTTGTTTTAGACGAGAGGGGGAGGATGCTTCCTTTTATACTTTTTTTTTTTTTAAGTTATATTTACATTTAATCGAGCCGTTATGGTTACCAAACCGGACTGGGTGATTATTCTGAAATTTTAATCGGTTAATTTGATATTTTTTACCCAATTGTTTTTTTTTTTATCACCCGTACCAAATGCTGAAACTGATTGTATAAAATGTTGCAAGCAAAGCATCAAAAGACATCACATTCAAGTTAACAGTGACAACCCCCCGAACTTGAAAGGGATAATGCATTAAACGCACAAGAATAGTTGCACAGCAATTGTCTAAGATGCCAAGTTAACATTAACTTTGTCAATTCCATTTTAGTTAATATTTTATTTTTCAATTGAAATAGAATACAGCTATTTTTTTTTTCCTGTGATGGTTGGCTTACAATGAAGGTTCCCAGCCAAGATCCTATAAACAAAACATCATTACCATTACCATCTGAAGAACGGTTCTCAATTAGGGTTTTACAAGCTATACAATGAGCCGCCCAATCACAAGAAAGCATGGAAAAAAAGCATTGATGCAGCAATGGATTCAGGAAGCTTCATTAATTAACCCAATAAATATTTCTCTCCTCCTCGTTAAGGCCCTACCAGAATTCAGCAACAATACGATTGACTTTCTTGTAGAGAGAGCGAGGAAGCTTGAAACATGACATCAACAATGCGATTTCCTCCCTGCCCTTTAATTTAGAAGCCATCTTTTTCTTAATCTCCACGAAGGTCTGCCGTTTGGATTTCTGAACAGTACAGGGCAACCCTAGATTCGGACCAGTATGAGAAATATTCAGAAAGTGTGACGGGTGATGACGAACCCCAGAGGGGCTGTTCTTGCTGATAAAGATGAAGCATTTATCTAGATAAAATTCATAAAAAGCAAGAACTTGTATATTCGAGCATTCTCCTGAGGATGCTTTACAGTAAATAAATAATGATAAAAAAACAGGTAGAAATCATCAGCAAATAGCAGACGAGAGACAGAGGGGCTACGCTGAGCAATCTTCACCCTGAAATCAAGTTGTCCCTCTCAGGCCTCTGCAAGAGGAAAGACAGACCTTCAACATAAAGCAGAAATAAATACGAGGGTAAGAGTTGTAATAAAACTGGAAAAAAAACAGTCGAGTCTAATTGGCTCATTTGTTACCAAGAAATGAATGCCTAAGATCTCTTATATTTTAAGCCGCTTTTGTAAATTGTAAACAAAGAAAAGAGTTTGGTTCAAAGGACAACCGTACAACCATGCCCCGACCCCTCTTTCCTTTCTTTTTTCCCCCTCTTCCTTTCTTTCCATTGTTATTTGGTTCTGTTTACCAGGATACTTGTCCGCACGCTGTACTGAGTTTTTTTTAAATAGAAAACAAATTGATTTTTTATGTATTATAATTGGTTATTTTAATATTTCATTAATAAAATTATAATATATAAAATCTGTTAGAAATGTTTTTTTTCCAGTCTAAAAGGAACATTGTAATTGAAATGCAGGGGAAGTGGTTCGTATATTTTTTTATTATGGATAACTTGGGCAAATTTGTCTAACCATTTTGTTTATGTGTTGTCTCGTATTTGTTTTTGTTGACGTAATATTAGATATGAAATATTATATATAAAAATATTGTAAAAGTAATTTTTTAACCTAAACAACCTAAAATCTAAGACTTAAATTTTTCTAAGAAATACAACCTAAGCAAAAGAGGAAATAATTAGAATTAAAAATCAAAATTAAGAGCGAATATATATAAACATGGCAAAAAATAGGGACTATTTAGAAATATATCTAAAAAATAAATGAATTAAATAAAGAATTAAAAGTATATGGGCCGAAATGAAAAAAAAATATGTAAATAATTTTAACTGAATGATTAAATTAAAACAATTAAAAGTGTTGCAAGGAAAAAAATAATTCTTTTATTTCTTGATTTAGTTTCAATCCATTTATTTTTCAGTAATTTTGGTATAACTCTAAATAACTTGTTTGTATTTATGTATCTATACTCTTAGTTTTGACTTTTAATTTTTATTAGAATTTATCTTTGTATTAAATATAGCTTTCGTTAAAAAACAGAGTAAGTTTAGTTTTGATGATGTGAAATGAAAGTAAAACTCTCTCTTACGCATATATAGTTAATATTCAGTTGTTAGTTATTTGTTATACTTTTTAAAGAGTTAATATTAAACAAAAATCAGAATATATAATTATTTTTAAAAGAAAAAACCTTTAAAATAATCTTTCTCATTATTTTAAATGCACTATCTATAATAAAATGAATATATTAAACAACTAAATAATTGAAAGTCTTATAAATAGATTATTTCGCTCTAATGTATAGTGTTATTAAAAAAGTCAAGAATTATTAATAGTTTTTATACATGTTATAAAATTTGGTTTTGTCTGCGGCGAAGCGCATGACAACTAACTTATATTTTTTTATTATTTGTAGATAATTTGACCAATTGTTTTCACCTGTTTTGTCTATGTGTAGCTTCATATATTTTTTATTCATACATAAAAAAAAGTTGTGGAAGTCAATTTTTTACAAAAACAACATCAATTAATGAATTATCTTGATTATTATTCTTATTGTTATTATCATGATTGTTAAATTGTCACAATTATTATAGATTTTATTGTAATAATTATTGTAAATAATTAATATTCTAATCATTATTGACAATATTATTATTGCCATTGTCATTATCGTTGTAAAAAAAATTCAATTTTATTTTTTTTTCTAAGATTTGTTCTTCATATTATTATATTTGAAGTATTTCAGAATACTAAGATTAAAATTAATTTGAGAATTTAAAAAAAAATCATTTTTTATATATATTTTAAGGTGTTAATATTAAAAAAATATCAAATATATAATTATTTTTAAGAGAGAAATCCTTAAAAATAATTGTTATCATTATTTTAAATGTATTTTCCATAATAAAATGAATATATCAAAACCTAATATACAATAATAACAATTATTATTATTGTAAATATTTTTGCTTGAGTAAAAATCGAAAGTTTTGTAGGCTGATTATTTCGCTCAGATATATTGCATTATAAAAAAATTCTAAGTCCATTAACATTTTTTTGCATTTAAAAAATTGTTTATGGCTATGAAAAATTGGAAGGAAATTGACTCGTATATTTATTCATTGTAGATAATTTGCCATAATTTTTCCACTTGTTTTGTCTACGTGTTACTTCATATATTTTTTGTTTATGTGATATTAGATATGAAATATCATACATAAAAAAATTGCAAAAGTCAACCTTTAAAAAAAATATCAACTGATGATTTATTTGTTATTATCATAATTGTTAAATTGTCATAATTATTGTAGTTGTGATTATAAATATTATTCTAAATAATTCATATTCTAATTATTATTGCTCATACTATTAATGACACCATAATTATTGTTAGAAAAAAAATTAAATTATTTTATTTTATTTTATAAGAATTATTGCTTATATTATTATATTAAAAGTATTTCAGAACACTGTTATTAAATTTTTTTTCTTCATAAAAATCCAGGTCATTTATTATATATATATATATATATTAAGGCGCTAATATTAAAAAAATATCAAATATATAATTAGTCTTACATATTCACATATTTATAAGAAAAAAACTTACATATAATCATTATCATTATTTTGAATGCCTTATCTATAATAATTAGAAATTTCAACACCTAACAATATTAAAAAAAAATTAAAAAACAAAATAAATGAAAAAACAAAAATAAATATTATTAGATTTTAAAAAAGTATTTGACTTGAAGAATAAAGAAAAAAACAAAGAGAAAAAATAATAAATATCAATTTTCAAATAATACACCAACACAAATTAAAATTTAAACATCACATAAAAGAAATTTTAATAATAGTGGAAATAATAAAAATTAGAAACAAAAACTAAGAGCATATACATATAAAACTAGACAAAAACAGGAACCATTTAAGAAATATATAAAAAATAAAGGAATTAAAATAAAATACAAGATTAAAAGTATAAGGCCGAAATGGAAAACACATATATAATAAATTTGATTTAAAGGACAAAATTGAAACAAATCAAAACCTTGATACCGAAAAAATTAAATAATTTAACACAAAACCAGAAATTAAAAGACTGGGAACTGAAATGAAACTAAAATATATAATCAATTTGAATTGAAGGATACAATTGAGACAGAAAACTTTGATACCGAAATTATTAAGGATTTGAAATCAATCGGGAAATTAAAAGACTAAGAACCAAAATGAAACTACAATATATAATCAATTTCAATTGAAGGACAAAATTGAAAAAAATAAAAACTTGTAAAATAGAATAAGGACCATACAAAACAATCGAAAGATAAGGGACTACAATGAAAATCCAATAAACAGTGGGGCTGATAGGTACTTTCACATGCAGGAAAGAGAAAAAGAGGGCAAAAACTTCAACCGGCAACCGACATGTCTCCGACCACCTTGGTACCCCACGCGCTGCACCATGAGGAAGATAACATGGCGAAGAATAATTCAAGACATTGGTTAGACATTTTTGCACGATGGAAATTGTTGCACGTGTCGTCCGAAATCCGCTTAAGAGTGGAAACGGATGGTGTGTCTGGCGACATGTCAACAGTACCGTGTCAGAAAAAATGGTAAATTACTATCACACCCCTGCAACCAACTCTTGGATTTTGTCTTATATGGGGGCATATACGTATTTGACTGTTTTAGAAAAAAATGTGCAGTTACCTTATTGACCCAGAATTTATTATGCAGTTTTATCTTATTAGGGGTATTTTTGTATTTAGCCATTTAAAAAATGCAATAACCTTAATACCCCCGGAGATTCGTGTTCAATTTTGTTTTATTTATGGGTATTATTGTTATTTCACTGTGCACAGAAAAGAAAAAAAATCAAAAATACCCCTGGTTCCAAGGTTAAAAAACACAGTTAACGGAGGGGAATAATAGTAATTTTACTATTCCAATTCACAGAGTCTCTGAGTATAGATGAACAGTGCAAACTGTTGAAACTCATGTCCTCTTTTAGCTTATAAGATAATAAAACTTGTCACCAAGTTTAACTAATAAAAAGGAACAAACTTATAAGGATTCTAATAGAATTATAAAACACAAAACCCTACTTAGGTGGTGCAAGAGAACATGATGAGTTAAGAGAATTAACCAATGTTAGGCATGCTTCAGAAAGAGAATAACACCATTATTTTTTACAAGCCCATATGTTAGGCAAGCTTCAGAAAGAGAATTAATCAATGTTAGGCAAACCTCAGAAAACCCTACTTAATTTTTTACTTTATTTTTGAAATCTTTTGTGAAAAATCAAAAAGAGAAAAAAACAATAAATACACACACACTAAATGTGCAAACAAACCAAAATGAAAATAAATAAAATAAAGGACTAAAAGGAATTTAGGATGCTTGTCGACCAAACAGTTAAGAGGAAAAAAAAAAGTTTACATATAAAATAATGAGCAAATCTCACACACAAAAGGAGAAGACAAAAAAAGTAGTCTAATATACTCTCCCCCCACACAACACAAAAAACTATAAATCTCATTTTTACAAGCCCATATGTTGGTTTGCCAACATAAAAAAAAAAACCACATCAAACCAAACGATGCAACTTAGTTAAGGTATAGTGTGCTAGGGGTGTTAATAGCTTTTCTAGCCACAACTAGTTCCTTATTATTGAGTCTATAATAAAGCCAATACATATAAGTTTCATAGCAACCCCGAACCAAACAACCTGGTGATAACTCCTTCGACCTTAACAATGCACGTTCATATCTAATAGAATGATGACTCCACCGAGGAAGGTATTGCTTCTGACATTTTTAGACTAAACTTTGTGTATTTGAGATGGGTTATCAGTTTTGATATGTTTAAATTTTTGCATTTGACTTGTTTTATCTTTTTAATGCTTTAACATATTTTTATGTTTCCCATGCATTTTTGTTTTCATTATCATTAGTTTATTCAAGATACATCACTTTGGGTTGTACATTAAAAAACATTAGGTCAAGTTGGAGACTAATAACTTATCTTATGATTATTAGTCTTAAATTTGTATAAACTCCAATTGTTTGTTGGAATGATAGTGAATGGTATACGTGTTATCCCATTACCTACCAATCCTCTATTCTGCCTTAACGAGGTGATTATTGGGATAATGAGAGACTTTTTCTTAGACCAAGTATTAAACCTACTCCTTGTCTCACATAAAAGGATTAGAACCTACCTTTAGGGTGTATACTCCTTGCATATTGTTTTGCATTAAGGCAAAACTTTCTTAAAACATCTTGAAAATTCAGACCTTACGAGTGATACAACGATTGTAACTCGAGAAACTTTTGTTGTATAGTTTGAGCACGAATCAAAATTATGGTCCATCATATAATAGTTATAACCGTATGTCACCTCTTGAAGGGTGAGGTATATCATATAAAAATATGTTATACATTTAAACATGCATGCTCATAATTCAAAATAAATGCCCCTTAAATTTATTCTCCTCTGAAGAATCAAAAGTTGCAAACATATGATGATATTAAGAAGGATTCACTCAAATCAAGAAATATTTTGTGGTTTTGTACAAGCTAGTAGGTAACAAGAGTCTTTGTTTTACCTTGAAATCACTTTATGATCTATGCCTAAATGTCACCTATAAAGTTATGACACATTCAACAATAGATATTGTGGGGAAATTTAAGGTTCTTTCTAAGAAGTGCAACAAGTTCACATATGAATCCCCTTTCTGAAACTACACAACCAAAGAACTAAAATTATCTTTGGGTTCTTCATACAAAAAATGATCATAGATGAATATCATATTCCTTTGTTTTAACTAATACTTCAAAACCTCATCCAAAAATATAATATAACTTCCTTCTAGACCATGTGAAGATTATGCCATCAACAAATCAAGGAGTTTTTACCATGTCACACATAATAAACATTGCTATTATATGTGTAACCATGCTACCAAACAACGATATAAGACATGGAATCCAAAAACATGATATGATATTATGGAATTTAGTCTAATGGTTAAAAGATCAAAGCCTTTACATTACAAAATCATGAGATTCTGAAGGCCTAAAATTTACTTTAAAAAGAAAATCTATCTATAACATTGCATTAGAGCTTAATTATTTGAATCAATGACTTGGAAATGGAAGATTTTGGATCAAGTAAAGTTGCCATCAAAAAATCTTGTTGTCATATGACAAAAGTATCCATGAATGATTCATTTATTATCTTGGAAAAAAACATATTTGTATTTTATGTAAAAAAAAAGTTATTGCATGTCTTTGCTTCCTCATCAATCTACGAGGGCAATGCAAGCAAAATATTAGGTTTGTTGAAGAGAACGTTGAATAAACATGATATTTGAAATTTACGAGTTAATTTCAGAAAAAAACAAGATTTTCAAACAAAGAGAATGTTGACCGAGTTTGCAACATCTTTCTTAGAAATGGTATTGACAGCTCTTGATCATCCTTGAAAAGTTCAGCAGTTGAGGGTAATGCAATAAACCTTAGGAAGGAATACAAATAATATTGAGATCAGTTGAGGGACAAAGAGACATAATCTAATAATAATTCTATGAAATTAATCAAATTTATGGAAATGATAAATGTCTCTTGATGATAAACAGAAAAATGAACACATTTAGATCAACTAAGGGCAATAATGTTCAAAAGACAACTTATGATTTAATGAACTCCAATAACAATTGGGAGTAATGATGCACTTGAAAGGTATCTCCATGTCTTAAATTTTAGTTCACCCTCTGAAATATGATTATGACTCTAGAAAGATGTTATCATATAAGTGTATTTTGCTAAATATTGGAAAGATCCTCGCCACCAAGACTGACTATGGGACAATCTTCTTTGAAGATCATGAATACAATGTGTACTTTACCACATGAATGCGAGTGATACAAAAACATCATTGATAATGACAATGCTTTATTTTCATGATATGATTAGATGAACTGAGAGGAATTCTTTTAATGATAACATATATTTGAAAAAAAGTATGTTTTAACTGAAGGTAATTTTATGGTTGATTGACAATCTAGGATGAGATCAACACCGATAAACCTTTTGATAATTATTGGTAGGATACATATAGATAATCAGAGAACAAATCTTGAGAGAATTTAGGAAATTAATGATTTTTTAAGTTGTTTCAAGATGAATAAAACAACACCATACTTGGGGGCCTGATCAAGTTTAATAAACAATGAGAGCATTAATCGTTGTGGACAACCTAAGATAGGTACTACATTTATATTTTGGTGGAGGACTATGATAAACTCGAATGAGCTGGTGAATCAGAATATGAGAGAAGGATTTGGAAAACAAGCAAAGTCATGATATGATGATGGAGCATTAAAGATAGATGGTCTAAATTTAAACTAGACAAGGATGCATGCATGTCATCTAACCTTAAAACATTGTATATATGTTTTCAAGTTTTTTAGAAATATCTTCATTGGAATCCAACAAGATTTTAATGAATATGAGTGGAAATAAAGAATCATTGAGCTAATGATAATGAAGAATCATAGTATGGACCCTGAAATAAAGAGAAATGAGAAGACCAACCTTATCTTCAGGAAAAATATTAAGGTCAATCCTACAATTAGGAAATACCTAGTTTTTAAGCCTCATTATTGAGAAGTATCATGTCAACCCTGAAATCAATAAACATTAAGTTCTCAAACCTGTCATCAAGAAATTTAGTGAAATCCAATTATCAGAAGAATATTTGTCAACTCTGTAATAAGAAATAACTAGGAAAGATCAATAAGAACTTGATCAAACCTTTTCATTAGTAAAAAAGGAAAAAACTATATCATCATAATTTTTTTTATCCAACTTTGCAACTAGGAAGAAAAGTGAGAAGAACCTTACTATTAGAAGATTCTCAAGACAAAAAGAAAGTTCAAACCTCGGCATTAGAAAGAATAAAAAAAAATTACCATCAAGAATTAAAGTTTTGGAAACCTTGCCATTAGGAATCTCACTTTGTAATTTCATAATGAATTTTTTTTAAATTGAATCAAAATAATTAAACACACCACTAAAGAGTTCTTGTTGAGGGGATTCATGAGGTTTAGGATTCTAGGTCAATTGAGCTAAAATGGAAAACAAAATACAGGAGAATAATTGTAAGAATGTAGTTGTTCTAGTAGTTGCAAGATTTTAGTTTTGGTTAAAGGGAACTGGTATATAAGAACTCAGATTGATTGAGCTGAAGATAAAAATCAAGGTTTTGGTTAAAAGAGACCCTTGGATTGAGAGTTCAAGTTAACCCAACCAAAGACAAAGATTTTCGATTTAGTTAAAGAGAATCACTAGAATGAGGTTTGAGGTTTACTATGTTGTTAGATACAAATATTGTTATAAGTTAAAATGGATCGTTAGATGGGATCTCAAGTTGCTTGAGTTGAAGATAAAAAGTAAATTTTTTGTTAAAAAAAGTCTCTACATTGAGATATCAAGTTAACATAAATAAAGATAAAGATTCTAGTTTTGGTTAAAAGGAAATACCATATTGGGATTTTAGATTGATTAAGTTGTTAGATAAAATCTTTGGTTCTAATTAAAAAGGATCGATAGATAAGATCTCAGGTTAACTGAGTTGAAGAAAAAAATCAAGGTTCTAGTTAGAGAGGGTCTTTTGATGAGGATCAACCCAACATCAAAAGTTATCACGCCAATGATCCATTGGTGATGCCAAGTAGGCCTATTATTTGAGCTAGGGTAAAGAGACTTAAAAAGACATTGAATGAGCTAATTCAGCGCACATGGACAAATGAAGCCTATGAAGCTTAAAAGAAAGCCTCATAATTTTTATGATCCAGGTCCAAGAAGGGTCCCATTTAAGTTCTATAGAGGGATAATATGTTAGGCCCCAACTCAACCTTGATTTGGGCATATTATTCTCCTAAGAAAGCAAAAAAATTCTTCTAGATTACTTCCTAAAGAAGACAGGATTTTTAGCATTTAAAAGAAGAAGTTTCATAGTCTAGAAAGAAAACTTAAAAGTCAACAATATTGAAGACTAAATTAGATATTTTTTTATCTTATTTTTATGTGGCTGCAACTTAACGTTTTTATTTTTATGTTTATTTTGTGCTTTAGGGTTAATAAACATCAATTGGGCTTAGAAATTTAGGGATTTAGATCTGATTGTAGATGGACTTTATACAAGTCCATATCTTTAGGTATTCTAAGGTTTAGTTTAGGTTAAAAACATATATGTACCTAAGTTTCACATTATATTTTTGCTTAATGATATTTAGATTATAGTTGCAACTTTGTGTACTTATGAGGGTGAGAATACTCTTTTTTTGGTTCTCCAAAGGACTGGAAATGACTTATCAAAGTTCAACTCATTTTGTGGCATCAATCTATACTTCTCATTCATGAATTGTTATTCGTTGGGTGGGGGGTTTGAATCCAATAGTGTTGGTGTCTAGATACAAGTTATCTTTGTACCACACTCTTATCAAATCTAATTTACTTGGCTTTTCAGGAATTGGTGTCTTTACATGTGGGTTGTTTGATCGTGTGTTCAAGAGGTTTGCATCATCTCTAGAATAAGATTTCAGGTTAACATAATAGTAGACAAATATTTTGGCTTTGGTTAAAAGGAATAATTGGATTAGGCTCTCATGTGGATTGAGCTATAGACAAAGATTGAGCTATAAATTAGGATTCAAGTTAGTCAAAAGGGTAATCAAATTTTGATTAGGATTTTATTTCACATTTTGGTTTTAGTTAAAGGGGTTTGTCAGATAGGATCTCAAGTTGACTGATTATTTTGGTTCTAGTTAAAGAGAATCACCAAATTAGGATCTTAGGCTAACTGAGCTATAAAAAGAGATTTTAGATATAGTTAAATGGAATCACCACATTTTGATTTCAGGTTAGCAGAGTTGTTTTATATTTTGGTTCTGGTTAAAAGGAATTGTTAGATTGAGATTTCATGTTAATTAAGCCATTGTTCAAATTTAAGATCTAGATAAAAGGATTCATTGAATTGTGATCCCAAGATAACTAAGCTGTACATAATTTGATCATAGTTCTAGTTAAAAAAGATTGACACAAAGACAAAGTTTCCAATTAGCCAAACTAAAAGTTTTGAAAAGACTAATTATGGAAGAACAATTCATTTGTCTTTACAAACTTATTGCGCAACACACTTAAATTTTATATAGAGGGGGGCATATGTTGCCACCCAAATTTTAAACCAATTTTTGATTTTCTAAAAAATAAAATGAAAAAAAGGAAGAAAACAAAGAACTAATACAAATTTAGATTGCTCGTTGAACCAAGTAATTTAGGGGGAAAACTACTAAAATAGTGAGAAAATCTCATGCAAAAAATGATTGAAACTGGAAAAACAAAGTATTCCCACATGTTGTCCCACACCTAGACAAAAACAAACCCTAACCTTTATCTTGAAAAGCATAGTCGTTGGCTTACCAACACAATAAAAACAACAAACTATATCAAAATACACAATGCAACTTATCTCAAATAAGGTATGTTTAGGGTGTTAATACCCCCCACTAGCCACAACTATTCTCTTACCCTTGAATTTCTAATAAAACCTGGACACCCATTTTTCCTAGTGACCTTGAACCAAATAACTAGGTGACAACTCCTTCGATACCTTAACACCGTGCGTCCACGTAGAACAATTGAAAGAAAGCAAGATAAAAAAGAAAGGTTGTTACTTTTATATAGTGTTGTCGAAGTTAAGTATTGGTAAGAAAAGAGGTTTGAAAGTTAAAAAATAGGCTTATGAAATATCCATTGCACATATTGAATATTCTAGGATGAATCTTCTTAAAGAAAAAGGGAATGATATGACCCATTAAAGGGTTGGATGATCATATTTGAATTTTAACGTAATGTTACATACTGTTTATTTTTACATTAACAAACATAACTCTCAATTCAACAGTTACATTTGACTAAACTTTTACTAAACATTGTCAATGGTATTTTAATATATTGGGTTAAAATTTTAGATCAATTAGAGTTTGAGAAGGCATCAAGATATAGGTTTGAATGTGCTATATAGATTTTGTTATTTGTTGTCTTTTGACTTATGAACTTTTTATTTGGAAAGGATTCTTTTCCTAATGATATAAGGATATTCAATGTTTTTTGAGATATTTCTAGTTTTACAAGGATATCTAATGGGAAACAACATATCCCAAGAGTGGTGATGATTCTTTTGATGTTCCATAGAAGAATTCCTTACCTATCCTAGCTACATAAGGAAATGAAGGTTGGTGATATTTAATGGAAGATCACTTTTATTAATTTGGGCATGTTCATTGTTAAAAATTACATATAACTAAAACAGATCGTCCTTTCTACTGTTCACCGTGACTCATTGCCACTATTCACTGGCAATTTGTCACGGTGAATCGCGGGTGTATATACTCTTTTTTTTTTACGCCGGGACTCTTTTTGTATTTTTATGGTGGAAATGGACAGATGAGAGGGTTTGGCCGAGCGGTTGTCACGCCCGCTGCCAACACAGGCGCGCGCGAGTTCGAGACGCTCGGCCACCAATTGTGATTTCGTTTTTTTTTTAAATAACAATTTTTTTGCAAATGAATTTTTTTGATTTTTTTTTTAAAAATGGTTTCTTTTTTAAAAAAAGTTTTTTTTCTTAATAACTGGTTGTTGTTGTTTTTTATTACAAATCTGATTTGTTTTTTTTTTTAAGAATTGTTTTTTTTTTAATGTTTTTTTCTGGTTGTTGTTTTTATTTTTTTACAAAAAAAAATATTTGTATTTTTTGTTAAAAAAAATAATAATAACTGGTTGTTGTTTTATTTTTTACAAAACAATATATTTTTTTTAATAACTAAAGTGTTCAGGGCAACTTACGTGCACCACGACTAATCTCCGGATCCACTTTCTTTTTATATATTTTTTTTTACACAAGGACTCTTTTTGTATTTTTTATGGTAGAAATGACAGATCAGAAACTTTGGCCGAGCGGTTGTCCGCGCGTTGCCAACACAGGCGCGCGTGAGTTCAAACCGCTCGGACACCAAAATGTGATTTTTTTTAAGAACTGAAAATTTTTTTTGTAAAAAAATTGTTTATTTTTATATATTTTTTTAATAACTGTTTTTTTTAAAAAATTGTTGTTTTTTTTTACAAATCTGATTTTTTTTTTAAGAATTGCTTTTTTTTTAAAATGTTTTTTGTTAAAAAATGATTTTTTTTTAATAACTGGTTGTTGTTTTTATTTTCTTGCAATTTTTTTTTTCTTTTGGTTGAAAAAAATGAATTTTTTTAATAAATGGTTGTTGTTTTCATTTTTTTCCAAAAAACAAGATTTTTTTTTAATAACTAAAGTGTCCAAACCAACTTACGTGCACCACGACTAATCTCTGGATCAACTTTGTTTTTTATATTTTTTTCCCATTTTTGTTTTGCTACTTATACATTTTTTTTCTTAACCGAGGTGTCCGGGTCAGCTTACGCGTACCACGGTTCTTTTTTCCCAAGTATATTTTTTTTCTTAGCCAACTGAGCGCGCCGCGAATAATCCCTGGGCTCATTATTATTTTCTTTTATTACCTAACGAGCTAAAACAACTCGGTTTTCTACTGTAGCCCGTGACTCATAGTCACTATTCATTGGCAATTTGCTCCGATGCATCGCAGCGCACGTCTACCTTTTTTTTTTCAACCGTGTAATACATTTAATATAATAATACAAAGAATAAATCTTTTCAAAAATAAAAAAAAAGTCTTCGAATTTTAATTTTGTGCTCTGTTTTTTAAAATTTATTTCTTAAAAAATATTTATAATATTTTGGTTTTTAATATTTCATATCTAATATTATTGGGCAAAAAATACAACTAAAAAAAATGACAAATTTACCTAGATTATCTACAATTAAAAAATATTCGAGTCACTTCCCGTTTCGATTACACTGTTTTTTTAGACGACAGATAAGTAATTATAGCACGCAAAAAACTTGAGGTTTATTTCTAAAAACAAATTACAATATTTTTATTTATAATGTGTCAGATCTAATATTACAAGAGAAAAAAGGCAACTCATAAAGTTTTTTTTTTGACAAATGTACCTTAATTATCTACAATTAAAAAATCTACGACCCACTTCCCATTTCGATTACACTATAAAGTATGTAAGACTGATTATATGTTTTAATATTTATTGAATATTATCACCTAAAAATATATAGAGAGAGAAAAAAATGACCTACGATTTCTTGCAAAAAAATAATTAATATCGGTATTCTTGAATATATTTAATATAATAATATGATTAATAAATCTTATAAATATAACTTTGGCTTTAGCTTTGAATTTAAATTTCTATTTTATACTCTTTTTTTTGTTCTTTTAATAAACGATAACCTTTTTTTCGCATTTTTTTTATTTTTTAATAATCGTCGTGTTCAAATCTTTTTTTTTAAACCGGTTTCTTTTTTTTGTGTTTTTTTAACCAGAGTTTCCGTGACAACAAGTTTCTAACAAATCATTTCACCTTCTTAGTAAATTTTCTAACAAATTTTATCAAATTTTTTTTAGCAATAGCGATATTCAATCATTTTTTAGTTGACAAAAACCATTTTTAACAGATTTTATCAATTACAATTTTACCAATTGAATATTAAAATAACAAAATACAATATTTATAAAATCAATCAATTTTCTATATATATAAAAAAGCCCAGCGGAGCGGGCAAATTCGCTCGTGGAGACTAAAAGAGGTGGGAATAGAGGGAATTAATATGTCATTTTCTTTCCATGAATTACAAGGATTTCATGATATATAAGGAAGCTAATGGAGGTAGAATAGGGGATCTAATTCAGTAAACTGAAACAAGAGTTTTCCTAGCTAATTTGGAACATCGAGGGGTAACTACAACTATCCTAGGATATTATTAGTGTCCTAGTTAAGGTAATTGTATTGTTACATTTATATATTTATTAAATCTGTTTTTTTGACTTCTCAGGATTGTGATAATACTGATGGTGAGTTTCGGATCCTTATATCCATAATTTCATATTAATAATAATGTTAATGTCCATGAATTGTTTGACTTTGCAGTGCAAATGGTGGAACTCTCTTTGTCACAACTACTGGCACCAGCTTGTCATTCTAATGATTTTCCCTTTTGATACCATCGTTGACAGGCCAACTAAACCATCTGGAGCAACAATGAGAGACCATTTCTATCCTGAGGCAAGGTGTTAAAATTGTTATTAGAACGTAAATTAATTCACCAAACGCTTCCACAAATTCTCGTCCACCATCGTCTGTCGTCAATTGAAGAACATCCTTTACTGAAATCCCAGAGGTAGGCCATGTTAGGGCAGCTGCCGAGTGTTCCAAGGCAGGGCTTAGGCTGTGCGCACAAGTCTTTGTTGCAGATGACCTTTTTGCTTGTCGATGGCTCTCTAGAGTATATCACACAACAAATTATCATCTCCTACCGGGTTGTTTCGATGACTCTTTTCCAAGTTAATCTGAGGGTCTGAAAACTATATATATATATTAAAAAATATAATTATTTTAAACGAACAAGACATCCCGTAATAAATTTGATTGCGTTAGCGATAACAGTAAACATTTGACCTAATGATTAAGAAAATATAAATGTTTTATTCAAAGTACAAATTTGGTGGTTAAATTTCTAATGTAGCAGATGTGCTCGTAAAATCAAAAGAAAAAGAAATTGAATCTTAGTTGAAAAACAAGGCTGAACTGAAAATATAAAAATATCAATTTACCTTGTAGGACTTCTCTCTATTTAGAATTAAAAGAAATTTGAAACAAAATGAAATAGTGACCATCATTATCTCAGTATATCGAGAACCACAAAAAAACCACCATCATCAATACAAATTAAACACCATCCAGTAATAAAAGCTTGAAACTAAGAGATTTGTTTTCTTTATAATCTCAGATTCCGGTCTTGTGTTTGCTAATATGATGATCACTGAAGACTTACATGATCATTAACTTCAGGATCTGTGGGATTAGTTGAGATACGCGCAAGCTGACTCGGACACCTGCGTTAAAAAAAGAAAAAATTAAACACTTTTTTACAGTCATTGATATTGATTTGGTTTTTAATCAAAAGGAGAGAGAAAAGAGGTTGTAAGATGATCTCTTATTTCTAACATTAAAATCATAATTTACCTGCATTTTATTTTATTTTATTTTATTTTCGACAATATTATTCTCCTTTCTTAGACCCATTTATTTTTCTACATGAAATAAAATAACAGCCAGCATGTCGTCACTTGTTCAATATATATCGAGTCGAGTACTAAGTAAGCTGAAATAAATGTATAAATAGAAATGGAGCTTACGTTATAAGGAGATTAAATAAAGGGTTAGATACTTAAAATTCAATTTGGAACATTTTTTTTTCCATTATGATAAAAAAAATAGTCAGTGATGAAAATTTCACTCGATAAATCTAGATATAGCTGAATCGAATTTTAAGATTAAACAAAAAACCATGTAAAATCTCATTTGATTAGAAGTAGAAGTGGGTGAGAGGTTCATTTGACCCATCATCTAACCCAGCCTACCCCCATTTAATTTTTTAAATATTAAAATTGCAATTTGTATTTCTAATTTTTGAATTCATGAAGGGTTTTTTATACATGAATTTAAAGTATAGAGTTTATTTCATAGTTTTGTAATGCATGGGATGAAGATAGATATAGTTTTTCTTTTTAATATTGGACTTGGATATTAGTGGATGCCCGCTAGGTGGAGAGATTTCTTCCTCTAATTTGATCCAATTGGGTTGGAGATGGAGACTGATGATAAATTAAAATATTCTACTTTCGTTAAGAAAAATCCAACTCCAAATCGATTTTTTAAATAACCATCACATCACATCACCTGGATGTATCACATTAAAAAATGAAATTAAAAGTAAGAATATATTATAAATTAAAGACTTAATTGCTGAAATAGAAAATTTATTAAAATTTCGGATACTAACTATGGAGTTTTCTTGGTACGGAGAGGACACCATTTGATGAACACGTTCAAGTTTCTTAATTAAAAGTGATGCTTATTATTATTACTATTATTAACTAATGACATCATGTATCAGATATTTTCTTAGGTATTTTTAGATTAGAGGAAACCATATTTTTTTTAGGTATTTTTATGAGTATGAGTTGAGTTAAGCGATTAAAATTCTGATTGTCTCAGATACTTGTAAAATGAGTATATTCCGACTCAAATTCGAGATCTACAAGATAAATAGCAATTTTTTTATCACCACGAAACACCCTTGAAAACATATTTCCTTAGGCATCATCAAGCCCTCAACGCAAAACATCGAAGCAAAGGACAAGGCTATTTGATTGCTCGATCGTGGCAACCATAAATTGATGAAATGATTTTTTCTTCCAAGTCTCTCTCTCGCTGCTCAGCACGACGAGTCAATTATTTGCATTATCTGGACCTGCGCTCCCGTCCAGCTTTCGTAGAAAAGCTGGTTCAATGTGCTAGTAAAAATCAAAACCCTCCAAAAGCAGGCATGTCAGTGTTGAATACATGTAAATGACTCAAACGAGGGCATACGCATGTAGGCGAGCAGCAAATTAAGGGTTGTAATTCATTTTTATTTCTGTACATCGTAGGATCGTATACCTTGTGATCAGCAAATGTCGTATTGGGCCTTCCACATCGATAAAACGACGTCTTCATGTCATAGTGTTGGCAAATATTTTCTTGGAAGTATTCATTTGGCGTATCGAAGCATCAAAATCAAGGGGCCCTCCAATATTGGCATGAAAAAAGATTAAAATAGTTACCATGTTATATCAAAGACTTTATGGGATATCTAATCAAATCATAGCAAAAGGATTAAATAATGCATTCGGGAAAGCTATCTTGTTTCTTATCATTCACATAAAGAAAGACATTTTTCTCAATACAAGTCACGAATTAGGGCTATCTGTTCTACCAAAATTTGTACTTCAATAATAGAAACATGGGGGGAGATGATAAAACGGTGGTAACTAATGGGCACTGTTAGGGCATCATGACTAGCTCGACAGTGAACATAACCTAGATATGATGGACTCGTCGCACCAAATGTGAAAAATTACATTCACTCGAGATAAAAGTCTTGCTTTGAAGATAGCCATGATCATGACACTCCCATGTTTTAATTAGTAAAGCAACCGCAACCGGAATTATATTCTGAAACAGTCATTTAGACTTGGATTTCTGTTATTTTTTTTATATTAAAAAATTAGGTACAAATCTGGAATTCAACCTACCTTAACTTTACTAGCAGGGATTTGAATTTGTATTCTCTCGCTCTCCTCAACCTAGATATTTACGTTGAACACCCTTCGATTTAATCTTTCGTGGTTATCCATATGTTTAATTTTAACTCGAACTTTGTATTTTTGCAATGGAATCCTAATGAAGAAGATACATCATGTATAGGTTTTAATTTTAAAAAAAAAAGTGAGGATGTATAATTAATCTGAACCCTTAGCGCGGCGAATAGTTCATCTTCATTGCAAGGATGTTGTAGAAAGATAGGAGTGGCCGTGTGGTGCTCACAAGTTAATATTCAACTCTTGAAAACAAAAGTATCAAGAAAACAATATACTATTATTATCTAATAAATTCTACAATTCAATATTCCAAGGAAGTTTCCGAACAACAAAGTCGAGGAAATAGATTTCTGAATAGGTGATGATTTTATATAGGGGAAATAAATAATTAAGCCGCAACATAAGAAAAATAGCCAAACAGGCCACCGAGAGTTGCTTTTCATGGAAAATGGTTCATCCCCTAACAAACAGATTCCAAATTGAACATGGGGAAGAGTAAAAAACCAAAAAACAATGGAGTTAATTACTCCCAAAAATGTGTTCTTCTTTTTTCCCCCAAAGGGTCTTTTGATCTCAACCACAAATGGAATTTAGTACTGGCCGCAGAGAGCTCATTATGGAAATGAAAGCACTTAGTCTAAGCAAGACTTTTGAGGGTTTTATGCTCTCTTCATCACCCACACTTGAAAATGGTACAATTTATCACCTTTTATTCATACTTATCAACTTCTTGATAGCAACCTTAGAACAACTAGCTAGCTAGCTCTTCATATGATGTGGTCCTCCTAATTTTGCCAGTCTATACGGGTCATGCTCAGCTAGAGAGAGAGAGAGAGAGAGCACGTATAAATGGAAAGAAAGTACGCAAGAGAGGGGGAGACAAATGAAAGCTAGCTTGAAAACATGGTTTCTGCAAACAGGACTTTCACCATTGATTTCCAAATAAGATGACATGCGGGGCTCTGTAGTATGGCATAAGGGGATTGGCTGGGGTAGTTTTGATGATATCAGTGGATAACATAGTATAAAGCACCCGCAAAAACCCTTGTTTGACAATGAGTTTGTGATGGAGATATTATTGCATGAGAGAGAGAGAAAGCTTTCCTAGCTCCTAAACCGATAAGCACGCATGGGTTTGGAAGGAACCCAACAACAATTTCACAGACTTGATAGAAAGACATGAGTGAGCGAGAGAGAGTGTGTGTGATGTGGTTTTTTCTTTTAATTGAAAGCGACTTGTATCGATACATTCACAGTCAAAGCAGCTCGCTGGCTCTAATGACTCATGACAGGCTCCCCCAGTACACTCCCTTTGGGCGAAGGAAATAATTGTCCTTCCTTTCTAGGGTTACACACATCCAGCGCAATATATATATATATATATAGAGAGAGAGAGAGATTATGTAGTCCTGTGACAGAAAAACCAACCCTAGCTATCCCACATTTAAACCCACTCATCTTGTAAGGAATTCGAAGACGATATTGAGTTGAATACATATATACATATGATGTCCATGCAAACTCTCCTGGTTTGCTGAAAGGAGAGAGGAGTTCGATATGAAAGTCTAACCTGCTAGCAACCACGTGAAGTAGCACTAATACTAGGTGTTTCCTGTCCACTCACTCCCCCTGAAATGCTGTTTCTCTCTCTCTCTCCCTTTCATGCTTTTAAATCCAACTTTTATACAAAAAAAAAAGAGAAGATAGTTCCTTGTCTCCCATAAAATCCCCTCTCCTAGGGTGCCTTAGCTCCCACCATCATTATTCAAATCCCTACACAGCTCCCCCACCCCCTTATCTCCCATGGCCATGTAATACTTCTGCTGTGCTGTCTCTCTCGTGATCTAGTCGGGGAGCGAGGTAAATGGATACCCCCTGTCTTTCTCCATCTTAAACTCACCAAACACATTTCTAAACACATTCGCACACAGAAACTCGCTCTCTGATAAAGGGAGGGAAGGAAGAAATGAAAAAGAGTAAACAGTAGTAACAATTCGCTGTCTTTCTCACTTATGATTTCCATTGTATGCAGAGACAGTGGATTTGAAAAGGATATATATAGCCACTTGAACTAGCAAGAGAAGTAGAGAATACGATCTATATATGCACAGGAGGCATGCTAGGTAATTAGCACATTGGTGCGCATGTCACTCTCAAGCGACTAGTCCTCCCGAGGGATCAGCTCTACTGCGGCTAGCTAGGAGTTGTTTGCTGCTATCGCAAAGCTGATCAAATGTTTCCATTAAGCGACAATGGCAACGACGCCATCTCCCGTAGTGATCAACAAGCTTATAACATGCCCTTGTTCAGTGATATCTGTTCCTACCCCAAACAAGATGTGCCTCCCCCTCTATCTTTCTGCTTGGCGCCATCTCCTTTTATCCCTTGTGATCAGCAGGAATTTGAAGACCATATTTTTCTCCAGCAAAACTATGACCTTTTTTTTCAGGAGCAACCCTTGAGAGCTACAGCAACTAGTACTAATCTATCCCAGAGTAGTACTGTTGCTAATAACATGGTGGATTCCAATAAAAGTGACGTTATTGAGCTAACCGAAATCTGCGACAAAAAATTCCACAGCAGCACTGATCAGATCCTAAGAAAGAGATCTTCGAAGAGAGATCGGCACAGCAAGATCAACACAGCTCAAGGACCGAGAGATCGGAGAATGAGATTGTCACTAAAGGTTGCCAGAGAGTTCTTTGATCTGCAAGACAAGCTAAGCTTCGATAAAGCTAGCAAGACTGTTGAGTGGTTACTCGTACAGGCAAAGTCTGAAATCAAGAAACTATCCAGTGGCTCCCCTCATATGAGCTATAGCGGCAGTGCTGGCACCAAGAATGCATCTTCTACTTCTGAGTGTGAAATGCTGTCCGAAATAAATGTTGAAACTACCACGAAAGGGAGGAATGTTTCCAACAAGGGTAGATCCTCACCATGTGCCAAGAAAGAGAGAAGGACTAGGAGAGCATCGTCGCGTATAACTCCACTCAACCCTTTTGCAAAGGAATCAAGAGAGAAGGCAAGGGCAAGGGCGAGGGAGAGAACGAAAGAAAAGTTGTGCAGTCGAAGAATCGACGAATTGAAGTTTTCTGAAGAATCATCAAACAATGAATTGAACCAGTTCGCAGGTTGCTGGGATAGTACTGGCGATCAACATTCTGGCATTCAGAATTTTAATCCTTCCTTAGAAGTTCAGCTGGCCGCTGAAGTTGATGCGGCAATCTATCACGCGCAAGAGAAATTAGGCACCACAGAGGGCATGATTGATGAAGAATTGGTGATTATGAGCAAGTACTGGAGTCCCTCTTTCCTCAATCATCTGCACAACACTGGAACTCCTCAGGAGGTAATCTCCGATGATTTCCATTTTTCTATGTATAGCTTACTCTATGTACTCAATTAAATGCAGCATCTCAGGTAAGATTACTTGCTATATATTCAGATTCCTGACGATCCCATATGGAATTGGTTGCAGCATCAATTCTCAGACTTGCAATACAAAACATGGGATCAGGCATGCACCATTGGAAGTATGTGCTAGCATGGATACTCATCTCTCCCACCACCCTTGAGCTCTCAGGTGGACAAACATTTGAAGAAAACTATGTATGGTTTGTCTATCATATATATAAATGTGTGTGTTAGCTTTGCATCAGGAGATTTTCCAGCGATCTGCTTTGTCAATGATTGTTTAGTAGGGTTTTTTTTCTCTTTTTTTCCCCTAATTATGAAATCAAGAGCTGTGTGTTTCTTGTGTCTTAGCTTCACAAATAAATATTCGTTGACACTTTAGAAGAGGACTTCACAATAATAAGAGATCACAGATTTCTCTGCCCTTTGTTTTGTATTGTTTCCTCACTATATGTGTATATAAGTTAAGCTGGAGCCATATTAAGCACTCGCATATATAGAATATCAATTCCCTTTCTCCCCTTCATCAAAATAACAAAAATGGCAATAAAATAAAAATACCCTTTCCTCACTGCCACACCTTGCTATGATTTTTGTTTCATATAAATAAAATTTCCGAATTAATTAGATTTTCCTCCGATCGTCTCTTAGGGTTAAGTACTCTCCACTATTCCTCTTTAATAAGCGAATATTCTTAATTAGGCTCTGCAGAGACCTTCCTAAATACGCTTAGCTTACCTGATGATGGAATCAGCAAAACTTTTAAGGAAAATTGATTGAATAGACTTGTGAGTCATCCATCCACCGTTTACTTTCAAGTATGTGTCAGGTGTGTGTGTGTATTTGCAAGTTCGTGTGTGAAACTCAGTTGTTTTGTTGAGTGCAAGCAGCAAGTTTGGACTCTTTTGCAACTAATTCACAGGCTTGAAATGGTAAACAGTGAGTTTTTCTACCTGAACCTATGCTGGAGCATTAAAAGTAATTAACAGATGAAGCTCACTAGGAATATCAGGATTTCATAAATTTCAGGATAATTTTTGTAACCCATAGCAATAGAAACTATGATTGGTTTCTGCCATATTTGGATGATAAGATTCCCTTCCCTGATATGTTTTTTATGCAATATTGGAAATTAAGTAGATGCATGAAAGAAAATCTCAGTTCAAGGGTTCCTTTTCTTTATTTTGTATAAATGCATTCGAAATGAAAGAGGAAGAAGGATTAAGAGTATCCATGAACTAATTGCATGTGATCACAAGTATCTAGTACTAAAAGGGAACAAGTGCATAACATGCATTGAACTCTCTCCAAAACTCACCGTTTTGTGAAAGGATTTCATCACAATGCACATGATCTTGCTCCAAATTTTATGCTAAATTAGATAGAAACAATTGAATTTTGTTAGAGAATAATATAAATCATATTTTAGGATCTCACTTAATAGTTTAAACTATTAGGTGAGATGGTTCCTTGATATATATCAGAGTGTTGTTGATCCAGTGTTTACAAGTTCGAATCTCACTTCCTTCATTTTATTTGATAAAAATTAAGCACAAGGTAGTGAGATGGTTCCTTTACATGTATTAGAGCGTTGTTGATTCAGTGTTCACGAGTTCGAATCTCACTTCCCTCGTTTTATTTGATAAAAATTAAGCATAAAGTAGTATAGATTTATGTACAAGTTTCAAGTCCAAATAACATTCACTTAAAGAGATGTATCAGAGAATAATATAAATTATATTTTAGGACGTCATCTAACAACTTAATTTTTAGATGAAATGATTGTTAAACCTAACCATATACAATGAATTTGAGATAATGTCTATGAAATGCACACCAAATAACCTTAGGGATGAAAAGTTTGAAGACCTTAACTAAAAATACCTGGGAAACTGACCAACGTAGAAAACTTCAAGCCCTCGATGTTATTTTCTTCATGTTCCCACTCTTTAGACTAGTAAACAGGGATGATGCCGCTGCTAGTTGAAAATATCCGAGAGAATAACATCTCGGTGTGAACATGACTTTCTCTAATGAAATACAATTATCTTCAGGACTGATGTAACTTTCTGAGCATTGAAAATGGTAAATCAGATGATGGAAAACATGATCCCTTGGAAAGCCCTTAAACAACAGTTATACAGCATATCATTTCATCACCTCACTAACATTATATATATATCTATCTATCTATATATATATATATATATATATATATATATATATATCACTTTATTCCATAGATTAGAAAGTTGTTTATGCACCAAATTGCCAGGCAGTGTTAAGCACTTCTTTTTTTCCCTCTAATGAATGGAATATAATTTACTATAAGAGGAGAAACTGAATAAAAGTACGAAATATTTCTTAGTTAACAACAGTGGTCTCATTCATAGAACGAAAAATGAAACCTATCTCATTTTGCTACTCTTAATTAGTAAAAAAGTGGAATTAATTTGGCAAATGATTTCTCATGCGGGCGTGTCAACCTATACACACACGCGCACACACACTCGATTAAGGAGATATTTATGGATTTTTTCTAATAACCGCAACTAGTATTCCATAATTTACTAGTTAATGATTTCTCATCTCTCCTAAAACAATAAATTAAACGTTCCAATTTAGTGGTAAAGTGAGTGAGATGTGGTTAATTACTATGTTTGTAAGAGAAAAATAAAAATATGAAGAACTGTCCTCTGTACTAATGGTTTGCCAAATGAGTTTTATCTTCCAATCATGCATGATGACTGGAAAAAAAATCATTGCTCGATGAAGGCCCACCATTTTCAAGTTATATTGGATGGCATGTGAAATGGGAGGGTAAATATGGTCATGATAACATTGCCTGGTTGGTCACTATAGCTCAGGCCTCCATTTAGACTTTTTTCTGTCTTTTTTTGGTTCACCGGGACACACGTACAGACACATGTGGCAACCTGTATCAATCACCCTTACAGATTATCTGGGGCAAACAAGAGAGTGGTATCTAGCGTTTATGCACTAAACATATTGGCTTGTGCAAGTTTGGATACGAGACTTGAGGAAAAGTCCAACATTAATTTATCGACTGGTTCATAGAATAGTGTTTCCCAATAAAGCCACACAGGGTGTACACAAAAAGATTACTATCGAGAGTTTTGGCTGTCATTTGGTGATGATATGATGAGAAATGGAGATGTAAATAGCACGGAACTTTGAATTGAAATTAATAACATCAATGATTGAAGTCGATGGTTGTGGGAAGCAAAACAGAGATAGGCACTTGTGAGTGAAATGCTAATCCTCCAATTAGCTTGTATGAAGAAAGGTAGAGAGCATTTTCTTTTTCTTTTTTTGAGAGATCCGCAAAGTTGGGCAAGCAACACATGAGCTTCAGCTGTTTTCAAATTGCTATCAATGGCTGTGAATGATTTTGTAGTTAATGGGGGGAGAAGAGCTAGCTAGTAGGATGGTCGGATGGTGGATCCGGGATGAAAATGCAAAATAATGAAGCTCTTGGAAAGGACGAACACCATGCACGAAAAGTCAGGGCATATTCATATCTGGGCCGAAATCAGTACTGAAAGAAAGAAAACAAAAAAAACATGAGAAAGGACACTCAAATTCTAATGAGAAAGGCATAGATTCCACTCCTGTGTACTTCTTTAGGGGTTATCCATATGGTTTTGTCTTGTGATGTTGCGAGCATGCCAATGAATATTCTTTCACCACGCACGCACCCACCAAAAATACCAGACGTGTATATCTCGCAACCTAGCTAGTTGTGTTTTTTCTTTCTTTTTTTGAAATCCAATGGAGTAAATAACAACATGATTGTGGTTTAGTGGAATATTATCCTGATCTCTTTAAGGATTCTAATGATGACATTCCAAACAAGAAAAAAAGAGGGGAAATCAAGAATTAGATGACTATAATTGCACTGATTTACAAAAGTGTGGTTAAAATTTCAAGACATTAAAGAAACACGTCCGTGTTCCGATCTGTGCAATACGTAAACACTCCTTCCTTTTCTTGCTAGAGTTATATATGTGTGTGCGCGCGCTGCTGCAATCAGCCCAGAAAGGAAAACAGTACCAGATATATGCTATGCCTTGCCTTTCATTTCTTTTAGAGGTCAAGCTACCATATACATTTTTAATGGAGGCCAGTAATTCTCATCTGGAAAATATATTTTATAAGTTTAGATTAACATAATAAAATTCTAGTTGTTACATGTTTTTACAAGAGATGCACGCAATTGAATTCGCATCACTACTAAAGACTAAACGAGCATATACACCGCAGAGGAAAAACAAAGATTTGAAATAAGAGAAGGAAAAAAAAGGGGATATTTTTCTTGCACCCTATGTCAGGAAGCACATGGCTTTTATGTACTAGGTCACTTATCACTTCATGAGCTAGCAGCTTTATAACTGAATGTTGACGCTACAATTCATATTTTGCCATCACTTCCCTCTTTATTGGAACAATCAGAAAGAGGGTGATATTTTGGAGAGAAGATGCTCAAACACTACACATTCTCATTCTAAATATATATATATATTTCCTCGTGTGGATGCTGCAATTCTCATGAAGAACAAGATGGGTATAAAAAGAGCTAATTTAAATGAAAAGAGAATCATGGCTAAAATTTAGCTTTTTTATTTTTAGGGTCCTGGTGATACATAATTCTATGCACCGGCCGGGCAATTATATTCACAGCATGAAAGATACCTATCATCTGAAATTCAAGAAGAAGACAAACGTAGCCGCCCGGTAGAGAAATTAATGAAGCTAGTAAAATCATAGCATACTCCTTTTTATTTTTTTAAATTAATCTCTCTCGGCAGAAGTGCTTTACTCTGGGCTATCACGCAAATGGAAAAGTTTCTTTCTTGTTCTCTCTCTCTCTTTTTTGATAAACACAGAATCTTTCTTTCTTCTTTCTAAATAGTATCATGCAACAATGCTTTGCTTTTTGGATAGTTGAGTTGTTATAAGAATAAGAGTCTTGAAACATAGTTTATTTCTACAAGTAAAAAAGTTTTATTGAGGTTCTCTATTTGTATAATAATGTGATTGTAATAAAAATAAACTTGTTAGAAAGTTAGGATTAATGTGATGTCAATTGTTATGTTAGTGATTATGTTTGAATTGATTTATATATGGGATAATATGTGTATGAATATGAATTGAAATTGAGTATGAAGGTAATTCTATTTAATTGATATACTTTGATGTATTTTTTATAAAACTTAAGAAATTTTAGTACCAAAAAGAAAAAAGAAAAAAGAAAAACATGAAGGAATTGTGTAGACCAAATTAGAATTGCATGCTAAAAAGTCTAAGTTGGGGACCAAGATCATAGAATTACAATTGAATCCTTGTTTTTTGGAAAATTATAATATACCCCTGAATTCAAGAACAATATAGTTTAGTTCCTAGCTGTTAATGAAATTTTTGTTTCCGTTAGATTATAATAAGTGATTGAGATTTAGTATTAAATATTATTACTTAGCTTTGCCAACTATCATCATTTTTATCTTTGAATTAATTAGATTGTCATTTTAATGTTTTTTAGGCTAATCGACGACTCTAGTGTCTACTCCTATATGATTGGTGAATATTGATACTTAGCTCAAAATCTTGATCTTTGTAATATATATTATGAGTAAATGATATTGAAAATTAAGAAAAAAATCAAAGTTTCTGGTCAATGTAGGTGTAACTAAAGCAATTAAATTGAAGGACCAGAATTGAATTGAATGACCAAATTGAACCTTGGTTAAAATCCTAGTGCAAAACAATATCATTTTGGGGAGGAAGAAATAAAAAAAAAGGACCAGACGACATGTTATCAAGTTAATGTTCATTGATTTCATCCTTACCCACCTAAAAAGATAACTTAGAGTTCTACTTTGTAGGTGTTTTTGATGCATCTATACTTTACCAATTTTGACAAATCATATATAAAAATGATAGCTCAAAACATGCCTACAATATGGTGTGGTCAGTGTTGACTAATTGATATTATAGTAGCCACAACACTACCCCAAATGTGACAACTCAGGCAACTCCAAGTTGTCAAAGTTAACAGCCTAGCTGCCACCACTTCTCCACCATGTCCCTAATAACCAGTAAAGTCTCCCTCACACAGTGGACCAATCTGTTGTCAATTGTCTTCTTTCTTTCCTCTTATCTCTTCCTCCCCCATTGCAACCACTATTATGATTTCTTGACTTATCTGACCAACTCCAACCACCGTTGTCACCACTATGTCATAATAACCACCAACAGAGCTTCCTCTTCACACTAGACTCTTCTACAATAGGTAACTCTCCACTTCTACAATATGGTTAAAATATTGATCATTGAAAAACATTGGGACTAAAAAGTTTTCTAATTTTAAACTAGTAAAATAATTAGTATATTGGTATGGCCTCGATCTTGATGAAGACCATGTGTTGTTAATGAATAATTGAACAATGCAATGTTTTAAGGAATAAAGTATATGGTTATCCAAACTTCTGTAAATTGGTGTCTCTCTTAATCTATACATCATTTACCTTTTGCACTTTCATATTAAATATTTGTTTTGGCATCTTTAAGTTTAAATGTTAAAAAATTTTAAAATATCAAATCTTTAATTCAACATCCAATTCACACCCGTCTTAAGTGATTTTAAGATTTTCAATATGTGTTGGTAATATGCTCAAATTAAATCGTGACATTAACTCCATAAATAAATTATATAATATTTATAATAAATAAATAAATAATATCATTTAAAAACATGGAAATGTAAAAGAAAATAACTTTAATGTTTTATATTTGATAAAAGTGTTTGTAATATACAAAAATATCAATATTTTATTCTAAATTTTTTTATTATTTGAAATATAGAGAAAAGATTATAAAGGGTAACTAGAAAAAGATAAGAAAATATATTTTCTAAATTCAATATAGATTATATTGTTTTTGTAAATTCTCTAATCAAATGAACCCTTATCAAAAGTCCTTAAATTTTTTAATTTTTTTTTATATAATCAATAGCTTAATTATATGGCTTATACACCTTCATTGTTTTTAATCACTATTTCTTGATAAAATCATGAAATTGCCTTAGACAAGATGTAATATTTCTTCATATCTTGAGAATAATTAAGAATGTTCATCTTGAAAGTTAATTATGTTTACTTTTGTTAAATGGGTCCAATGTTAAATGAGCTTAAACAAGTAAGATCTATTGCGCCGCCAAAAAACTAATACATATAAGTAGAAATAACAACAACAAAATTTCATTGGTAGATTGTTGTGAACTTTATAGATTAAATAATTCCTTGTAGTATCAATCAGTAAATACCGATGAAAATATTCTCTCAATATATAGCTCATTAGTAAACTCATCCTGACAAACTTAGTGTCTAACCACAAACAACATATTTCGTTCATAAATGAAAAATATTTTGGTAATGTTGAGTGAGTTTATATATATATGTAAGTTTTGAAGTTAAATTCTAAATTAATTGAGTTTTGAGTTAATGTATTTTCTAAACAGTGTAAAATTTTAAATTTTTATTATTCAAACACAATAAAAAAATAAATTAATTGTCAAAACAATGATAAATTTATTATTTTTAAAGAAAGTTCAATAAATATATCTATTGGTAAAGTGAATGACGAAAATAACAATAAAATATATTGATTTGGTCGAATTATGTATCAAAATTAGGTTATTTATAAACAATTAAACTATTGAAATTTAACATCCTCACTCGTAGCAAAGACATTAAAATAGCTCTAAGACCTAATTAAGTGCACATTAATCTACAACACTTGATGTGAATGTGAAGAAATAAAAAGATACTGATATGTTCCAATTGTAGATCAAAATTTGGCTATTTATAAACAATTATACTATTGAAATCACTCATAGCAAACACATTTCTCTAGTTAAAAATATAATTTTCTAAAATTTAAATATACTATCTTGATTTTTCTAAAATTTGACAATCATAATTTTCTCTAAAAAAAAAATACTTCTAGTTAAAAACATCGTGTTGACTAAGATAAATAAGAAATACGATCAATAGAAAAAATTATCTTTATAAAAATAAAAATTCAAATAATAATATTTTTTTAATTTAATGATGACACCAAAAATTTATGAGATTTCTTTTTAAAAAATCCATTTTAAAAGATCTAGGCTCCTATAGTGTAGCACAAGCATAGAAAGGAGTTGGATTTATTCCCTTCCCACGGCACATTGCATTACCCTGATCACAGAAATATTATTTAGGATATCATTTCCAAATTAGTCCATCCATTCCCTGTACTGTAAACTCTTCAACCCTTATTATCTCATGGCTGCGACTTAGATCTTGACTGAGATGATGAGACCAAAATGGAAGCAAATGCACCTAATTAAGGTTCTTCCACAGAATATGCCGGGCTTCCTTTTCTGATCTTGACAGAAAATTTGTTTATAACGACTCGTTCGTGCCCAGCTATTGTGAGAGAGGGTCTCTGTCGTTATCTAGTCCAGCAAGCCAAAAAGAAGAGAAAAATAGGAACGGAAACTGGAAGTAGCCCTAAATGTAATATAGAATGGAGGGGAGGAAAAACATTTCTTGATTAATCCCAGATTTAAAGTTGGAAATGTTCATTTTTTATATAGATATTATTAATCCCCCACAGTACAGATCTCGACAAATGGGTTTAAATTTCCGACAAAAGCTACCTCTCTGAATCCTAGTTAGCCAAAACCCTAACTTATATAGAAAGCAGATCAGTTGCAAGATGTTCTTAAAAAACAGATGGACATGACCCAAATAAGCAAGCTTTGATCAAGCCAACAAGACATGAATAACTTAATAATTAACCCTTTCAGCAGAATGATTTCCACCCATACACAGGCAGAGTGAGAGTGAGGGCTAGGGAGGCTGATAAAAGATTCCGATTTTCAATGGGAATATCATCAACATGTATAGATTTGAGGAGTTCTTGAATAGTTGAAAAAAGAAGATGAGCCCTAGAGAGAGAGAGTGCTGTGTGGGTGAAATCACACTCCGCCACCTCATTTCCCGGGGGGGGAAAACCCTAGGAGGGAGAAGAAGGAAAAAAACATTTCTGAGTGGAGGCAAAGGTTCGGTTGCACCATGAATGACAGAAATCATAGTTGGAATTCGTAGCCATGTCTTGACAGACTTCTCTGTTTTTTTTTCTTCGAGTGGTTGGACCATTGTTGAAGAAGTGGAAAACACCAAAAAAGAGCGACTAAATTATCAGACCAACTAAAGAAAGATAAAGAAAAGGGGAGTACAATGCGTGCAGAAGATAGAATGAAATGACTGGCCTTTCATTTTATGTGGGCGTATGCAATGTAACTCATTATTTGGGCAAGAAAATTAACTGCACCACAGGCCTGCCTTTTCGGTCATTCGTCCAATCTCTCCTTCCATTTTATCCATCATCTACTCTGCCACTTGAGATTTTGATATTTTCTAGTCTTCTGTTTAGCTGGGTACCTACTTATAGGTAGGGAGGACCATGATAGTTATGTTTTGTGATGGGGACAAACACTTTCGATTGAGTTCTTATGCCCCCGGCCGGCCGGATACATGACGACGGATTCAGGCTAGCTATTGTCGGTGAAAGATTCAATCTTATGTGCCAGGGAGATGCTCGACGGTGAAGTAGATAGTGGATTGAACGAAGAAGTGCACGATGGATTCCATATTTGTGCCAATAAATATTTTGCGGCTGAAAACACTTGATTTTTCCAGGTTTTATTAATTGGTTTTTTCAAGTTTTTAAAATTCTGAATGTATTGAATTTATATTTAAATATAAGAGACCCTATCTAACTTATCAAAGATTCCTATTTAGACTAAAATTTCTACTAATATCTTTACAATCTCTCTATTGAACTCATGTTCTTGAACATTTGGTTTAGAACTCCTCTAAATTTTTTTTTTGTTTTGGATGCTATGGAACTTATCTCTGGAAAATATATTTTATGAGTACAGATGAACATATAAAATTCCAGTTGTTTCACGACTCTAAAACAGGTTGCAAGCTTCAAACACCAATAATTTTTTCCTCATTGGAAATAGATAAAATTATCTAAAAATGAGTTGTAAGCTCATCATTTACCCAACATAAGAAATTGAGAAGGCACCCTTTCATTTGCAACTTCCATAATATCATATTTAACACAGCATGCTTCTTAGAAAATATATATCAATTCGATATAGTAGAAATTTCTTAAGATCAATTTAGTGAAATGCTTTATCTAAGAAAGAAAAAAGATGAGAAGTGATGGGATAAGCAAACACCTTTTATGTAGGAGAGTTGAATCCACCAGAACCAACATTTCATTGCAGCTATTTTTCTATCGGCTTCACTCTATATTAGATTGTTACATCTTTGCCACTTTTATATCAAGATTTAAGTTATCAAAAAATCTTATCTACTCAACCTGAACATAAATTTCTTCTCTCTCCATGTAACAATTGCCTTTGCTTCTCTAATTTCTGCATCTAACCCTTAACTTTCTCAATGAATTTATTCAGCATTACTCATTCTTGATCATTTACCTCACAACCCAAGTTTATCTCTATTCTCTCACCATCAAGTTTCTTCATTCCTTAAGCAACTTATTTTTCCTGTTTTTTCCCTAAAAGAACTAATATGTTTGAGCATGTTTCTCTTTTCTAGCTAAAATTTTTTCTTTTTATCCCCTAAATAACTTTCTATCTCTTCACTCCTTTTATCATTTTTCTATATCCTTAGATTGTGACCAATGTATTACTTTTCAAGATATCGTTAAAGAAACAAAGTGGATATAATTGAAGAAAAAAAACAGCTCTTGGGAGTTAATAGAGTTTCCAAAATAACAAAAGACCTTTAGTATGAAATGGGTATATAAGAAGAAGAAAAATAAAAAAAAGAGTGGAATGGTGAAGTTGACAAACATAAAATATGTTAGGTAACTAAAGGTTATAGTGTGGAGTTAATTAGAAGGAAGTTTTTGTTTTGGTTGCAATATATGAATAAATAAGATTGATTATTTTTTTGACAACTAAAAATTCATGATTTATCACGGATGTGAAGTCAATTTTTATACACGTGGACCTTTAAGAACAAGTATTTGTTGATTAACCTCCTGATTAAAGTATAAAACACTTGTTGAGAATAAAGCTAACAAATTAATAAAAGTTTTTTCAAACAGATTATGATGAAAATTATAACTCGTATGACTTTGCAAGTTTTGTGAGACACGTGGAATCAAGAGGGAACATAATGTAGCTTATACATCTAAAACAAATGATGTTTATTTTAGGAAAAATCACAATAATATTATAAATATAATACAAAGTCTTTTGAGAAAGAATGACCTACCAGAGAATGTTTGCTGCCCTAAAGCAATTATTTAGAGCATTCATGTTTTGAACAGAGCCTCATAATCATTATTCAAGATATTACACTAGAGGATGTTTAGAGTGGATAACGATTGTTGATTGATCTTCTCAAATTTTCTAGGTGCATTGCTTATGCCTATATTCCAGGTCAATAAAGGAGAGAACTTGTTGGAAACATTTTTCATCGTATTAATGATTGATTAAAAGCTTATAAATTATAGCACTAAGAAAGTTATTATTAGTTATGATGTTATTTCTTATAAAGCTGAATTTTGGACATGGAGCAATGATGGTGTTAAATAAAATATTTTAGTGGGTTTAGATGGTACGAATAATGAAAGAACAACAAAGCTTTTGGAAGATGCACCATGGTCAATAGAAGGTAGTCAAACTATCATAATTAACTAGTTAAATATATAATTTTTATTATCATAAATTCATATTTGGACTGGGATTTCAACTAATATTATCTCAACGGACATGACAAAACAACAGTATAGAACCAGGATAGATAGATTCAAGGTGGGAATCAGAATAATATATGGTGATTTGATAACCTTTTTTTTAGATGCGAGTAACTTTATTTTTTTTTAAATGTACTTTGTGAGTTTAAGTAAACAAATAAAATCATGATTATTCTAGATTTTTACAAGAAATGCACATCCTAATTCGAACTTGAGATCTAATATACAGATCACAAACCATTTATCATCACGTAATATACCTGGGATGGTGATTTGATTAAGGCTAGCTACATAATTGTGTATAAGAAATTAAAACAATTAATTTAACAATGCATGGCCATGGCTTGATGGGAAAGTAGAAAAATGTTAATTTCCACCGGACCGTATATTTCCCAGTGGGTTGGAAAAACGAGGTTGACAAGGACGGTGGATTGATCAATTTCTAGAGTACAAGCCAATGAAGTATCGAAGCTTATGCGTTGGAAAAGTTAGGTACAAAATTGCGTTCCAACAAATCACACACTAGCAGTACCACACCTGACTGCAAATTATTAAGGGAGACCTCTCACAAGAATTAATTAGGATCTTGCACCTTGCATATTGTTAATTATTATATATGAATTTAATATTTAATAAATGTTTTAATTTTTCATCGTGAATATTTAAAAATATATTTAATATATTTTGGAGTTTATTTTTATATAATTTTCTCAAAATAATTTTGTTTTTCTTAATTCTATACAAAATATCGAGGCCTTATTTCTAATATATTGTTTTTATTAAAGCTTGTTTTTTATACTATGATAAGTTTTTATAATATATAATTTATAATAAAGAGATGCAGATTTTTATTAATAACATTAGTTTTTTTAATAAGTAATAGCTTAACATATATCATCGTAAATGTCTATTTAATTACTATTAGTTGGCACATAGGTAGTAAAGTTTTTCAATTCGATACTTGTATTAAAATTAACTCTAAAATATAATTTATTTCCTTGTTGTGAGTGCACAATTCACGCAGGAAAAGGCAACCACCCCCAATTGTTTGTAGTAAGGAAGATGATTTCTTTGTTTTTATTTGGACAGTCCCCCATGGACTGTGATCAGAAAAGTCCTCGCAATTCGGACAAACTTCAAAAGAACTCTCTCTTTCATAGGCCCAGAAGTCAAAGATGGCTGTCCAGTGCTGGCACTAGCCCGATGGGTACGATGAAGGTGGGCTGCGTATCAAGGAATGATCGGCCGAGAAAAGATTCTGAGCTCGAGTTTTAAGATGGGCTGGGTATCAAGGAAAGATCGGCCGAGAAAAGATTCCAAGCTCGAGTTTTAAGATGGGTTGGGTGTCAAGGAAAGATCGGCCGAGAAAAGGTTCCGAGGGTCGAGAAAAGATTCCGAGCTCGAGTTTTAAGATGGGCTGGGTGTCAAGGAAAGATCGGCCGAGAAAAGGTTCCGAGCTCGAGTTTCAAGATGGGCTTGGTATCAAGGAAAGATCGGTCGAGAAAAGATTCCGAGCTCGAGTTTTAGGACGGGCCACACTTTTGAATGCCTAAAGAATGATGCAGCTGCTGCTTCTACAAGTACAAACAATTGGAGGGGGCATTTTTTCGTTTTTGACTCTTCTCGACTTCTCCAAAGAAAACAAATCTTTTGGCAGAGGGGGAGGGAGGGGTGGGGTGGGGGGGCCAACTGTGAGGATTGATTTCAGTTTCCACGTGTGTGTATGCTAGGGTTACTTTATCTTTTCAGACCTGCGTAGGTAAAACCTCTGAACCTAGGATCTATGAAAAATCTCATAGTATCTTCAGTTTTTGACTATTTAGCTTCTCAAAAATGGCTGATCCCTGTTCCAATGTGCCTTTGTTTTGCCAAAATCAAACCCAGATAAGACAGATCGAGGTTACCCTGAAGCACCTATCCTCACTTCATTTCATCTACTGAAGTTTCCAGGACGTTATTTTGCAGTAAAAAAGGTGGTGTTGATTTATAAGAGCGATGCTATCTACACAAACGCATGACTTGTAATAAAAATGCAAATATTTTCATTTGGTTAATGATTCTACTCCATTTTTTTTCTTCTTTTCTTGGTATTCTGGGAAGTATTTCTACGATCGAGTATCTGAATTTGCAGTGGAGAAACATAGACCAGATGAAAATATGGGGAAAGCAGAATCAAGCTGCACAAGTTCAGGCTGTTACCTTTTGAGTATTGTTGAGCAGCACAGGAGGATTGCCCTTTATTGCATTCTCTGCCAACAAATGAACTTTCCTTTTCATGGTAGAAATAATGCTGCCATGGAACTCAGTTAGCTCCAGCTCCAAACTACGCCTACAAATCATGATTTGTATTAAAATTCATGTCTTAGAATTTGATCACCTCCTTCGAAAGAGAAGCGAAAATGCAAGGGATATTGAAAGACGAAACGGCAAAACTTTGCAGAAGAGATATTCTGATGTAGAGAAATGATTCTGCCGAAGATTATCATATAATGAGATCTAATCCTGCCAGGACTAGACAACTCCGAGGAAGAATTTAACAAAAACATTTACAGGAGAGACAATCTGATGTTAATAATTCATATTATTCCATGGTTAATTCCACTGACTAACCTTGATTCCTGCAACTTCATCTTCTCATTTCCAGCACTTCACGCATGGTTCTCTCTAGAAAAAACAACAACGAAGAGAACATCCCATAAAAGAAAGATAGAGAAAACAAAAACGAAGAGAAAAGGTAGACAGAAGGGCCAAAAAGAATAGTGTCGATAAATCCCATCTGTCATCTTATACACACACATTCGATAGATGTTCTTCGTTATGTTATGTTATGCTGCGAGCCATATAAAAAAAACATGCCTCTTTCTAATGGAATATAAAAATCCTAGAACCGGATTATTGATTCCGATGATTCAATAAATTAGGCTGATTTAATAATATGATTATAAAAGATATAACAACAATAAGAAAAACAAATTTGAAAGAAAATGACTAATAAAAAAATAAAGCTACTAATATTATAAAAATATATATTTTTAATATTTCTAAAATATTTCAACGATTTTATTCGATAACAAAGTGAAAATTAAATAAGAATAAGATAACTTCATAAAAAAAAATTTAAGCTCATCACAAAAAAAATCAAAAATGTTGAAGGATAGACCGAAAAAAATCATATTTTAAAAAGGATAAAAAAATCTCTCTCAAGTTAGCATGCCAAATTCACGGTATAATCATAAAACTAAGATAAAATTGTACAAAAAATGAAATAAAACAATGGAGGTCAACTTTCAAGCAAACTAAATGATGAAAGACGAAACTAATATAAGAAAAACATAAAAAAAACTCGAGTTTACTTGGGTTAAGTGGACTAATCCTTAAATTTTTCATTGACATCACATTTTATTTTATTCATGGGATGAGTAGATTTTATACAAAAAATGACTTCTTTAAATAAAACAATTTATAAATATTGTGACAATAATAGAAATCGTAGTATAAAAATACATCTCAGTTTTATAATGGTAAAATATAAATGGTAGCCTCAAAATTTAATAATGATTTAAAAAATTAATTTTTCTCTCAAATTTTCAAGTGTTTTTAATTAATTAATTATGGGTATTTATCAAATGTTAATGATAAAAATAAAAGATATTTTATTATTTATTACTACTTTAATTTTTACTCTATAATCAAACTAATTTTATCTTAAAACAAAAAGACCAAGCAATACATTTTATTACTTAATTAAAAAATATATTCACATAAAAAACGAAGCTTTCATTCCTTTTTTATTTAAAGAAAAATATGACCTTTTCATTATAAAAACATGAAGAGATGTTGTTTCAATTTCTACATATGCTTATTCGAGAATTTACATTTTTTTAATCAATTTTCTTTAAATAAAAATCTGATTATTCTACATATAAACTAAAAGCATAAAAGTAAATATTTTAATTAGTAATTAATATCCAATTTTAGTAATTAGTAGCCATTTTTGAATTTTCATTAGCTTGTAGGCACTAGCCATTTTTGAATTTTAAATAATATTTAATTATTATTATAAAACATCATTACTTCTTAGTTAACTTTATTTTGATATAAAACAATAATAAAATTACAAAAAGAGTTCCAAGCACAGGTTAAAGAAATTTGCTTTAATGGGTAATATAGTCATGTTATTGTGCTCTAGAAAGTAAAAAGCTGAAAAAGCTCAAAGCTTCTAGTTAATAATAAATGATTTATTCCTTTTAATATGGAAATAATCGATAAATCCTTGTGAAAATATAATATTACTTTTAATAACAAATTCATTGGTGTTTTGAAAAACAACAAAATAATCATAGTGAGAAACTAAGGGGGTGTTTGGGAGACCTTTTCAAAAGTGCTTTTGAAAAAATTTGAAATTTTTTTATTTGAAATTAATTTTTTTTAGTGTTTGTAGATAATTTTGATGCGTTGATGTCAAAAATGATTTTTAAAAAATAAAAAAAATATCATTTTGATGCATTTTTAAATAAAAAATATTTTCAAAAACAACCGTAACTACACTCCTAAACCGTCACTAAAAATGATATATATATATATAGCCAAGCAGAACCCTATTTCTTGAACGTTATCCAGAAAATAAAAAGGGTACAAATCTTTGAAAGAGATAAACATGTTAGGTGTGACACCATAGACTTCACGATGTAGGATATGAAATTTGAAAAAAGGGCAACAGTGACACTGACACACAGAAATTATATTCAGTGGTAGCTCCCTGCCCAGCTACATGTCTTCTTCCTCTTCTTTTTTATTTTATTTTTTCGAGGTCTCCTAGCCAGGTAGTATTAGGGTTTTTTTTTCTCCTTTTATTGTTTGAATCCTGGTTTTATCATACATAGGTTTGACTGACTATTTAGAGGTTGTTTGTTTCTGCAGTTGTATCGCTGTTTGCTTAAAATTTGATTTTTTTTAAATAAAAAAATATGGTGTTTTTAAATCATTTTGATGTGTTGATGTCAAAAATAATTTTTTTAAAATAAAAAAAATATCATTTTGATGTATTTCTAAATGAAAAACACTTTCAAAAGCAACCACAACCACACTCCCAAATAGGCATTTAGTAGATTGATTGAAATGGTTTTTAAAATATTTTTTATTTATAAATATATTAAAATTATATTTTTTTTTAAATTATTTTTTATATCAATACATTAAAATTATTTAAAAACATCAAAAAATTAATTTAAAAATAAAAATTTAATTTTTTTCAAAAACATTTTTAAAATACAGTATCAAACAAAAAGATGAGTCGGGCGACCCTTATGGTGGGATGAACAGCACCGTCCTTGCCGGGGGGGTGGGGGCTGGTTTTGCACCCTTCCACCGAAAGAAAAAAAATAGTTTTTTTTTTTAATATATAAAACGAATTCCCCCTCAATTCCTCTCCACATGTTCTATTAACTTTTGTGGATTATTTTCAAAATCTATAAGCAATAAAAACTATCTAAAAAAGATCGGCCAATCATTCATTCCTTCCTTGTGGGAACAAAATCCTATCATCAATCTATGGTAAAAAATACATCGCATATGCTTTAAAATAAAAGATTGCGCATGCCCGATATGAAATCCTTATCATGTCATGCCAAATTTGTATCTTATGATCTGTCCGAGCGAAGACTCCAAAAGTTGATGGCATTCCAAAGAGAGAATCTTATTTTTTGTCCATCGACTATCATGTCTCTGGCATTGTACATTGAACCCAACCTAGGGCTCCTGAAGGTGTAAACGAAAGAGGAGGAGATCATGAGATGCACAATGGCATTATTTGCTAGCTTGTCGAAAGCCCTTTGTTTCATGATAATTTATTTACATCTTTTTATTTGCAAATTAATTTCTCATTTATCACAAGCACTAGATTACTTAATTATCACAAGAACATCTTGAGTACAAAAGATATTAAAAAAGTACCAAAGAAAAAACATGTAAAAGGACTTCCACAACTTGAGTACAAAAAGAAAGTGATTTGTGATGCTTGAAAATACAAGAACCAAGTCAATGGTTTATTCAAAGCCAAGAATCAAGTCTCCATAAATCAATCACTACAAATTATTCATATAGACCTATTCAGTCGTCTTATGTGTATTTCAAGTCTTGGTGGTTGAACATAAATGAAGACAAAAAAAAAAACACCATGGTAAAAGATGATTAGAGAGAAGATTTTGTAATGATGAATCAACAACATAATCAACATGGGCAAGCATAATCTTCACAAGTTTTCTCAAAGAAAATCAATAACCAATAAGACTTTCACAAGATGCTATAATTGGTGAGCTCTTGATTGGAGTAAGAGCAAGATGTTGACCTTTGACTCATACATTTATATTTTTGTTTATATATATATATATATAGATGATAAAAATAATATAAAGATTTGAATAATAATATGTTTAATTGAGAATAAGGTTTAAGTATGTATTATATGAAGAATACATCAACAAGCATGGATGATGGATGAAATGCAAACATATAAGAATCATATAAATAGAAATATAAACACCAAAACAAAAATACTACAAATACCGTAATTAGTTTAATTAAATAAGCATGACAACGGTATTTACAGCATGTATCTAAGCACACCAAACACATTATCATTGAAAAACATACAAGCAAAGCTTAACCCTAAGGTTCTCTGGTGGAATTGTGTAAACCCTCAATCAAAAATTTAGGTTGTTAATAAAATATTGAAAAATAAATTCAAATAACATTGAATAATTATGAAATAAGTTTAATTGAATAAAACTTCTACCTACAACATTTTAAAAGTGGTCTGAGATAGAGTATCTGTTAAATAAAAAATAAAACACAAGTTAAACATAAGGTCACCTTTGTAAATAACTTAAAATTAGGACTATAAATATGGATCTTTATTAGCCCTTGGCTAATGCTTTAAACATGAATAAAGGGCTAGTGTTTTTTCATATTTTTTTCTTGAAATCTATGAGAAAGAAAAAAAATCAAGTCAGATAAGTGAATCAAAAGGTGTTTTTGATGAATTAAGAGAATATTTGCAAAGTTTAATAATGGGTTCTTACAAATTAGGAGTTGGGAGAGAAACATGTGAAGAAAATTACAATTTTTTCTTGTGATTTGTTCTTAATTTCTTATTATTAGGAGGTAAGAACTACTCCTAACATGATTCATTTCAATTCTAATGTGTTTTGAATTTTATTTTGTTGTATGTATATTATGGAATGTTGGGTTATATAGGTTGGATTATTTGTAATGTTAATTTTAGTTTCAGAATTATGTTCTTAAATATGAAAAACTAATAGGTAACTTGAGAATTGTGAAATTTTTTGAAGAAAATCATGTCCATTTTTTGGTGTGACACTTTGGCCTAGGCATATATATACAAAGAATGAATCTAGTTGGTTTAATTCATATGAGATTTGAATTGAATTATGTTAGTTTAAATATAGAAAGAATAGGTAATATGGAATTGAAAAGAATTTTTGATGAAAAAACCATACCTTCTTTATGTGTGATATTTGACCAACACAATGTATAAGGGTGTTGCTACCCAAATTTTACCTTTTTGTTGAGGTATTTTTTAAGAAAAAACAATTTTTTTTATGTAGTTACATCATTTTTGGTATTTTGCAGTGTCGTCTCAAAAAGTTTTCAAATTTAATGTTTGTTAAATACGTTAAGCTTTTAACGTGTTATTTTTAAAATTTCTGATTTACACTTCGATTTGACATTGATATTTTTCTGTTTCAAAAAGAACAAAAAATACCAAAAAATATCTTAACACAGGAGCCAAATTTGAAAAGACAAGGGACCAGGAAAATATAATTTCTAGACACTGTTATTTCTAGACACCTCATCGTGTACCATCAAATGACATGCCCAAAACTAGAGATTAAAATTGACAAAAAAAAACCAGAGAAAAACTATTTTATCTCTTAACAGGTCAATTACTATTTTCAAAGTACAAGATAATTAAAGTAATGCATCTCTTTGACAGTTCTCAATTACCATTGAAAAGTTCAGCAACCAGAGGCAACACAGTGGATCCTAAAAAGGCTACAAACAATTTCACATTAGCTTGAGGGCAAAGAAATATATGCAAATAATGATTCATTGAAATTCAACAAATTATAGCAATGGAAAATATCTTTTGGTGATGAACAAAGGAATAAACACCAACATATCAACTCAAAGAGACATTGTTTGATAAAGAATGATAGTTTAACAAACTCCAGCATCTGTTGAGAGTAACATTGCATTTGAAGGGCACCTTCAATTTCTAAAATGTGACTTACCCTAAGATTTGGTTATGTCTCCATAAAGATATTATTGCAAAGGTGCATTTTGATAGATGTTGAAGAGTATACGTTCCACCAAGACTAAACATGGGACAATCTATTTTAAAGTCCATTGATTCAAGCTCCAGTTCACTACAAGCATGTGGGTGATAAAAAAAAGATGTTATCACATGAGTTGTATTATGATAAATGTTGAAGATGATGCACGCCACCACGATTGACTGTGGGATAATTTGTTTTAAAGCACATCGTCAAGGAAAAACGACAATCCACCGTTAATGAATTTGATCCTCATTATCAAGGATTTCAATTTTGATTTTACAATGATTTTTTTCTAGATTTAATCGACAAAGATGAAGTTGAGGTTATAGGGGATCGCCATATGAGATCTTTGGTTAACCCAACTCAAAGAAAGATGAAATTCAGGTTAAAGGGAATCGCTAGATAGGATCTCAAGCTAACCCAACTCATGCCAAAATAAAGTTCAGGTTAAAGGAGATCGTTATAAGGGATCTTAGGTTAACCCAACTCAGGCTAAGATAAAGTTCAAGTTAAAGGGGGTCTCTAAAAGGGATCTCAGGTTAACCAACTCAGGCTAAGACAAAGTTAAGGTTAAAGGGGATCACTAGAAGGAATCTCAAATTAACCCAACTAAGGCTAAAATGAAACTTAGCTTAAAGGGGATCGTTAGAGGGGATTGCTAGAAGGGATCTCAAGTTAAACCAACTCAGCCTAAGATAAAGTTTAGGTTAAAGGGGATCATCAAATGGGATCTTAAGTTAATCAAGCTCAGACTAAGACACAGTTCATGTTAAAGTAAATCGCTAGATGAGATCTCAAGTTAATTGAGCTTAGGCCAAGACAAAATTCAGGTTAAAGGGGATCACCGGATGGGTTCTCAAGTTAACCCAACTGAAGCCAAGAAGAAGTTTAGCTTTAAAGGAGATGGCCAGATGGGATCTTAGGTTAACCCACACAAGTCAACACAAAGTTTAGGTTAAAAGGGATTGCTAGATGAGATCTGATGTTAACCCAACTCAAGCCAAGACAAATTTAGGTTAAAAGAGATCGTCAAATGGGATCTTAGGTTGACTGAACAGAACAATGACAAACAGAAGTTCATGTTAAAAAGGATCGCTAGATGGGATCTTAGGTTAACCGAACTGAAGAAAGACAAATACGAGGTTCTTGTGAAAGGAAATCATTAGATGGGATCTTAAGATAATAATTACAACACATGTTAGAACAACTTTTTATTGAATTTCAACATTTAAATCTTTGAGTTTGTATTATACTTATTATTACACCATTAGTGTAATATTTTCACCTTTTAAAAATGAAACTTAACTAAAAATAATTACAAATAAAAATATAAATAAAAACAAAACATAACTATAATATAAATTAACTACTTATAATAATAAAAAATATAAATAAAAACAAAACATAACTATAATATAAATTAACTACTTATAATAATAAAAAATGATAACCATAAACAAAATATTAATGAGATTATAACATGAAATAGAACTTGAATATTACAATAATAGAAATAAAAAAAACATGATCACATATCTTGATCAAAAAACCAACATGTCTAAATGTATGAAAAATATCTTCTTTTATAGGTTAAAGTTTAGAACTATTGATATGATAGCTAACTATTGATTTGATGGTTGGGAAAAACAAATAATTCATAACATCATAATCTAAACATATGATTTTCATAAAAGTTGTAGATATTTGTCTCATATTTTCAACCTAAAAAAATGGTTTTTTTGGGCTTTTAGGACTCCATATATGGGATATACAACAAATAATGTCTAGGGTGCAAGAAAAATTTATATTTATCTATTGTTGTTATGATTTGAACTTTGAGTCTTGAGCTTTAATAAATATTTTAGGCTTATATCTTAGCTTTCTATCAAGCTAAGCCACACTTGAACTTCAGGTTAATAACTCTATATAAAATATAAAATTCTAATTGTGCTCTAGTTTTGAATAGAACTAACCTGAGTAGGATTTCTTTTATAAGCCTAGCCCTCTCTTTGTCTCTTCTCTTAAACCCTAATTTTAATAATTAAACACAATAATCAATTTTTTGAATTGTGAGATATACCTGTTATAATCCTTCACTTATACTCCAGCATTTACCATAAGTTAAAAGATATCTTATATAATCAAAGTTGTTATAAGAAATGTGTTTAATTTAGAGAATTTATTTATACTCTAAATGCAATATAATGATATAAAATTTTAATAAAATTGACTTTTAAGTACTTATCAACAGTATTTTAAGAAAGCATTCATCACAAGATCCATAATGGTTTATTACTCTAAATAAAGCTAGAGAGGAAGGCATGTGTCTTCAAAATTTCTTTAATTCATATAGCAAATAGTTTTCTATTTCTTATATCTAGGTTTATTTGTAATGAGAGATCACCTTATGATCAAGAAACATGGTCACCTTTATGAGAAATTTTAAAACTAAATTCCTTAAAATAGTCTCAAGGTCAAAGTCAATAAACCATGATAATTATAGAGAAATCAGAAAGGAGCCATGCAAGTACTATTATCCAGGTGTACACAAAAGATTGAAAGTTATTTTTCATATATGTGGGGGGATTGTTTAAAAAATGGCTTTAGACATATTTATTAGGCACTTTTAAGACCTAATTAAAAGCTATATATATATATATATATATATATATATATATATATCCTTTGTCCCGTGTCGGAAAAGTTAATAGAATCTCTTTCAAGGTTACATATTATTTTTTGTTTGTTTATCGAAATCAATAATTCTAAATTATTATTTTTTTATTTTTGTCTTCTGCATTTATTCTAGTTATATATGCATGTGTATTTTACTCTTTATAGTTTGTAATTTGATATTTAATGCAATATTTAAATTTAATTATTAATTAGTTTCAATTTAAATAAATTCAATGTATTTATCTTTGAAAAAAGAAATTAATTTTCTATTTGAATTGATGCCCAACATGTTAAACTACATGACACAAGGTTATGATGGATCATCAGGCTGAGGGTGCATTGATATAGATGATACAGCTGCAGTTAAATTCCAAAATTGTCACCATCACTTGCTTCTTCTGCAAATGCTAGCGGTCACCCGAGAACCATGGTCAATACACGAGTTTGACTTCCTCAAGATTTTGGTAGCAAATGCTCACAGCTTCAGTTCAAATCCTCTGGGGCGCATCCACCGAAACAGAGCTGCTGGCCCCACAATCAGTTTCGCGACGCCCACCATGAGATCTCTCGACAGTTTGACTCAGTTCTACTGGATGCGAAAGAATGTTTGACTCTGATCTTAACAACTGGCAGCCTGCCCGCTTGACTGATAGAAATGACATCTTCTTCCTTCGATGCTTCTGGCACAGCTGACTCTTTTAAGGCTTTTAGAATGGCAGATCTTTCTTCTGTTTGTGATTGATGGAAGTTGTATCAGGCTCATGGAGACCTTCGAATGTTGATGATCTATGTTGGAAGCCGTATCTGCTCCCTTTATAGCCTCTTGGAAAGGCAAAATTATCTTCTACACGATTCGGAATCTCCATTGGAAGTTCCAGAGGCTTTGTTTCTGTCACAAAACTGCAAAACTGTTCCTCGGATCACTGCAAGTTTCTGAGTTGCCAATACATAACGTTCTATTGGGATCAAATGAAATTTATCCCAATAGAAATCCATAAATGTCGCTGACCTCTGCCATAAATGGCAACAACCTGGTTGAAAATTTCCACCAGCATCCCTGGTAATTTACACAATGATTTTAGAATTCATGGTGTTAATTAAATTTTGGAATACCGGTTACATTATCACCGAAACATATAATGGAGAGAACCAAAGTTTCTATATGGTTCATGTGTTCCAGAGCAGATGTACCCTTACTCACGAATAAGAAGAAAGCAATACGGCAACTTGTGCCTAGCCGACTCTGATGATTAATTGGGCTTGGAGCCTGGTTAGGAACAGTTATGGGTGATTCCAAGCCTCTAATAAATTGAAGTTTGGTGCAAATGAATTATTTTATCTAAAATATTAAATGATTAGGTGAGGTATTAGAATATGATTTGTAATATTCTTTAATATATTCCTCCAAGTAAAATATTTTGAGTGTGAAACTTGCACATAGACATACAGTATCTTATACTTGATTTTTATCAAATAAAATGAGGGTGGTGAGATTTGAACTCGTAATCACCAGGTTAACAAGAGTCTGATACCATGTCAAGAAACCATCTCATCTAAAAACTTAAACTGATAAATAAAGTTTCAGAAGATAGTTTATATTATTTTCTAACATGGGAATTAGAGGAGGGTGGACAACACAACCTGCAATAACTTGCGAGTGAAAAATCAGAGACTTACGAAGAAATGCAGAGCAAGTGATGCCGAAGAATAATATTGTTGAGTCCGATATGGGATTTAAGCAGGTAAATCAAAGCCAGGAGAGTTGTACTCTTAATATAATCTTTAGAATCACATCTATCTTGTCTCTAACATAATCGCACAGCAAATAAAGCACAAAGCCATCAGCATTCATGCCTTTGCAGTGGAATTCCAGGTCAATGAGTGCTCTGCTTTTAGCAAGTTGATTGACGTGATTCAAGTAATGAAAGGTGTGCATGAATGGGAAAACGTTCAGAAAGCAAGCCGTGATCTGATTGAGGGAGTAGAGAACTTAGAAGATGAATGGATCCAGAGAGCAACTACGTGTCGATGTTCGAATACAGCTGATTGTCAAGATCCCATTACAACTCCGCGTCAATCTAGCAAATATCACATTCACAAACATTCAATCAATCAGTGATTGAATGAAAGGGCATTGGTCTCGCATGATAAAAACTCATCGATGTTGTTTTTGTTCTTTCAAAAAACAATCAAACACATACATATGTAAAAAGGCAAATAATGTTAACATGAAGCAAACAAAAAAAAGGAATAGTTGATGAATAATTGCACCACCGTTAACACACCGTTAAACGAGAGAAGAGTTGATGTGGTGTGGTGGAAAAGATGGCGGTGTGTTAACGGTGGTGCAATTTACGTGTGGTTTTTCTCTTTACATTGAGTTTCTATATCTTTTTAGTTTTTTTACCTATTTTATCTTCTATTTTCTTTCTCTTTGCTTCTTATTTCTTATTTGCTACTTCCTAACATAAAGCACTTCAATTTTTAATCCAAAACTCTCATTCTTCTCCATTTTTTTTCTAGTTTCTTTCTCAAACATTTTCCTCTCTTTCTTTTGGCTCATTATAACCTCACTTATCTCTTTCTTTTCTTGTTCTTCCCTCTCTAGCTAGACCTTTATATTTTTTTTCTTTTTAGCTTGATTTTTTTCATTATTGTTTTACCCAAGGTTGTCAATACTAGTTTGGTTGGCACTTTATTTTTCTATTAGTACAGAATGTTTCGATTTCGAAGCATTTCGGCGCACCGTTTTGGGGATGTAATATTCATATATAATTAATTAATTATATATATGAAAAAAAAGCAAAAAAATCAATTATACCTTTTATTTTTTATAAAATCAGTCGATGCAATAATTTTATTTTTTATAATATATATTTTTATTATTTTGATTTTTTTATATATATAAAAGCAGAGATAAAACTTTGAAAAGCAGGAGATGACAATATATAATTATATATATAAGCAGAAGATGAAAACTTTGGAAAGCAGGAGATGACAAGTTGTCAGGCAGTGAGAGAAGAAAAGCAAGTCAGGCGAGAGATGATTTTTTTTTTTTATAACCAAAACGGCACAGACAAAGTAATACCGACATGTTTCGATCAGTATTTGACTGAAAAATCCAAAACAGATCGAAATTTAAACCGAGATAAAAACAACGTCGTTTTGTCTCGTTTTTTTAACTGGTATGAAATGTTTCGGCCAAAACAAAACGGTATTGAAAACTATGGTCTTACCTCTCTATTTATATGCAAGGATAAGACTCCCAGAACCATTCTTGGTGGAATGATCATGGTAGTTGGTGATCTTGAATTAACCTCAACCATTTACATGGTTGTACACTTTAGCCAAGCATGTTTAGGCTGGTCACTTTATATGAATTTTGTAGTGCCTTCTAAAGATAAAAGTGTTTTTTTAGATGAGGATTGAGTACACATGTAGGGGAGGACAATGAGGTGTTTCATGGCATTTTAGGAAGCCATGAGAGAGAGAAAATCGAGACCAAAAGATGGCTAAGAACAGCGAAAACCAAAACAAAAAGAAATTGTTTGGTAGAAGCAAGTGAGAAAGAAGAGGGATTAATGTACCTAACAACTTGTTTTGCATTCTATTTCAATGATGATTATTCTAGTACATAACTCTAACCACTTGAACTTGTTAAGCTCTAATATCAGTTGACACAAACAAAAATAAAAGATAAAAAAAGTTTGTTAATAACTATTTATATAGGGAAAAAAACTAGAAATCCTTATTAATATTGAGTAAAAATAGAAAAATTATTTTCTTCCAATAAAAGAACTAGAAACTTTAAATAATAATGAAGATAATAGATATAGAAAGTATTTTATTACCTAGAAAAAACAAAAATAACTAAAGAAAATATATATTTTCATAAAAAAACTCATAATTAAATCTCATTGGTTTGGAAGGAACTCACTCTTTACTTCAAATTTTTTATAGGACAAAACCTCTATGGTTAAAACCATCCTCCATCATAAAAATGTCCAACATAAATTTTTTTGAGCATAACCTCCTTAAAAATATGATCATTTTTGTGTGTGGACTACCTCATCATGGGTCTTCAATACCTTTATATAGTCTACCCATCATGGATTCCTAACTAATGTACCTAAGCTTTCTAACCTGAATAAACTAGTAATCTCGAGGTAGGTTTAGTTAAATGGTTTTTCTTATGGTGTTTAAGATGAAAATTACATGTTTCTAATGAAAATAGAGGATAACATATGAATGAAACTCTTCAATAATTCAGAAACGCCACAAAGAAATTGTAATTAGGATAAAAATGCTACATTTTTTTATGATTAAGAGTGATATTTGTTTTTTTTTTAGCATAAACAAGGTAGAAATAAAACTAGTACTAAGTAACTCTTGCACATAGCCCTTCTATAAAATGTCAAAAAATTATTTGCCTTCTCAAAATTACACCTATAGGCTAGTTGGTTAAGAAGTGAAGCTTTGAACACCAAGTCAATTTGATGCTTAATTCCACGAATAGGTGGTAAACTATAAACCCTGAAAAACAACCTTTTGCTTAAAAGTGAAATAAAATAAAATAAAAGGAAGTGAGATATATAATAAATATACTTAATAAATTTAGAATAAAAAAAATTTCGGTATAAACTTCCCGGTTAAGATATTTTGAAATATAAAAATTTAACCTAAAAATAAGAAGGATTGAGTTAAATTAAGTTAAAAAAAATAATGAAATGAAGAGTAAAAAGGTGGAATGGCCACATTGTAAAAGGAAAGGAAATGGGGGACAAAATAATACTTTTGAAAATGGGGTCAAATTTATAAATAAGGAAAATTCAATTATAACTACCCAACATCTTCCTTCTCTTTGGAAAATAACAACTAAGGATTAAGAGGGAGAAGAAAAAATAATTAAATTTAATTGAGAAGGAAAACCATAAAATTAGCAAGGTTCACACAAGATTAAATGGCATTAGAAGGGGAAACAACTCCTAGACAAGAAATCTATGAGGAAAAGTTAGAGAAATTGGAACTATTGAGAGGGAAGAGGGTCACCTGGTGTTAATGGGAGGAAAGGTCAAGATTTTTGACAAGTTAAGGTTCAAGATCTCAATTATTCCTAGGTAAGGAGTCCTAAACATGATTCTACAAGTCATTTTGATTCAATTTAGAGTTGATGCAATTGAATTCTTAATTAGAATTCCTAAACTAAAATCTCAGGGAAATGTATGATTTGTAAGAATGAAGTAAATTAATGTATTGTATGTTATATTGGGTTAATCATGTTAGAATATAAAACAAATTGACTGATGGTTGTAATTTTTTTATGCAATGTTGATCATAATGTGTTGTTTTTAAAGTACATGAGTATTGATTTGAATGATGTTAGCATGAAATGAATGAGGAAACCTTTGGTTCCTTTAGGCCAAACAAGAAAAGAAAAGAGGAGGAAGAGTTTTTGATGCAAAATGTATGTGAAAGGGGTAAATTATGCTTAGTGGAAGCATTGTTAATGAGAAAAAAATTGAATGACATTAAAAATGAAGAAAATTCATGAAGGGGATACATGTATTCCTCTATGGAGTTCTCAACCAAATGACCATAGGAAAGAAAAGATGAGTGATATTAATCGATTAAATAGATAATGTGCTAATTTGAGAGAAAAGAGTGCAAGAGGAATGGACAAAATGAGAAATTTTAAAATCAAACCAAGGTCACGTATATAGCTAAATTAATTATATGTTAGAACGAGTTCTTTTGTTATAATGCAAAACACATTAATTGACTAAAAACGAGTTTTGTAAAGTAGGGTTAACGTGGGACTCAATAACATACATGTTATCCCAAAATGGTTTTGATAGTAAATTGATTAAGTTAAGAGGTTATATGTAATAGGATCGTCATATATGAATTGAGAAAATAATTAGTTAAAGCATGTAATATAAAAGTGGACATCTAAGGGCTTGAAATCCCAAACTCAAAAACTAGATAAATTTGTTCCCTTTACTTCAAGAGGGAATTATAACTTGATAATTACAGGATTTAGGGAAGGGTTATGAATAGAAAGTGTAGGCAAGGATTATCTTTTCAACAAAACCAAAAACGCTTGATTTAGAGTCTGAGAACACTAAATATAGCAAAAAAAAATATGAGAAGGGGAAATGAAAAACATCAATTGATAATATTGGTAAGCTGTAAAATCAACAATTTAGACACGTTAAGAATGAAATTAAAGTTTTTTATCTTCAAGATCATGTAATATTGTATCTTATATTGTAAAAGGGATATAAGCCATGTTCAAAATAAAAATTTAAGTTGTTAGTTGTGGTTAAAGAAAGGAATGTGATTTTTAAAAGGTACAAAAAATAGAAAAAAAAAATATTACGAGTATTTACTAGTAGTCCCAATGGTTTTTGCAACCACTAATAATGTAGTATGAGTAGTATAACTAATCAAGAGTATGAGTGAAATGGCTATGAACCCTATACAAGAGAGAAGGATGATGAAATAGCTAAGAGATGGGTCAAAAAGGTAGACAAAACTATGGTTTAAATTAATACACCTAAAGACTTACGAGTAAATTATGCTACCTAATTACTATCTGATCAGGCTGTGACATGGTGAGAAACCATCCAATTGAGGCATGTAACCATAACATTGACCTAGATTGACTTCAAGTCTAAATTTGAGAACCAATTTTACTCTAGGTGTCATCACCCAATTTTTGGGTGACTCCCCAAAATATACCAAAAAATAACAAAAATAAAATAAAAGGTGGTCGACGTTGTTAGAAAAGTCAATGTGGAATTTTTGGTTGTTTCCGCGAGTCCGATCATATCTCTTTTGTCCTTAAAAATAGAGGAAAATACAGATTCAAGGCAAAAATAATTTATCATCGGATAAATCTGTATAAAAATTAAGTCGAGAGATGTAATTATATTTTTATGGGCCAATTTGATTTAACGTCAACCAATTTAAAAATATAATTATGTTCAGGAATTAATTTAGGGTCCAATTAAAGGATTTAATTAAGTGCAAGGACTTAATTATACTTTAAGTTGGTCAAATTAATTTTGTTTAGGGCTTAATAAGTGAAAAATCAAGTTAGGGAGCTTAATTGGGGTTCAATCGAGAAGATGGGAATTTTCGGAGACTAAATTGAATTTTTCCAAGCCAATTATGCAAAATTAAGGGCTAAATTGGAAACAATTGAAAATTTAATGGTCAATTGAGGGTCAAAATGCACAAATCAAAAGAGAAGGACTAAAGTGAAAAAGGCGCGTAAAAGTTAAGGTTAATTTGAAATTCGGTCAAGGATACAATTGCACAAAATTGAAAGTTTAAAACCAATTAAGGATGCAATTGAAACAATCATAAATTGAAGGACCAAATTGCACTTTCACTTTACCCAAAAAACTGCACCGGTCGACTTTTGCACAGCCCACCGACAGCCACCTGAGCGCCCACCAACAGCCCAGCGCCGACCAGCCACCATTGCAGGCACGCCATCTGCTGCAGGCCCCCCCACCGACCAGCTAGCCACCAGTGCAGACCAGTTTTCACCTATAAATTACGAGAAAAAACCATGCAGAGGGGGGAGGAGGAAAAATTTACAGAGGAGAGTTTGAAAATAGAAGAGAGGAATTTACGTAGAATGTCAGCTTAGGTTTAAACTTAAAAGCACAGAAACCTTCTTCTTCTTCACGAGCCCCGCGCGGAGCCATCGTTCTCCCTCTCTCCCTCTCAGCCGAGCCCCTCTCTCTCTAAAACCAGACGCCGGCGTTTCTCTCTCTCCTCCTGCAAAAGCTCTCGGAGAGCACAGCAGCGGCGAGCACCTCCACCTTGACCTGCAACAGACCATCCTTCTTCTCCGGCGACGAGCAACGCAGCAGCAGCCACGAACGCAGCACAGGTCAGCGACTTCAGACCCTCATTCCGGCCGCCACAGACCTCTGTTTCCAACGCCACAACGACAGGAAGGTCCACCTTGATCCCCTCTACCCAACGGTATCAACACTTTCTCCTTTCGTCACACTCAAAAATCTGCCAATCTACTGTTCATTCTCTTCTTGCATGCGCGGGGAAGTGAAATTAATTCACTTCCCCGCAGGTGTGTTGGGCCGGGCTTTGTGCCCGGCCCGATCTTTAGAAGCCCATAATCTGTTGGGCTTCCAGCCCATGATGGCTGGAAGCCCATCCATACCTTTCTGGGCTTCCAGCCCGTGAGGACTGGAAGCCCAGCCCACTAAAGCTGGCTGTCAGCCCATTGTGGCTCACAGCCCAGCCCAAAAAAGAGAAAAAAAAAATATAAAAAAATTAAAAAAATACAATTTGACAAAAAGAAAAAAAAGTATTTTTATTTTTTTTACTACTATTATTATAAAAAATTTCAAAAATAAAAAAATGTATTTGTTTTTGTGCATACGGCCGAATTCCAAAGCTTTTCTCATTGTTTTTTTTCGTAAAAAATATGTTGCATATTTTTCCATATTTTTAAAACGAAAATTCGGATATCGTAACCGGTTTGCGATTATCCATTGGTATTCGGCCAAAATGTCATAAACAATTTAACAACTTTTCGGTTTTAGCTTTTTTTTTCGGTGTAAATTTACATTGTAAAATACACCCGCAAATAAAAAATATTTTTTTACTACGGTGTAAAATTACATTGTATAATACATCTGTAGATTAAAATAATTTTAACTACGGTGTAAAATTACATTGTAAAGTACATCTGTAGATAAGAAAAAAGATTTTTAACTGTGGTGTAAAATTACATCGTAAAGTATACCCGCAGACACAAAAAAATTGGTTTTTGAAAATGCAGTGCAAAATTTTCAACTTAGAAAAAAACAATCAAACAACAATGCAGCTTACCTTAGGTAGGGTGCACTGGGGGTGATGCGTCTTCCCCTTGCACAACAAGTCCCCTTACCCAAGACTCTCGCAGACCAATAGGTTCCTAGTGACCTTAATACTAGGTGGCGACTCCTTAGAATTATAGTCGTAAATTTTACGGCTATATATTACCCCATTTTCACCGCGCGCCGTTGTCTCTCCAGAGAGGGATGGTGGGGCGCGAAGCGCGAAAAAAATCGCCGTCGCGACAGATGGCGACTCCACTGGGGACCAGGGACTGAGCTTTGATTATTTGATTGTTTATTTCTCAATTTGCGTCTTGCACTCCTTTTAACGGCTTTAACATGCATTTTTACTGCTTTAGCATGCATTTTATTTTCAATTTATGCATAACATTAAATTTAAATTAATGTCACCATGCATCTTAATTTTTTCAGTAAACCCAATTTTAAGTTAGGTGGGGAGTAGCGGTCTGCCCCATGACTTTTGGTCGGGGTTCAGATTCGTGAAACATCCAACTGTGAACTGAGTGTTTACTTGATAATGGCGGTCATACTATGCCCCAACCATTTCTTGTAAACCCCTATACTACCTTCACGTGAGGTGGTCACTGGGCAGTTCATAGACCCTTTGAGACCAGATAGAGCTTACCCCTCATGTAATGCCTTAGAACTTGCTTTTGGGTACACCATTCCTGATTATTCACTTGTTATGTATGTACATACATTTGCATTCACATGCATTTATCATTGCATAACATATCATCAACGATTTAAATATAGGTCCCCGAAAAGCTCCTACCAATCAACTCCGACAGAGAAATATGGAAGACGAAGAGCGTGCACGCCGTGATGCTCATTTCCAACAAGAATTGGACTCTTTGAAGGCAAGCGTGACTAATCTCACCAGCTTACTCGAGCAAGCACTGAGAAACACCTCTAGCGAGGGTCCTTCAACTAGACCTGTAACGGCTGCTCAAACACAAGGAATTAACCACCATGAAGAGGTGATAGGAGAAAGGGTTCAGGATCCGCAACAGAACCCAGCTTTCGTACAATCAGCAGTGCTGACACCTGCGCCAACCCCAACAGTTATAGAAGCATCAGAGGGTATTGACCAAGATAAGATGGCGACGCTGGAAGCCAGGATAAGGGCCATTGAAGGGGTAAACTTATATGACCCAGTACAAGCTACAGAAATGTGTCTAGTCCCGAACGTTGTAATACCAAAGAAGTTTCGTGTCCCTGAATTTATCAAATACACCGGGACACAATGCCCTGTCACTCACCTAAAATCATACTGTAACAAAATGGCAGAAGTAGTTCATGATGAAAAGCTATTGATGCATTTTTTCCAAGACAGTTTGAGTGGGGCAGCATTGAATTGGTACATGAGATTAGACAACACCAGGATCCGTAGTTGGAAAAATCTGGTAGATGCTTTCATCAAGCAATATAAGTACAACATGGACATCGCTCCCGACAGAACAAGTTTGTCCAATCTGGAGAAGAAAGACAAAGAAAGCATAAGGGAATATGCGCAGAGATGGAGAGATCTTGCTGCACAGGTACATCCCCCACTTCTAGATAAAGAGATGGTGATATTGTTCGCCAACACGCTAAGAGCGCCCTATTACGAACATGTGATGGGCAGTTCAGCACAGCAATTCACGGATGCTGTAGCTGTGGCAGAGCGAATAGAACAAGGAATTAGAAGTGGTAGAATTTATGCACCTGTGGAGAAAAAGAGCTTTGAAAGCAAGAGAAGAGATACCGAGCATTTCGAAGATGACTATAAGGGTAGGAACAATCAGTTCCAAAACTACAATAACCCTTCATCTCAAATTGCCAACATTAATTTTCAAGCCAAAGATCCACCAAAAAATTTCCCGAAAAGAAATTACCAGAAAATCCAAGATCAGCTGCCTCCATTACCATTGCCTTTAAATGAGATGTATCAAAACTTGGTAAGCACTGGAAAAATAGCTCCTGAACCTTATGTACCTTTGCAGCCACCTTATCCTGATTGGTACAAGCCTGATTTAAGCTGTGAATACCATGCCGGTGCTGTGGGGCATAGCATTCACACTTGTGGTGCCTTCAAGAAGATGCTCATGCAGTTGATTAAAGCGGGGTGGATAACATCCGAAGGAAATCTAGGTCCGGCATCCAAGTAAGCTCACGGAAATAGGGTACCAAGTGTCTGCACCATTTAAAGTGAAATCGGCAAAAGCTTTTGAAAAGGGAATGTGCCGATATTGAGAGATGAAGTCTACTTCCATGATTTCCTTTTTGTTTTGGTCATGTCTGCACATTATATTCCTGTTTTGACTTGTCGGTAATTTTGCTCGTAACGCCACAAGACTTTTGTTAAGCAAACATTTCTCTTCAGTGATCATGTATTTGCTTGTGTTTACGATGTGTTCGTGCTTATTGTTTAAATAACACAAGCATGCCTGATATCCCTTTCATCCAAATTATACATGATCTCATGATTTCATCAAGATTTTTGGCAAATCAAATTCTAGTACGAAAATAAATGTCAATTTGATTTTTGTTTAAATGTGTTCTGGGAATTCAAAGGATTTCTTTGAAAGGTGATCTCATACCACCAAAACCCATATAATAAAGCTAATCTCTTAGCAAAACAAATAATCCCAAAAATCAAAAACTTGTTTCGCATGGAAAAGCAAAGCTTATTGATTCAGATTGCATGTTTTTGAAATGAGGAAAGGCCATCTTTGATATGCCTTGATGAAATCTCAAATATCCCTTGCAGTCCCTATTTGAGCCTAATAATTATTTCTTGATAATTAACCCTGACAAGGATCACACCTTACACTGGAGGGCAAGTGCGAAAAAAATAGAAAAAAAAACTTTTTCAATCTACAAAATAGTCCTCAATGACAAGTGACGTCCGAACAAAGCTGGGGGGCATAAACATAAAAAGGGTTTTAGTACACTATAGCAAATCAATTCAACATTTTGGTAGTACTAAAAACCCAACATAGAAAGCCCAAACAAAATACTGGGGGGCATGTCACGATAAAAGCCCAAACAAAATACTTGGGGGGCATGTCAAGTCAACATAATGTTAGTGCACAAAAAAAAACCATGACAAAAAGCCCAAACAAAATACTGGGGCATGTTAAGTCAACATGACGGCACTGTTGAAAAACTTATGATAGAAAGCCCAAACAAATGCTAGGGGCATGTCAGGTCACTATGAAAATCAATCATGAGGGCTAAATGAAGTTCTAAGAGTAAGCACTAAGTGATCCTTAGTCTAGAAAACCCTTAAACTCTTTTTGAGCCTACAAATATCTTTTTTTTCATAGCCAGTAACCTAAGCCTATGTTACAAGCCTAATAAAGCCCTTTCTGATCAAATACAAATTATCTGGATTGATAAGCAATGCTTTTCCATTCGAAACAATCCTTACAAATGCTTCACATGACCTGATCGAAGCCTTCCTAACATACGAGACTTGCAAATATCATTTCACATTCTTGTCAAACTCAACATAAAACCTGACAATGAGATCACTTGAATTCTTTCGAGAACAAGTTTGTTAAACAAACATCAAAATAGTTTTTGTGCTTGGAATGACTTTGAAATTCCAAAAGTTTTACATGAAAACATTTTTTGCAAATAGCCATCCCTTTCCTGCAAACACTTGTAGCCTAAAACACTGGTGTTACATGACCCGATTGGGGCAATCAAAATGGTTTTTGTGCTTGGAATGACTTTGAAATTCCAAAAATCCCACATGAAAACACCATCTTTGCAAATAACCAAACCCTTCCTGCAAACACCTGAAGCCCAAAACATTTTTGGGGCATGACCAAACAACGGGGCAATCTAAAATGCAATTGAAGTTGGCTCCATAATTCCTTTTCAAAGAATCTGGATCAAACTCAGGGGGGCATATCATCTCCAGTGGTCAAAATCAACAAGTTGCGGCTTGAGTATGCAGAAGCGAGAAGCCGTCAAATCATGAAGTTGACTCCATAATTCCTTTTCAAAAATCTGGATCAAACTCAAGGGGGCATGTTGATATGGAAAATCTATCATCTCTAGTTGCCAAAATCTTAAGTTGCGGCTCGAGTAAGCAGAAGCGAGAAGCCGTCAAAGCCAGAGATCCAAACCCTGAAAAGAGAAGGCCAGGAAGAAGAAAGGGGGACCTATATCTCTCAGGTAAGTATACATGCATCATCATGCATTGCATCCCCATTGAAAATCTAAAAAAATATTTTGGAGGAATCGTAATTTACGAACCTTCATTCATCATTTTGTGTGCACGCTTTCAAGCTTTCACCTCTCTCATTTCCTTGAGCATGCTTTTCAACTTTATTTGTTTCCTGATTTTAGGTGTCATTATGCATTGCATCTCCCTAGGGATCCAAGAAATGTTTTGGAGGAATTGTAATTCACAAACCTCTACTCATCATTTTTGTGTCCGCCTTCGAGCCCTGACTACTTTAACTTCCTTGAATGCGCTTGCGAGCCTTTCATCAGCATAGATAGAGCGTTTTTCAACCTTATCTTTTTCCTTATTTGAGTGAGCTTTCTAGCCATCAACCAACTCAGATAGCATGCTTTTTAGCTCTATCTCTTTCCAGAATTTGGGTGAGCTCTCTAGCCATCAATTAAGATAGTGCGTTTTCCATCCATATCCTCCTTATCGAGTGTGTTCCAACCCTCGACCATCAATTTAAAATAGTGCGCTTTCCAGCCCTATTTTTCCCTCATCTTCGAGTGCGTTTCCAACTCTCGACCATTAATTAGGATATTGCGTTTTCCATCCTTATCCTCCTTGTTTAAGTGCGTTTTCCAACCCTTAACCATAAGCTAAAAATAGTGCGTTTTCCAACCCTATTTTTCTTCCTTTCCGTGTGCGTTTTCTAACCACCAATCAAGATAGTGCGTTTTCCATCCCTATCCTCCTTGTCGAGTGTGTTTTTCAACCCTCAACCATCAATTAGGATTGTGCGCTTCTTAGCCATTCCTCTCCTCTCATTTGAGTGTGTTTTCCAACCCTCAACTATCAATTAGGATCGTGCGCTTCTTAGCCATTCCTTTCCCCTTATTTGAGTGCGTTTTCCAACCCTCAACTATCAATTAGGATCGTGCGCTTCTTAGCCATTCCTTTCCCCTTATTTGAGTGCGTTTTCCAACCCTCAACTATCAATTAGGATCGTGCGCTTCTTAGCCATTCCTTTCCTTTCATTTGAGCGTGTTTTCCAACCCTATTTTTCTTCCTTCTCGTGTGCGTTTTCAAACCACCAATTAAGATAGTGTGTTTTCCATCCCTATCCTCCTTGTTTAAGTGCGTTTTCTAACCCTTAACCATAAGCTAAAATAGCGCGTTTTCCAACCCTATTTTTCTTCCTTCTCGTGTGTGTTTTCAAACCACCAATTAAGATAGTGCGCCTTCCAGCCCTATGTTCCCTCCTCTTTGAGTGCGTTTCCAACCCTCGACCATCAATTAGATAGCGAGTGAGTTTTCCAACTCCCGACCATAGATCCTAGATAGCGAGCTTTCTAGCCCTATAAATCTTCATCACCACTTTTTGCTTCCATCTGGGCAGGTCGCCCATCACAACAAGACCATCTCTTTGTTTTTACCATCTTCACCATTCTCACCTGGGTAGGTCACCCATTACAATGAGACCATTTTCCTGTATCATTCACAAACATCACAATCTTCCACCCTTTTTTAGTGTCCTTCTTAGGCCCCAACTCTTTGGTAGTGCGCTTTCTAGCCCTATCTTACCATTCCTTTCTGAGTGCACTTTATAGCCCTCATTCTCATTTTTGGATGGATCAACTATTTCTTGGTCTAGTACATCCACCTTTCTTTTTCTTTACAACGCTTACTATCTAAAGTCTTTTCCAAAACTTTAGTCGTAAGCATTGTAAAGAGGGGGGCAACTGTCATCACCCAATTTTTGGGTGACTCCCCAAAATATACCAAAAAATAACAAAAATAAAATAAAAGGTGGTCGACGTTGTTAGAAAAGTCAATGTGGAATTTTTGGTTGTTTCCGCGAGTCCGATCATATCTCTTTTGTCCTTAAAAATAGAGGAAAATACAGATTCAAGGCAAAGATAATTTATCATCGGATAAATCTGTATAAAAATTAAGTCGAGAGATGTAATTATATTTTTATGGGCCAATTTGATTTAACGTCAACCAATTTAAAAATATAATTATGTTCAGGAATTAATTTAGGGTCCAATTAAAGGATTTAATTAAGTGCAAGGACTTAATTATACTTTAAGTTGGTCAAATTAATTTTGTTTAGGGCTTAATAAGTGAAAAATCAAGTTAGGGAGCTTAATTGGGGTTCAATCGAGAAGATGGGAATTTTCGGAGACTAAATTGAATTTTTCCAAGCCAATTATGCAAAATTAAGGGCTAAATTGGAAACAATTGAAAATTTAATGGTCAATTGAGGGTCAAAATGCACAAATCAAAAGAGAAGGACTAAAGTGAAAAAGGCGCGTAAAAGTTAAGGTTAATTTGAAATTCGGTCAAGGATACAATTGCACAAAATTGAAAGTTTAAAACCAATTAAGGATGCAATTGAAACAATCATAAATTGAAGGACCAAATTGCACTTTCACTTTACCCAAAAAACTGCACCGGTCGACTTTTGCACAGCCCACCGACAGCCACCTGAGCGCCCACCAACAGCCCAGCGCCGACCAGCCACCATTGCAGGCACGCCATCTGCTGCAGGCCCCCCCACCGACCAGCTAGCCACCAGTGCAGACCAGTTTTCACCTATAAATTACGAGAAAAAACCATGCAGAGGGGGGAGGAGGAAAAATTTACAGAGGAGAGTTTGAAAATAGAAGAGAGGAATTTACGTAGAATGTCAGCTTAGGTTTAAACTTAAAAGCACAGAAACCTTCTTCTTCTTCACGAGCCCCGCGCGGAGCCATCGTTCTCCCTCTCTCCCTCTCAGCCGAGCCCCTCTCTCTCTAAAACCAGACGCCGGCGTTTCTCTCTCTCCTCCTGCAAAAGCTCTCGGAGAGCACAGCAGCGGCGAGCACCTCCACCTTGACCTGCAACAGACCATCCTTCTTCTCCGGCGACGAGCAACGCAGCAGCAGCCACGAACGCAGCACAGGTCAGCGACTTCAGACCCTCATTCCGGCCGCCACAGACCTCTGTTTCCAACGCCACAACGACAGGAAGGTCCACCTTGATCCCCTCTACCCAACGGTATCAACACTTTCTCCTTTCGTCACACTCAAAAATCTGCCAATCTACTGTTCATTCTCTTCTTGCATGCGCGGGGAAGTGAAATTAATTCACTTCCCCGCAGGTGTGTTGGGCCGGGCTTTGTGCCCGGCCCGATCTTTAGAAGCCCATAATCTGTTGGGCTTCCAGCCCATGATGGCTGGAAGCCCATCCATACCTTTCTGGGCTTCCAGCCCGTGAGGACTGGAAGCCCAGCCCACTAAAGCTGGCTGTCAGCCCATTGTGGCTCACAGCCCAGCCCAAAAAAGAGAAAAAAAAAATATAAAAAAATTAAAAAAATACAATTTGACAAAAAGAAAAAAAAGTATTTTTATTTTTTTTACTACTATTATTATAAAAAATTTCAAAAATAAAAAAATGTATTTGTTTTTGTGCATACGGCCGAATTCCAAAGCTTTTCTCATTGTTTTTTTTCGTAAAAAATATGTTGCATATTTTTCCATATTTTTAAAACGAAAATTCGGATATCGTAACCGGTTTGCGATTATCCATTGGTATTCGGCCAAAATGTCATAAACAATTTAACAACTTTTCGGTTTTAGCTTTTTTTTTCGGTGTAAATTTACATTGTAAAATACACCCGCAAATAAAAAATATTTTTTTACTACGGTGTAAAATTACATTGTATAATACATCTGTAGATTAAAATAATTTTAACTACGGTGTAAAATTACATTGTAAAGTACATCTGTAGATAAGAAAAAAGATTTTTAACTGTGGTGTAAAATTACATCGTAAAGTATACCCGCAGACACAAAAAAATTGGTTTTTGAAAATGCAGTGCAAAATTTTCAACTTAGAAAAAAACAATCAAACAACAATGCAGCTTACCTTAGGTAGGGTGCACTGGGGGTGATGCGTCTTCCCCTTGCACAACAAGTCCCCTTACCCAAGACTCTCGCAGACCAATAGGTTCCTAGTGACCTTAATACTAGGTGGCGACTCCTTAGAATTATAGTCGTAAATTTTACGGCTATATATTACCCCATTTTCACCGCGCGCCGTTGTCTCTCCAGAGAGGGATGGTGGGGCGCGAAGCGCGAAAAAAATCGCCGTCGCGACACTAGGTATCATTACAAGGTGAAGGAACAAGAATTTCTAGCATTGGGATAGGGAGAGATGTCGGTATTGAAATATGAAAGGCAATTTTATGATATTTGATTGTTTGCTTCATACTATATCCTAACAAAAGAATACATGACAAAGAAGATGAAAATAAGATTAATTGCCTTATAATTGTGGCAAGGATTAATTGTCTTATAATTTTGCTAGGAATTGTGGCAAGGATTAGTTGCCTTATAATTCAAAATAGTGAGGGAATTTATCGAGGCAGAACAAACACTAAAAACATGCATTTGGGAATGAAATTAAAAGCAATGTAGAGTTAGAAAAATATGGACACTAATTATTTTGCAAAAAGGTCATCATTTATGAAGAAAAGGGAAAGTGGAATGCTTAATCGATTTAAGAAAAAAATGATAGTTGGTTCCCACCAATAACAGGTGAAAGAGTAATGGGGAAAAACCTACTCAAAACTAACCCATGGGGATCTAGTGACCAAAAGAGTTACTTACCCTCATTATGTATGATGTGAATAAAGACACCGCGATGACTAGTAGTTCCTTTAGGGTGATATTTTGTATGTCAATAAAAAGGTAATAGATGAAGAAATTGTTGAGGTAAGGTTATCATTATTATGGTGAAAGAGGACATTACAAGAAAGATTGCCCTCAAAAGAGCATCGAACAAGCACAAAATATGAGACAAACAAGTTAAAGGCACCAACAACCGGTCATGGTAAACAAGCCAATGAGGCCCATACAATTAAGGGTAAATTTTGACCTATGAAAGTCAAGGATATAAAATGACCAGACTCAAGGGTCTTCCATATGACATAAAAAGATGTTAGAGCAACATCTGATGCAGTAACAAGTACATTGCTAATGAATAATTTAAAAATAAAGGTTTTGTTTAATTTGAATGTCACTTACTCATTTATCGCTAATAGAACTGTGGCCAACTTTGGGAAAGAATTAAAAAAGATAGAGAAATGATTTATATTTAGGATATCATTAGGTGATGTGATCGAAAAAAATAATATGTATATAAGTCTTAGAAATAGCCTAGATGAATATGAAATAGTAGCAGTCCTGATACTCTTAGAATTAAATGTTTTTTATGTATACCTAGGTATGGATTGACAAAGAGAGAACACAAGGACTAGATAGATTCATATATAAAAATTATCACATTTCAAGCATTATAGACTCAGAGAATGGTTTTTAGAGAGAGAAAAATATTACCCTAGCCAACCTAAACTCAATTTTGACTACCAAAAAGTTACCAAAGAAAGGATGTATGGGGTACCTTTCATATCTTTTAAACTCTGACAAGGATGAACCAAAGCTAAGTAATATTCTAGTTTTAAAGGAATTTTTAGATGTGTTCCCTAAAAGACTATATGGGCTTCCCCTAGACTGAGAAGTTAGAGTTTCCATCAATATTTTCCTAAAAATGCTCCTGATAGCATAATTGTTATATAAGATGACTATGATAGAATTAAATAAATTAAAATCCACTTGTTAGAATTACTGGACAAAGGATTTTTACGACCTAGTAGTTCACTAAAAGGAGTATCAATTTTTTTTATGAAAAAATAAGGTTGATACTTATAGACTTTGCATAGATTATCATCAACTAAAAAAAATAATAATGAAAATTAAGTATCCACTACCATGGATAGATGACTTATTTAATCTAAAAAGGGCTAGGGTATTCACAAAGATTGATTTGAGGTTTGAATATTACCAAATGAAGATTAAAGATAATGAATAGTGATGTATTAAAGACTACGTTTAGAACCTGATAAAGACATTACAAATTTTTGGTGTTACCATTTGGGTTAAAAAATACCCTGATAATCTTTATAGATCTAATGAACTTGGTTTTCTAGGCATAACTTGATAAATTTATAGTAGTTTTTATAGACGACATATTGGATTATTAAAACTCCTTAGAGAAACATGAATGAGATTTAAGGTAGGTAGTTGTTGCAAACCCTAAGGAGACATTAATTATACACTAAACTGAAAAAATATGAATTTTAGATGGAAGAGATAACATTTATAATACACGTCATTTCTATAGAGGGCATCTTTGTAGACCCCTAAAAGATTGAAGTAGTCCTAAGATGGGAAAGACAAACTACAATGACTGAAATATATAGCTTCCTAGGACTTGTCGGGTATTACAGAAAATTTATTAAAGAGTTTTCTACTTGATAACAACTCTTTTTACGCAATTAACTAGAAAGGATAACAAAATTAGGAGTGATCAAAGGAGTGAGAAGAAATATTTCAAAAACTAAAAAAAGAGATTTACCATTGTTTATGTATTTACACTCTTATCAGGAATTTAGGGCTTTGTGGTTTATGCCTAAAAAAAGGGGATTGAATGTTTTTTAATGTAATACGAGAAAATAAGTGCTTATGTAATAAGGCAATTTAAAATGCATAAGGTAAATAATTCAGTATATGACCTAAAATTATCTTCCTTTAGGATACAAAGGCATTACCTATAGGTCCCTAATCCAAATCTTCACCTATCATAAAAGTTTGAAATATCTAATATCACAAAAAGAGTTCAATATATGACAAATAGATGGATAACACTCATCAAATACTATGATTGTACCATAGAATACAACCCTAGAAAGGAAAACGTAGTACCTGATGCATTTTGTTGCAAAAACAAACAACCCTAAATAAGTCATCTCTATGAGAGGAATGATCACTAATAGAGTTAAGGGAGCTAGGGACCCAGTTGAACACAGATTCTAAAGGGGTGTTAATTGCAAAATTAAGATTACAAATGACATATCAAGCAAAAATATTACAAGTCCAATATGGAGATAGAGAGGGGTTTAAGATAACAACCAGAATGGATGCCAAGATTGATACCCCATTTTGAGCGGCAAGTGATGGAGCGTTGGTGATGACATAATAAATGTATATACCTAACAAGGGGTGGTCAGGAAAAAGTGTAACAAAAGGCACATAAATCCAAAATCATTATACATCCACGTAGTACTAAAATGTATCAGGACCTAAAATGATAATATTGGTGGCCCCATATGAAAAGAGAGATAATTGAATATTTGTTAAAGTATAATATTAATTAATAAGTGTGAAACACTAAAAGCTAACAGGACCATTATATCCCTTATTGATTTATGAATGGAAATGGTAAATGATCATTATAGATTTTATGTTGGACCTAGTTAAGGAAAAAAAAAATGATGCAATATGACTTATCATAAATTGCTTAACAAAGTCTGCTTTATTTTTACCAAGGAAGATGACAGACCTAATAGACAAAGTCGTTAAAATCTATGTAAATGAGGTAATACAACATTATGGAAACCTAATATCAATTGTCTCAAATTTAAATCCTAGGTTTACCTTTCTTCGTTAATCAAACATATAACACACCCTAGAATAAGGTAAGATATGAGCATTGCATTTCACCACTAGAGTAATGGTCAATCAATAAAGGTCATCCAAATCCTAGAAGATTTATTAAGAATATTTGCTTTAGAGTTAGGATAAAACTGATGATAACACATAACATTAATGGAATTCACATACAATAATAATTATCAAGCAATAATATGTATATGACCTCATATAAAGCCTTATGCAGTAGGAGATGCAAAACTCCCTTGTGCTGGGAAGAAGTTAGGGATAACAATTGTAAAATGCATAATTAATCCAAGTCACTATTAAAAAAGTGATTTTATATTAAGAGCTAAATTGGCTAAAGGAATGGGTCATAATTATTTTGGAGAACCCGCATGGCCAAATGATCTTTTATATATTTTTCCAGTAGTAACTCTAGGTACTATTACATGTAATGTAGGATTTGCAGTTCTAGAACCATTAATGATTGGTGAACCCGCGGAGCCATTTGCAACTCCTTTGGAAATATTGCCTAAATGGTATTTATTTCTCGTATTTCAAATACTTCATACACTAACCAATAAGTTATTGGGTGTTCTTTTACTATTTTCAATACATGCAGGATTATTAACAATACCCTTTTTAGAGAATGTTAATAAATTTCTAAATCCATTTCGTTGTCCAGTCGCAACAACTATTTTTTGATTGGTACTATAGTGATCTTTTGGTTGGGTATTGGAGAAACATTACCTATTGATAAATCCTTAACTTTATGGATTAATTAAAAGCCACTCAAGATAGACAAAATAAATATAGATATCAGAAAGAGACCCCTCGAGTTTAACATAGGAGACTGGGTATTTTTAAAGGTAGCCTGGTGAAAGAATATGTTGAGATTTAGATTGAAAATAAGTTAACTTCTAGATTTATTGGGACCCTTAAAGTCCTAAGACACATTAGACGTTTAGCTTACAAAGTATACTTGCACCTCCATAATATATACTTTATGTCTCTTCATTGTGAAAGACCGATGTAAACCCTCCACGATTACTACCCTTGATTCTAATAGAGTTAATAAAGATGTAACTTTTGAAATGAAGCTTATAAGGATTTTAGAATTGGGAGAAACATTTATGGAATAAGAGGATACCTATCATTGAAGCTCGTTGATCAAAAAAGAAACTTCGGAGAGAGAATCTGAAATGAGGAATAAATATCCCAAATTGTTTGAAAAACAAGGTATGAAATATGAATTTTTTATTTTGAGGATGGAATTCATATTAGGAGGAAAGAATGTAGAGTTTCATAAAATAAATAGACCAACCAATACTAAATAAAAAACATAAGACAATAAGTTCAATGAGAACCAAAAAGAGGTGTTAGGATAAGAACACTCATTATCCAAACAAAACCTATTGCATTTAAGAAGGGCTATAAATGCATAAAGAGGAAAAAGAGATGAGTTTTCCTCTCCCCAAGTACCGACAACAATCCTTGTGGTTGCAACCCCTTTTTACAATGAAACTCTCATGCAAACCATCCTTGCATGTCACCCTCTTTGAATACTTAGGTGGGAATAGAATTAAAGAGTGGAAAGATAACTAAAAATATAAAAGAGAAGAGGGATAAAAGGTTGGTTGAAATAGTGGAAGACAGAGAAAAATGAAGAGGGAAAGGAACAAAACCACCAAAATGCTCCCCAAATATCATATAAAAATCATTTGGTAAGAGTTATCTCACTCTTCTACTTGTTATTATAAGATTTTAGACACAATCAAAGAAGGAAATCTCAAATGAAAAGATTAGAGAAAATAGGGATAAAAAAATATAATTTCAAAATTTATAACAAAAACATTTGATGCATGTTGAAGAACAAATCCTAACTAAAGGCCAACCTCTTGAAAAAAATAAAAGAATGATGAAACGAAATGATGAAATGTGTAAATTATAATCTTGTTATGCTTTTAGAAAAATACTTGAGCTAAAACAAAGTTGTTACTTATGTCAATACCACCTTGTTTTACATCATAAACTAAAGAACATGTTTGATTGTGAAGTCAAAAGATTGATGTGTGAATTGATGCATGATAACATAGACATGTTTATTGTAAAAGTGATGATTTACATGAGTAAAATAGAAGATGAGGGGATACCATAATCGGTCAAGAGGAAAAATAATGAAAATCCTTAGAAAAACCTAATAAATGGTAGATGTCGCATGTCGCCGCGCGACGTCCCGGGAGGGATCCTGACTCTCGCCATGGAGTTGAGAAGGAGTCACCACCTAGCTATTGAGGGTCACTAGGAACACCCGGTTGCACTGGTTTGGTTAGAGATTTAAGGGTAGGAGACTGGTTGCGTACAGGGAAGGTATTAGCACCCCTAATACGCCTTACTTAAGGTAAGTTGCATTGTCTATTTCGATGTGATTTTGAATGCTTCAACGGGTCGTATTTATTCACATGAAAAATATTTTGATTGAAAAAGGAATCGGTCACCGCTCAGAATAATCCTGTGAATTTTATTGATTATTTAGGATTTATTTATCCAAACACCGACAGTGAATAATAGCATATCATCCCCGCCGAATATTTTGGATATTAACCCCTTAGGATTTATTTATCCAAACACCGACAATGAATAATAGCATATCATCCCCTCCGAATATTTTGGATATTAACCCCTTAGGATTTATTTATCCAAACACCGACAGTGAATAATAGCATCTTATCCCCCGCCGAATATTTTGGATATTAACCCCTTAGAATTTATTTATCCGAATACCGACAGTGTATAATAAATTACCAAAAATAACATTTTTATATTTTTGAAATATTGGCCAATACCCTTTGGATTTTTACAAACATGTTGTAAAATCTCAAAATGCAAGAAATGATTTTTCTTTGCAAAATCCATGTTAAAACACATTTTCTCTTCAAACTCCAAGATAATATATATTTTTTCAAAAGAAAAAGAATTTTTAAAATATGCTAGTGTATTGGCCGTATGCAAGAAAACAACACATTTTTTGTTTTTACTTTATATTCCTTTTTTTCTTAACAAAACAACATAAAGATGAAACACAACACACACACATATTCTCTTTTTTTATTTCTTTTTCATTATATTTTTCAAATAAAATACAACTCACACATATTATGTTTTTTTTATTTTTTTCATGTCACATTTTACAAATAATAATTAAAATACAATAAATTCAAATAAACTCATAAACATAAAAGGAAAATTACATAAAAGGCCTCAGGAGGCAGTTCTAGACAGTGGTGGCAGCAGTTGGAAGACTGGCGGTGCGTCATCCCACGCGCCACCGTCACTGGTGGCGCGTGGTTCCACGCGCCACCGCAGATGAACAGTACGACTGGGGGTGGGCCAAGAGATTTGCCTCTTCTCTTCTTTCTCCTACCGGCGGTGGCAATCTGTTCTTCTTCTTAGATCTGCTTTTCTTCAGTTTGTTCTTCCTCTTCCATGTGGCCGGAGCTCAGATTTGACAGGGAGAGAGGGTGCTGTGGAGGCTGAGGAGTGAGACCGTGGAGGTTGCTGTGGTGGCTGTGTTGCTATCCGAGCGAGGGAGCTGGTCTGCTGGGGCTGGAGGCAGGCTAGAAATGGCTGAGGTGGCTGGGCGGAGGAGAGAGTGAGACCGTGGCTGAGGAAGGGGGCTGAAGGCAAAGGGAACTGCCTGTGCTGGCCGTGTGAAGGAGAGACGGGAACGGGAAAATGAAAAGGAAATTGTGGGGAAGGGGCTACTATGAAGAGGGCTGACAGTTGAGGAAGAGAGAATGAGGGAGGTTGGCCAGAGAAGGTGAGGAGGAAGAAAGAAACGGGGAAAGGGGTTGCAGCTGCCAAGATGGGTCTGGCGGCTGGAGCCCCAAAATGGAGAGAAAAGTTTAGGGTTAGGGTTTTTTGTTTTAGGGTTTTTTTTTCCTTTTTTTTGGTCCTTTTTCTTTGTGATGTTCCACTCTATTTATAGAGGTTTTCATAGGCAAAATTCAAAATCAGCCCTCAACTTGCGCGCTTCTTTCAATTTGGTCCTTGATTTCCAATTTGTGCGATTTGACCCTGCATTGACTGTTAAATTCTCAATTTGTTCAATTTTTCCCTTGGACCAAGATTTTTTTGGATTTTTGTCTTCTTTTTAATATTTTTTATTCTTTTATTTTTCTTTCCAAAACATAAAAATAAGTGGGTCCAAAATTGGGTAGCAACAATATATATAAATCTCATGAATAATGTGAAAATCATTATTAGTTTATGTTTTATGATTTGGAATGGTATAAATAAGTATATGAAATGAACATTTAATGTCAATGCCCCATGTTTCGACCTCATGGCAACACGGATAGAAGAACCCTTTAAAATATCCATGTTTGAACTTAATTGTATACTACTTCATAATATTGAGATAAGCTTGATGAGACTATGGAAAGGAATATGATTGTTGAACATGATTGATAGTACTTTGTAAGTTAAAATGCCTAAAACACCTTATGTAATGCTATAATGAATAAGACTTGAAGATATCACATGAGGACATCAAAGTATGCTTGTTAAAGAACTAACATAGGCTTCAACCATCTCAAAATAAAATAAAAAAGAAAGGCCTTGATGAAGATAATGGTGATTAATAAGTTCTCTTTAACAATGTTGATAAACGTGTGACATTACATAAATAAATATATATTGAGTAATGGTTATTTTGTGTATTAGAAGGCGTGATTATAATTAGATCTTTGATTGGGCGAGGACAGACTACGAGAGGGGTAAGTAGATGGTTTTCAGCTTTAATTAAATATCATTAAATCCTCGAAGTATTTTTACATGATGTTACTATCCTATCTCAATCAATTAAATACTATGATTAGCTTCAATTAATGATATCCTAATTGGATAATCGGGATTGAATATTATGACTAGCTTCGGCTAATGGTATCCATATGGGATAACTAAGATTCAATACTATTATTAGTTTTGACTAATTGTATCCATATTGGATAACCAGGATTGAATAATATGATTAACTTCGACTAATGATATCTATATTAGATAATTCAGATTGAATAATGTGATTAGTTTTTGCTAATTGTATCCATATTGGATAACCAAGATTAATTAATAAGATTAACTTTGGCTAATGATATCCATATAGGACAATTGAGATTAATTGAAGAGGTTTGTTATGACTTATGGTATCATATTGGATAACCACTGTCGCGACGACGATTTTTCGCGCTTCGCGCCCTGCCATCTCCCGCGATTGGGGGAGACAACTGCGCGCGGTGAAAATGGGGTTAGTTTTATAGCCGTAAAATTTACGCCTATAAATGTCAGGAGTCGCCACCTAGTATTAAGGTCACTAGGAACCTAGTGGTCTGCGAGAGTCTAGGTAAGGGGACTTGTTGTGCAAGGGGAAGACACGTCACCCCCTGTGCACCCTACCTAAGGTAAGCTGCATTGTGGTTTGATTGTTTTTTTTTAAGTTTATTTTTTAACTGCATTTTCAAAAACCATTTTTTTTTGTCTGCGGGTGCACTTTACAATGTAATTTTACACCGCAGTTAAAAATCTTTTTTCTTATCTACGGATGTACTTTACAATGTAATTTTACACCGTAGTTAAAATTATTTTAATCTACAGATGTATTATACAATGTAATTTTACACCGTAGTAAAAAAATATTTTTTTATTTGCGGGTGTATTTTACAATGTAAATTTACACCAAAAAAAGATAAAACAAAATAATTGTTAAATTATTTTTGACATTTTGGCCGACTTCCAACGGATAATTGTAAACTGGTTACGATATCCAAATTTCGTTTTAAAATATGAGAAAGATGCAACATATTTTTTTTATGAAAAATATGCTTGAAAAATCTTGGAATTCAGCCGTATGCATGAAAACAACACATTTTTATATTTTTTTGAAGATTTGTTTTTTTATAAATATTTTTGCTATTTTTAAAATAATAAAAGAAAGAAAAATAAAAATAAAAGGCTGGTGGGCTGGGCTGCCAGCCCAATTGGGATGGCTGCCCCGCCCAGATGGGCCGAGAGGCCCATCACCTTTGGTGGCTGGGCCGGGAACAAAATCCGGCCCAGAACAGTGGCAACGCTGGGGAGTGAATTAATTCACTCCCAGGTTGCAGCGAAGGAGAAGGTGAATAGTAAGATTTTCGACTGTGAGGAAAGGCTTATCTATTAGTACCGTTGGGTAGAGGAGATCGAGGTGATGATTCCTGTCGTGATGGCGTCGGCAACGGTGGCCTGTGGTGGCCGGAGGAGGCGTCGGAGTCCCACGAATTCACGTCGCTGCTACTGCCACCTGGTCTGTTGCTTCGCCGGAGACTGGGGCTGAGTTGCTGGAGACGAGGGGGAGATTATCTTGGTGATGTGAGTGGTGACGGGTGGTTGAGTGGCCTTTAACGGCGGAGAGAGAGAGAGCTCGGAGAGCTGTTTTTTAGAGAGAGAAGAGGCTTGCAGACTGAGAGAGAGTTGAGGCTGAGGAAGATGAAGAGATTTTACGTTATGTCGTCTCCCTCTCTTTGCGTAATTTTTTCGTTCTCTGCGTAAATTCTCCCCTCTATTCGTAAAATTTTTGGTCCCTCAGCTCTGCGTGATTTTCTCCCTTCTTCTCTGCGTGATTTTCTCCCTTCATGCAGCGTTCATGGCTGCCTTTTATAGAAGAACTTGGCCTGCCACGGTGGCTGCTGGTCGGCGGTCATGGTGGCTGCTTTCGGCTGGGTGGTGGCCTGCAAGTGGGCTGTCGGCGGTGGTGTTCAGGCGGCTGTCAGGAGGCTGGTCGGTAGGCGTTATGGCTGGTCGGCAGGCATGCACGTAAAGGCAGCGGCGGGGTGTTGTTTTTGGAAGGAAGTGAAAATGCAATTCGGTCCTCCAATTTTAATTGTTCTAATTACACCCCCAATTGGCTTTAAATTTGTAATTTTGTGCATTTGTACCCCTGGCCGAATTTCAACTTAACCTTAACTTTTGCGCGCCTTTTTCATTTTAGTCCTTCTCTTTTGATTTGTGCATTTTGATCCTCAATTGACCATTAAGTTTTCAATTGTTTTCAATTTGGCCCTTAATTTTGCGCAATTAGCTTGAAAAATTCAATGGGGTCCCCAAAAATTCTGATTTTCTCAATTGAGCCCGAATTAAGCTCAAGAATTTGATTTTCATCAATTAAGCCCTCAATAAAATTAATTTGCCCAATTTAAAGCATAATCAAGTCCTTGCACTTAATTAAAATTTTCAATTGGTTCCTAAATTAATTCCCAAACATAATAATATTTTAAAATAGCCCATGATTAAATCAAATTGGCCTATTCAAAATATAATTATGATTTTTTACTCAATTTTTACCTTGAATTTGTATTTTCTCTCATTTTTGGGGCACAAAAGAGATACGATTCGGCTCAGAAAATATTCAAAATTTTCACTGTGATTTTCCACCGACGCCAAAACCTTTTTATTTTATTTTTTCATTTTTATTTTATTTTGGGGAGTAACCCAAAAATTGGGTTACGACAGTTGCCCCCCTCTTTACAATGCTTACGATTAAAGTCTTGTAAAAGACTTGAAAGAGTAAGCGTTGTAAAGAAAAAGAAAAATGGATTTATCAGATCAAGAAATGGTTGATCCATCCAGAAATGAGAATGAGGACTATAAAGCGCACTCAAAAAGGAATGATAAGATAGGGCTAGAAAGCGCACTACCTAAGAATTGGGGCCTAAGGAGGATACTCAAAACGGATAAAAGATGATGATGTTTGTGATTGATACAGGAAAATGGTCTCATTATTATTGGTGACTTACCCTGGTGAAAATGGTGAAGATGGTAAAAACAAAGAGATGGTCTTGTTGTGATGGGCGACCTGCCCAAATGGAAGCAAAAAGTGGTGATGAAGATTTATAGGGCTAGAAAGCTCGCTATCTAGGATCTATGGTCGGGAGTTGGAAAACTCACTCAAACAAGGGGAATAAGGATGGAAAATGCAATATTCTAATTGATGGTCGAGGGTTGGAAACGCACTCAAAGAGGAGGGAACATAGGGCTGGAAGGCGCACTTTCTTAATTGGTGGCTTGAAAACACACACGAGAAGGAAGAAAAATAGGGTTGGAAAACGCGCTATTTTAGCTTATGGTTAAGGGTTAGAAAACGCACTTAAAGAAGGAGGATAAGGATGGAAAACACACTATCTTAATTGGTGGTTTGAAAACGCACACGAGAAGGAAGAAAAATAGGGTTGGAAAACACGCTATTTTAGCTTATGGTTAAGGGTTGGAAAACACACTTAAACAAGGAGGATAGGGATGGAAAACACACTATCTTAACTGGTGGTTTGAGGGTTGGAAAACTCACTCAAATGACAGGAAAGGAATGGCTAAGAAGCGCACGATCCTAATTGATAGTTGAGGGTTAGAAAACGCACTCAAATGAGAGGAAAGGAATGGCTAAGAAGCGCACGATCCTAATTGATAGTTGAGGGTTGGAAAACGCACTCAAATGAGGAAAAGGATAGGATTGAAAACCACACTCTATATGTCCTGATGAAAGGCTCACAAGAGCTCTTAGGGAAGTGAAAGTGGTGAGGGCTCGAAGGCGCATACAAAAAATGATGAGTAAAGGCTTGTAAATTACAATTCCTCAAAATCATTTCTTGGATTCCTAGGGAGATGCAATGCATGATGGCACCTAGAATCAAGAAGCAAATAAAGTTGAAAAGCATGCTCAAGGAAATGAAAGAGGTGAGAGCTTGAAAGCGTGCACACAAAATGAATGAAGGTTCGTAAATTACGATCCCTCCAAAATATTTTTTAGATTTTCAATGGGGATGCAATGCATGATGATGCATGTATACTTACCTGAAAGATATAGGTCCCCCCTTTCTTCTTCCTAGCCTTTTCTTTTCAGGGTTTGGATCTCTGGCTTTAACGGCTTCTCGCTTCTGCTTACTCGAGCCGCAACTTAAGATTTTGGCCACTAGAGATGATAGATTTTCCATATCAACATGCCCTCTTGAGTTTGATCCAGATTTTTGAAAAAAAAAATTATGGAGCCAACTTCAATTGCATTTTAGATTGCCCTTAGCTTGGTCATGTCCCACAAGTGTTTTAGGCTCTGAGTGTTTGCAGGAAAGGGATGGCTATTGGCAAAAAATATTTTCACGTAAAATTTTTGGAATTTCAAAGTCATTCCAAGAACAAAAACCATTTTGATGTTTGTTTAACAAACTTGTTCTCGAAAGAATTCAAGTGATCTCATTGTCAGGTTTTATGTTGACTTTGACAAGAATGTCAAATGATATTTGCAAGTCTCGTATGTCAGGAAGGCTTCGATCAGGTCATGTGAAGCATTTGTAAGGATTGTTTCAAATGGAAAAGCATTGCTTATCGATCCAGATTACTCGTATTTGATCAGAAAGGGCTTTATTAGGCTTGTAACGTAGGCTTAGGTTACTGGCTACGAAAAAAAGATATTTGTAGGCTCAAAAAGTGTTTAAGGGTTTTTTTAGACTAAGGATCACTTAATGCTTACTCTTAGAACTTCATTTAGCCCTCATGATTGATTTTCATAGTGACCTAGCATGCCCCCCAGTTTTTGTTTGGGCTTTTTTATTGGTTTTTGACACTAACATTATGTTGACTTGACACGTCCCTCAAAGCATGTTGTTTGGGTTTTTTCATTGGTATTTGGCACTAACGTTGTGCTGACTTGACATGCCCCCCAAGTATTTTGTTTGGGCTTTTATGTTGGGATTTTAGGACTACCCAAAAATGTTGAATTAATTTGTCATAGTGTACTAAAAACCCTCTTTATGTTTATGCCCCCCAGCTTTGTTCGGGCGTCACTTGTCATTAAGGACTGTTTTGTAGATTTTTTTTTGGCACTTGCCCCCCAGTGTAGGGTGTGATCCTTGTCAGGGTTAATTATCAAGAAAATAAAATTATTAGACTCAAATAGGGACTGCAAAGGATATTTGAGACTTTGTGATGGCATATCAAAGATGGCCTTTCGTCATTTCAAAAACATGCAATCCGAATCAAGACGCCTTGCTTTTCCATGCGAAACAAGTTTTTGATTTTTTTGGATTTTTTTGGCTAAGAGATTAGCTTTATTATGTGGATTTTGATGGTATGAGATCACCCTTCAATGAAATCCTTTGAATTCCCAGAACACATTTATTAAATAAACATCAAATTGGCATTCATTTTCGTACTAGACTTTGATTTGCCAAAAATCTTTATGAAATCATGGGATCATGGGCGCTTTAGATGAAGTGTTTGTGTTATTTAGGCATGAAAACGGGAACACATCAAAAACACAAGAGAATACATGATCATTGAAAAGGAAGGTTTGCTTAACAACAAAAAGTTCCATGTCATTACAGGCAAGATTACTGACAAGTCCAAACATAATGTCCACACATGACCAAAACAAGAGGAAATCATGGAAGTACTTTATCAAAACAAAAGCTATTGTTGATTTCACTTTCCATGTTGCAGACACGTGGTACCCCATCTCCGTGGAGCTTAATTGGACGCAGGATCTGGATTTCCTCTACCTTGCTTTAATCAAATGCTATCCACCTTGCTTTGATCAAATGCATGAGTCTCTTCTTGAAAGCACCGCAAGTGTGGATGCTATGCCCTGCAGCTCCAGCATGGTATTCGCAGGTGAGATCGGGTTTGTACCAATCAGGGTAAGGTGATTGCAAAGGTGTCTGGGGTTCAGGAGCTATTTTCCCCATGCTTACCAACTTTTGATAAATCTCATCCAAAGGCAAAGGTAGCGGAGGTAGCTGTTCTTGGGTTTTCTGGTAATTTCTTTTCGGGAAATTTTTAGATGGATCTTTGGCTTGAAGATTGATGTTGGAGATTTGAGAAGAGGGGTGATGGGAGTTTTGGAATTGGTTGCTCCTACCCTTATAATCGTCTCCAGTATATTCGGCATCTTTTCTTTTGCCTTCAAAGCCATTTTTCTCCACAAGTGCGAGGATTCTTCCACTTCGAATTCCCTGCTCTATTCGCTCTGCCACAGCTACAGCATCCGTGAATTGCTGCGCTGAACTTCCCATCACATGTTCGTAATAGGGTGCTCTTAGCGTGTTGGCGAATAATGTCACCATCTCTTTATCTAGAAGTGGAGGATGTACCTGTGCAGCGAGATCTCTCCATCTTTGAGCATATTCCCTCATGCTTTCTTTGCCCTTCTTTTCCAAGTTGGACAAATTTGTTCTGTCAGGTGCAATGTCTATATTGTACTTATATTGCTTGATGAAAGCATCTACCAGATTTTTCCAGCTACGACCTTGGTGTTGTCTAATCTCATGTACCAGTTCAAAGCTGCCCCACTCAAACTGTCTTGGAAAAAATGCATCAGTAATTTTTCATCCTGGACTACTTCTGCCATTTTGTTACAGTATGATTTTAGGTGAGTGATAGGGCATTCTGTCCCAGTATATTTGATGAATTCAGGGAGACGAAACTTCTTTGGTATTACAACATTTGGTACTAGACACATTTTAGCAGCTTGTACTGGGTCATATAAATTTACCCCTTCAATGGCTCTTATCCTGGCTTCCAGCGTCGCCATCTTATCTTGGCCGATACCCTCTGATGCTTCTATAATTGTTGGGGTTGGCTCAGGTATCGGTAGTGCCGATTGTACAAAAGCTGGGTTTTGTTGCGGATCCTGAACCCTTTCTCCTGTCACCTCTTCATGGTGATTCATTGTTTCTGCTTGAGCAGCTGTTGTGGGTCTAGCTGAAGGACCTTCTCCAGAAGTATTTCTCAGTGCTTGCTCGAGTAAGCTGGTGAGATTAGCCACGCTTGCCTTCGAAGAGTCCAATTCTTGTTGGAAATGAGCATCATGGCGTGCACGCTCTTCGTCTTCCATACTTCTCTGTCGGAGTTGATTGGCAGGAGCTTTTCGGGGACCTATATTTAAATCTATGATGATATGTTATGCAATGATAAATGCATGTGAATGCAAATGTATGTACATACATAACAAGTGAATAATCAGGAATGGTGTCCCAAAAGCAAGTTCTAAGCCATTACATGAGGGGTAAGCTCTATCTGGTCTCAAAGGGTCTATGAACTGCCCAGTGACCACCTCACGTGAAGGTAGTGTAGGGGTTTACAAGAAATGGTTGGGGCACAGTATGACCTCCATTATCAAGTAAACACTCAGTTCATAGTTGGATGTTTCACGAATCTGAACCCCGACCAAAAGTCATGGGGCAGACCGCTACTCCCCACTTAACTTAAATTTGGGTTTACTGCAAAAAATTAAGATGCATGGTGACATTAATTTAAATTTAATGTTAAAGCCGTTAAAAGGAGTGCAAAACGCAAATTGAGAAATAAACAATCAAACAATCAAAGCTCAGTCCCTGGTCCCCAGTGGAGTCGCCATCTGTCGCGACGACGATTTTTCGCGCTTCGCGCCCTGCCATCTCCCGCGATTGGGGGAGACAACTGCGCGCGGTGAAAATGGGGTTAGTTTTATAGCCGTAAAATTTACGCCTATAAATGTCAGGAGTCGCCACCTAGTATTAAGGTCACTAGGAACCTAGTGGTCTGCGAGAGTCTAGGTAAGGGGACTTGTTGTGCAAGGGGAAGACACGTCACCCCCTGTGCACCCTACCTAAGGTAAGCTGCATTGTGGTTTGATTGTTTTTTTTTTAAGTTTATTTTTTAACTGCATTTTCAAAAACCATTTTTTTTTGTCTGCGGGTGCACTTTACAATGTAATTTTACACCGCAGTTAAAAATCTTTTTTCTTATCTACGGATGTACTTTACAATGTAATTTTACACCGTAGTTAAAATTATTTTAATCTACAGATGTATTATACAATGTAATTTTACACCGTAGTAAAAAAATATTTTTTTATTTGCGGGTGTATTTTACAATGTAAATTTACACCAAAAAAAGATAAAACAAAATAATTGTTAAATTATTTTTGACATTTTGGCCGACTTCCAACGGATAATTGTAAACTGGTTACGATATCCAAATTTCGTTTTAAAATATGAGAAAGATGCAACATATTTTTTTTATGAAAAATATGCTTGAAAAATCTTGGAATTCGGCCGTATGCATGAAAACAACACATTTTTATATTTTTTTGAAGATTTGTTTTTTTATAAATATTTTTGCTATTTTTAAAATAATAAAAGAAAGAAAAATAAAAATAAAAGGCTGGTGGGCTGGGCTGCCAGCCCAATTGGGATGGCTGCCCCGCCCAGATGGGCCGAGAGGCCCATCACCTTTGGTGGCTGGGCCGGGAACAAAATCCGGCCCAGAACAGTGGCAACGCTGGGGAGTGAATTAATTCACTCCCAGGTTGCAGCGAAGGAGAAGGTGAATAGTAAGATTTTCGACTGTGAGGAAAGGCTTATCTATTAGTACCGTTGGGTAGAGGAGATCGAGGTGATGATTCCTGTCGTGATGGCGTCGGCAACGGTGGCCTGTGGTGGCCGGAGGAGGCGTCGGAGTCCCACGAATTCACGTCGCTGCTACTGCCACCTGGTCTGTTGCTTCGCCGGAGACTGGGGCTGAGTTGCTGGAGACGAGGGGGAGATTATCTTGGTGATGTGAGTGGTGACGGGTGGTTGAGTGGCCTTTAACGGCGGAGAGAGAGAGAGCTCGGAGAGCTGTTTTTTAGAGAGAGAAGAGGCTTGCAGACTGAGAGAGAGTTGAGGCTGAGGAAGATGAAGAGATTTTACGTTATGTCGTCTCCCTCTCTTTGCGTAATTTTTTCGTTCTCTGCGTAAATTCTCCCCTCTATTCGTAAAATTTTTGGTCCCTCAGCTCTGCGTGATTTTCTCCCTTCTTCTCTGCGTGATTTTCTCCCTTCATGCAGCGTTCATGGCTGCCTTTTATAGAAGAACTTGGCCTGCCACGGTGGCTGCTGGTCGGCGGTCATGGTGGCTGCTTTCGGCTGGGTGGTGGCCTGCAAGTGGGCTGTCGGCGGTGGTGTTCAGGCGGCTGTCAGGAGGCTGGTCGGTAGGCGTTATGGCTGGTCGGCAGGCATGCACGTAAAGGCAGCGGCGGGGTGTTGTTTTTGGAAGGAAGTGAAAATGCAATTCGGTCCTCCAATTTTAATTGTTCTAATTACACCCCCAATTGGCTTTAAATTTGTAATTTTGTGCATTTGTACCCCTGGCCGAATTTCAACTTAACCTTAACTTTTGCGCGCCTTTTTCATTTTAGTCCTTCTCTTTTGATTTGTGCATTTTGATCCTCAATTGACCATTAAGTTTTCAATTGTTTTCAATTTGGCCCTTAATTTTGCGCAATTAGCTTGAAAAATTCAATGGGGTCCCCAAAAATTCTGATTTTCTCAATTGAGCCCGAATTAAGCTCAAGAATTTGATTTTCATCAATTAAGCCCTCAATAAAATTAATTTGCCCAATTTAAAGCATAATCAAGTCCTTGCACTTAATTAAAATTTTCAATTGGTTCCTAAATTAATTCCCAAACATAATAATATTTTAAAATAGCCCATGATTAAATCAAATTGGCCTATTCAAAATATAATTATGATTTTTTACTCAATTTTTACCTTGAATTTGTATTTTCTCTCATTTTTGGGGCACAAAAGAGATACGATTCGGCTCAGAAAATATTCAAAATTTTCACTGTGATTTTCCACCGACGCCAAAACCTTTTTATTTTATTTTTTCATTTTTATTTTATTTTGGGGAGTAACCCAAAAATTGGGTTACGACAACCACGATTAAATAATATGATTAGCTTTGACTAATGATATCTATATTGGATAATCTGGATTAAATAATATTATTAGCTTTAGTTAATAAGGATTAAAAGCTTTTTCTAATTGTATCCATAATGGATAACCAAGATTAATTGATTAGGTGAGCTTTGACTAATGGTATCCTTATTGGTATCAAAATTGATAAGTAAAATGAATCATGAAGTTAGATTTAACTATTAGTATTCATGATGGATGACTGAATATGACTAGTATCAATTTATAATGAGAATAATGTCTACTTTTGGTAGTAATTATGGATACTTTAAGTAAGAAAATTAACGTATCCATTCCACTTGTGATCAAGGCATAAAGTCTGTAAGCTAATTGATCGTAGTTAACAAAGTATAATCATTTAGAAAGGATGTTAAACATGTTCGGTTTTCCAAATAGTAATGCATCATATTCATCAGTATTTATTATAGACCAATGAAATAATACAAAGTAAGGTCGCACGATGATGTAAAGTGAAACGTTGAAGATAAAATTATTAGGAATATAAGAGAATCTATCTATTTAAATTGCTAGTGCAATTACAAATATTTGTCCATTATTCAATTATATTATAAGAAATAGTTTATATGCTCACATTGAACTTGATTTGGAAAAGGAACATCTTACAACCTTGGCATTTAGAAAACTCCATTCTAAGTATATGGGATAAATCATGTTATAGTATGATTGGTTGACATGCATATTGTATAACTAAGTAATAACTTTGAACTACAATTAAAACTTTTGTAAAAGCATATGAAGATGACTTTCAATGTTGTGAGTTTGGATTATGTTATGTATAAACCTTTTTTATTATAGATACAATAAATATTTACATTCTTTTGTGATGTTATCATAGATGGTATGCAAGTGTAATGTATTACATTAATTATTGATGTCTAATTGTTGAAATGATATATAACATCATGCAACGCATCAATGGAATGTAAAACTAACTGAATAAATAAATCACACCATTTCAGGCTAGTTATAAATGAACAACATGTCATGAATTGTTTAAATGTTACGGGTCATTATACTCTTCCCATTTAACATAAATGAGTTAGTATTTTTTTGCCATTATATGTTACATCTTTATCAAATTGCCATGGATGACGTAAAAAAACATGGCTAGCTGACATTTTGCATCATAGAAAACCTTATCGTAATAAATTTTGATGAAAAGGAGAAAAAAAACTACTTTCATACCCAAATCAACCCATTCTTATTAAGCTACCATAAACTATACAATTTAGGATGTGGAATAATAGTTATCATAATCCAATTTTGGATTTTCCCCTAAAATTAACATTTTTTTTTAAATTGAATTTTGTAAAAAGATTTAAAAAATGAATGAAATTGAAAATGACTAGAAAATTGACAAAAAAAAAACATGTTGAGATGGGTTCCAAATATGTGGATAAACCAAGATAGAGTTTTGGACAAAAATAAATATCAGTTGTACCCTATTACACCAAAAATTAAAAAACAACACAAATTCAAAGTCAAACTAAATGATTATTGGAAAAAAATTACAACAAAAACAATTAACTGTGAAGACTTGATTAGACTTTAATAGGCTAATATAATTTAATCATGGTCAAAATTAAAGGATTAATAAAGTTCAAGAATTAATTTGGGTTAATTAAAATACTTAATTAAGTGCATCTCTTAATTGGACTTTTAATGAGTCAAATTAATTTTATTAGAAATTTAATTCATGAAAACATAAATTGGATTTAATTAAGAAGATTGAAATTATAAAAGAATAAATTTAATTTTTACAAAGTTAATTATTTGAAATTAAAAGCACAATTGCAAGAAAATAAAGTTTTGAGATCGATTAAGGACAAATCTCAAATAGTAATTTTTAGGCTTTATTTTGGATCCTTATGAATCCCAAATAGTATTTGATGATCTATAGAATAGGGCCTCTAGAATTTTCTAGAAAAAATATAGTCCAATCCAATAGCAAAACTAAAATTTATGCCTGCTACTATAAGTCAACATGTTTGACCATATTTTCTTGCATAAGCAACGTATCTCGGAATTCAAATTAAATTCAATATTGATTAATCAAAATTATAGTTTTACAAAATACATCAAATCAAATTTGTTAGCTTGGGGGTGCATAAAAAATTTAAGCTATTAGATTGTTGAAGGGTTTTTTTTCCTTCCCTTCCTTCGTTTAGAACTCCTCTCTAATTCTTGTATCATTAAATTGAATATTATTGATGTATAAGAAAAAAAAACACAAGAAAAACACCAAATACAAATAATATAATTTTTTACCCAAGAGAGTGACAACATAAAACCTTATATTAAAATTTTATTTTTGAATGTTTGCTTTTCATGTATTTTTTCTCTTTAAATTTTTTACAAGTTTTAAATAAACCTAAAAACCTATCTAAATAAAGTAGAAATGTAAGACTCCTAATCATAAAGAAAGAAAACATAAAAATCCTTAACAAACAAGAAAATATAAATTAAAGATGAAAATTAACCAGATTAGCTGGACAATATTGTTTTAGTCTAATTTAAAGGCCTTTTGAATCGCGGTTGGTAGTATTTTAGTAAATCCCTTATAAAATTATATCTATGATTCAAATGATAAAAATTGATAATAATCAAATTAAAAGTTATATTTTTTTACTTAATAATTATCTTAAATTACTCCGATCACTTCTTAAAACCCTATCTTAAATCACTCGGATTACTCAATGGCCATGTGCACCATGAAAAAGGAGAAAAGAAAAGAAAATAAATGAATAAAGATGATTTTTTTTCTGAATTTGCTTGCAAATTCATGGTGGGGAAACAACATTTTCATTACTTTAAATTGCATTCCCAATAATTTCTCATGGATGGTATTCGTACGATCATGCATTTTCAACCTAAAAAACACTCGTTCGAAGTTCGGTCGTGGAAACCAAGAGAGTAACAGTGAAAGTGTCTGGTATTAATTTGAAGCAATCAGCTAAACATTGAGTCCCACGAACCGCATTTCAGTTCTAGATCTCCAGAGGTGAGCTACACGCGCTCTCGCCTGCGTTTCAGTGTCTGGGTGGGTAGTTGACTTTGGACGCATAGCTGTAAATGATCCTTTCTTGTGTGTGATGGCCACCTATTCTTTTGACTTTCTCTCATCCAACCACGTGGCGGGAGTAGACATGATTGAGGAAACTAGGGGTGAACTATCTATCTACTGGGCAAAGGGGCTTACTTTCTCAATTTGAAAAAAGGCATTACAATTTCCCAGTCGTTACCATTTCCGGAAGATAAGCAAAGTCTCATGACCTTCGCAAGCCTGACCTTGGAACTAACGCGAGCGCACACAACCATTATGGATCTTTGTCTTCGTCTTCATGCATGGAGTCATTGAATAGAATTCGCAGTACCATGTAAGTTGTGGAATAGAACATGGATGGATATCTATGGCCAACCTTAATAATGAGATTTTGTTACTAATTACCTCAAAATCCATGCATCTTCTTGCTGCTTTCATGGAATACATGTATGCATTCAAAATGATAAATTTATAATCTTTTTGGAGTCTCAAGGATAATACCAGACAGATCTAGACTTGTTTCGGGTTTATACGAAGATTACCTAGAAATCATATGCTCTTTTAGGCTTTGAATATTTCCTTCAAGATTGAGTCGCGCAAACCACAAGACATCCATTAATGAGAAATATCTTAAACTCTTTTTAGGAGATAGTGATTGCTACACCTCACAGTATTAGCTCTTTTTTGTGTGTTTTAGACGTTTACGTACTATATTTTTCTCACCATTCTCCTAGAAAATAAGAGGTATAATATTTCATTTGTAGGAAAACCTAAAAACTTTATAAATGATAAATTATCAATTTGCCCCTTTAATAATATCACATATATTCCTTTAGGATCATTTTAGAAATGTATTCAATCAAGCCCCTACTTGATTTTTCTAGTCCTTAATTTTCAAAATGTTTTTACAATCAAGTCATATTTGATTAATCATTTCATTTTAATTTTTGACCAATGGTTCTTACTTGTGTGACCCATTAGGCTCCTTGATAAGTTGGTCAAAACATAAATTATAATCTTAAATAAAAATAAAATAATTTAATTTACTATCAATTCAATAATTGATTGATTTATGTTTGAAGATCATGATCCTCCAAATATTAAAAATCTCATGAGTGGTTTGACTTAACCTTTCAATGACTAGTTTCTCGGTATAATTATAATCCCTTTACCATGAATGTTTTGATTTAAACATTATAGCATGGAGTATATGTGCTTTGTTAAATCATTTTAGTTCTCAGCATTATAGTTTTTTATTCTTTAAATAAGATTTTGAGACTCTTTGAATTCTCAATTCATTATGAATGTTCCAATTCAAAATTTATTCCACCTTGGCTAAGAATTTCACAGTCAGTAGTTGTTCAGGGCATATGTAACATTTTTTCTACTTCACTTGGGATGATGATATATATCTTGATTAGTTAAATATCTCCATATAATTATGTTATACCTGATATTTACTCATTTGTAACCCTTGATTAGGATAGTGTTTGGCTAGGATCATAGTATAAAACTCTGTAATTAAGATACCTTAGTGATCTCTTGCACAACTATCCTGATAGTCTTACAATAGATATGGATGATCTCTCCATATAAAATTCTCTTGTGAGTTAATTTAGTGCACATATCATGTGACAAGCACTTGCATATTAGTTTCAGGTATCTCTTAGACCTCAATTTACGAGAATAGTTGGGTTTTTTTTTTAAGATAAGAGCATAATATACACAAGTTTTAACCGCTATAATTAATTTTCAATCTTAATAGAACATTGACAAAGAACATTTAGGAACAATACTTTGATGTAATATGGATTTTGTAGTTATAATATCTTTATAATTTTCTTTGCAAAATATTTTTGTCTCATGTATTTATTCTTTATTCTAAATTCATTGAGAAAATATTAGATTCATCAATAAATTATAAATGAATATTAAAAATAAGTAAAGTATTTATTAATAATAAATATATTTTATAGGAATAAAATGAGTACAATATATAACCAACTACTTGGCATATTCTTTAACAATTCTAAATTTAAATTTGTGCGTTGCGTTGTCTTTGTCTTATTTTAATATTTTGGAAGGGGATGGCCTCCCCTGTTTCAATAGAGTGTTTCTTAAGACAGCTATCCCGGACCGGCTCATCCCTCAAAACCTGCAACTTGGACAGCCGCGTAACGTGTGTCTTGGATAAAATTAAGAATACCTTATATTTCTAAGTTATTGCGGGCAAAATAATTTCTGTAGCCTAATCCAAGATATTTACTATCGTATAATCTAATCCAATATATAGAATCATGTATTAATTGGATCACAATAAACCTGGGTCGAGGATTGCTTCTACGTCCTAAAATGTTACAACTTTCTTTGGCTGGTAATAGAATGCTCCCTTGTGTTCTTCGATGGTTTTATCAGAGACCAAATCCCTCTCTGATCAGCAAGGTTTCAATGGAAAAAAATAATTTTTACTATCTTTCGGTTGGTATTTGTTAAGAATGGACGTATAAAGTAAACTCGTTCCATATTTCATGGGCGAGGAAGATGTGGGCTAGCGACATGATTGGTCAGATGTATATTAAAGGAGCGGCAGGGGAAATATTCTGCCAATATTTGAGAGGGCAATACACTTGCATGCATATATATATATATGCATATATATATATATATATATATATATATATATACATATATATATATATATATATCTGTGTGTTGTGTGTGTAAATCTGAGAATAAACAAGCCCATTAGGAGCCAGATTGTCAACTCCTCCACTGTCAGATATATTGTATCTTTTTTCTTGGTCAAATTTGGCGCAAGTTCAGATTAAGTAGTAGGTATATTATTATGTGTGTATAAATGTAATCTAGTACTAGTAAAACATCCTATTTACTCCTTCCAATAAATAATTCAAGGTTTGACAATCTGTGCTTTTAATGAACCGTAGTTCCTTGAACGCAAAGGAAGCTCCATTGGATGAAGAATGCTCGACAATTCTGCTTCCTCCCCGCATCCTCTCCCCTTCCTTCTCTCTCTCTCAAACAAATAAATTAGCATTAACCATTTGTCTTATGGAAGCCGGCACAGTCCCATGTCAAAATTGCTCGATATTTCCTGTGCTAGCACCGATCCTCTAGCTATAGCAGCACATTCAAGCTGTCAAAATACACAGCCTCTCTCGTCCCATCTCGTCAATAATAAAGTCTCCTCTCCATCCATGCAATCACATTTCATCTTGAATCATTCTGTTCATCATGAATATAGCCATGAAAATCCCTCAATTTTTCCTTAGTGTCATTGCCTGGCTCTTTCTGTTCCTCTTCTTCTTTCACTGCTGGTGCGATTTCTTCTCCAGCGATAATAACATCATCCACAGCAACGTAAATGCATCTCCTCGCACGGTGAGGCACAGAAAAGTTCTGCTTAGCAATGCTATCCTCACTCCTTTTACGAGCCGGCACCGGCATCACAGGAGGCATATGTCGAGGCACCACCCCGAACCCACCACAAGTGAGATTGATCCACTTTACGGCGTTGAAAAACGCCTCGTTCCAACTGGTCCAAACCCATTGCACCATTGAGGTTGTGATTCTTATTGGATATCCTCCTTGTATTATTCATGTTCATTAATGTAACCACCTTATTTTTTCCTCTTCTTCTTCTTTATAAAAAAATCCAAAGTTTAGTGCTGGTACGAGTTTATGGAGTTGTTTGTGTGATTCTTGACACTTGTTGAATTTGGGAAATCCTGAATCAGATTTATTCATACTTCATATACATAGGGATCAACTGTTTCTTATTTTTAGTATATTTGTTTATGATTCTTTTAGGATCCGAGTGCATGCCTCGCTAGATGTTAATTTCTACGAATTTTTTATTCTTAGTTTGTACTCTCTATACTATTCTCCAGAATTACATGCCTGGTCTTGCAAGTAATGTGCTTCAGTATCTGTGATGGCACGGCACGTCATGGGAACCGCAATTTTAGCACAATATCAAAAGGGGATTAATATTTTATATCTAATATTGCCTGTAATAGTTCATGAGGGTTGACTAATAGCTAGAGATAGATATTAAGTTGTCATATGGTGGATCGTGATGATTAAAGGAGTGTTTGGTAGTGCTTTTTGAAAGTGTTTTGAAAAATAATTAAATTTTTTTTGTTTTTATTTTTTATTTTAAATTAAAAAATTAGTGTTCCTATATTAATAATTTAAAAAAATATTATATTAATATATTTTTAAATAACGATACTCCAAAAAACATCGAGCATTGTCTAGGACTCATCTCTAGCAGAAACCGTGAGCTCGGAAATACATGCATGGCGCAACATAGGATGCTACTTGGGGAGGCTGCATTTTCACCAAAAATGGAAACATTTTTCCATCGTGGTCAGAAAACAAGAGCGAGGGTGTCCCTCTCCCTCTTCAAACTTTCAATGGTGGGCAGGTAATAATTAGTTCAGAGAAGGTTAAACCACTTCTATGTGTCTTTAGACTTTTTGTTGATTTTAGCTTATTATTTGGGCTTGGCGGCATCCCCACCTTTTGCATTATGATAGGTGCGCACTTCTTTTCAATCAAACGAAGCGCGAAACTATATATAGTTTCACTATCAGAAAATTTACAGATCATAATCAAAGTATTAATAAAAATTATTTCGTAAATATTTTTCGACATAAATAGCAAAGAAAATTAGCATGAAATTTATTCCTTCCGTAGTTGTCGACATAAATTCCGGTAGAATAGAGATAATAAAACATCCATTAGAAATTTGACACATCAATATATTTTAATGCAATTGCAAGTTAAGGTAATTAAGATATAGGTCTCCAAGAACATGACATGTTGACAGAGAGTTTGCGATCTACACAATATGTCTCGAGTTCGAGTCATGACGTGCACTCCCTATAAGAGTTTAGAGCAGCCAGGATTTAACTCATTTAACCTGAACCCGCAAAGAATACCTAAAAGAAAGTGGGATTTCCTCAAATTAAAAAAAAAAAAAAAAAAGTAATTGAGATATAAGTTGGTATAAATAGTGATGGTAGCAGTCTTCCTTTCTATTTATATGCTTAGGGTTGTGTAAAAAAGTAATAATAGAATGCACTTCACATGATAACAAAGCTACATAAGGCATATACATATAAAAGGTTGCTGACAAACATTTCGTTGAAAAAATTAAATTAAACAAAACTTAAAAGTTCCCTCCCCTCTCCTTCTCCATTTTCTTCTTCCTACCTAAAAAACAATAGCACTCCTCTCCCTCTATTTTTTTATTTTATTTTTATAAGCCATAAAGATCAAGAGAATGCTAAAACCAACCCAAATGATTGGACAGAACAAAAAAGATAAAGAAAATCGATTACGGGAGAAACCAATCAGATTAACAAAAAATAATTATCACTATGTTGCTTTTTCTAGAACTAAAATATTCATCGCCCTCACATCTCAAATCCCCAACATCGACCTCAATTTATCGATAAATTAGCATCCCTCTCTTGGCTCAATTCCATATAAAGCTTCGCTGCACCAAGTATAAACCTACCTTTTTTTATATAATTTATTTATGTTTTAGGTTAATTTATTAAAATGTTCTTATACTATTTATACTTGTATATTTAAGTTTTCACAACTTTTTCATTGAGAATTTTGTCGTATTAATGTATGATTTATATATTGGGATTTGTTTGGGACTTGGAAAAAAAATGATTTTATTTGTTATTTGATGAAATTGAGTTTGATTTTGTAACTTCGGTATGCTATCATTGAAGAAATGATAGGTTATTTTATGGATACCAATTATATTTTATCAGTTTTATTACCAAGCTGAATATTTCAGAAAAATTAGGGAAATTGATTTTTTATGGAATTGATAATAATTAGAATGTATTAATTTAGGTTGAATAAGTTTTTTGATTAAACAAACAATGGAAAATTCATTACGTACCGATTATTTATTGTTAATTTTATTGTTTAATTCTTATTTTGACATAAAATTGAGTTTGTATAGAAATGATAATTAGTTATTGAATTGTGAATTCATTTTGAATAAAAAATTGAATTTTAAATTGATAGTTACATCATTAATAAAAATTGTCATCAATATTATATATAATTTAAATAAGTAATGGATGATCATTGTTAGATATATCAGGATTTTTTTGAAGGATTGTATAAGCAATATTAAAATATTCTAATTGGGAAAATAGCACTAATATTCCATTGGTAATATAGTTGGAAAAATAAGTTGTTGATGGAATGCAAACCCCCCATTAACATATTTTTAATTATATTAAAATATTCTAATTTTTCAAGTGGAGTTCGTAATGCAGTAAGATTAGTGGCAACACCACTTGATGGTGGAGGGTTCTCTCCTCTGGTCATGATCGATGGAGGATTATAAATGTCATGGAAATTTATTTAGAGAGAGAGAGAGAGAGAGAGAGCACGTGGCAAACCCTCTATCTCCTGTTTTTCATAATTGTCAAAGATTATACGATCAAATCATATAGTTAGACTTCTTATGGGTAGGGGACACTACAGCCCTTAAAATCATAGTGGAGGACTCTTGTAATGGGCCTAATTGATAATTATTGCTCAAAGATTTTACAATTAGTTGTTTTGGATGTGAGAAAATTTTATTTTTCAAAAAATATATTTTGTTGCGTCAGATGAGTGAGTAAAACCTCAATTGTTTCAGGTTCTTATAAGAGATATATATCCTGATTTGAACTCAAGATCTGTTGTTGCTTAGATTATAAATCTTTTACCATCTAATCACACTTTTTTATAATGATTTTACAACATCGGCTAATGCTTTGTTCAGAGCATTTAAAAAAGAAAAAAAGGCAAAAAGGATGCAGTGGTCATATGGACCAACCACTCAAAATGCGATCAATAGGGGCTGGAACTGGATTTTCTTGCTTATCACCATCCATGTATACTTACTTTATAGCAGTAATTGGCAATTTTTAAAGTTAGGTGAAGGATCTAACCGATGGAAGACAAAACTCCATGCTTATGACTGTCCATATCAAGCATAATATAAGCTGTCATTTGTCAGTGGAGAACGGGTCGCTTCCACCTTTGAAACTTATTGTCCATACCGTGCCAAGTCCCAAGTTTCTCCAAACGATAAGACATAAGGATTCTAAGCTCCAATGACATATATATATATATATATATTCTAGTCAATGCCCCCGTGTCTTGTCGAGGGCAGCACCAAAAAATTTTCAATACAAAAAAATATTAACTGTGTAAGAAATTTTTTATTATAATATAAATTTAGTCAAAATAATAAATTAATGCAGAATTCTTGTTGAGTGCAAGTTTTCTATAGAATATATGAATTTAAATCTATATAAATTTATTTATTTAGTAGGTTTCAATGAAATAACTAGTATAAAATTATCATCATCATTAAAAAAACAAGAAGTTTTGAATATCTGAATTATTGAATTTACTGTATTAAAATTAGTTTATTTTATAATTTAATTTAAATCAAACACAAAAACAAAATATAAATTGTGAAAATACTTGCAATAATCAAATAACAAAAATGAGTAGTTAATTTTATATCCACAAAAAGACAAAAACATAAATTGAAAATTCATCTCTACATTACAATCAATATCATTGCTATCATAGTTACAATCATTATTAACATAACTGCCCAAACAATTAAAATCATTAAATTGTTCTGGAAAACTAAAAAAAAAATTACAAATAAACAATTAAAAAATAATAACTAAAATTATTATTATTAGTGCGCAAATAATAAAATCATAAAAATCATCTGATCCAAAAAAAAATAAAAATAACAGAAAACACACAAAAATCAACAAAGGGAAAAAAGAAGCAATATTAATTTATAATGATCACCAACATAGATTAAAATTTCAGGATTAAACCAATTAAAAATAAAACTCCAATAAAAATTAAAAACATACATGTATAAATACAGATAAAAAAATAAACATTATACAAGAATGACAAAAATAAAACAAGGGAATTAATATTAAATAAAAAATTCAAAGAATAAGAACCAAAAATAAAAAATATATATATATATATAATTAATTCCAATTGAATGATAAAATTAAAACAAATAAAAATCTTGGGACCGAAACAAATAAAGCTATTTTTTAAAAAAATGCAGTGTAATTTTTTTTAAAAAATAAAAGAATAAGGATCAAAATGAAGAGTAGCATATATGACCAATTTCAATTGGAGGACACAATTAAAACAAATTAAAACAGTATGTATAATTAATATCAATTTAAGGATAAAATTGAAACAAATAAACACTATGGGACAAAAACAAATAATGACATTTTTTAAGGTAATTGTTGTTTAATTTTGTTACAAAATTAAAAAAAATGAGGACTAAAATGAAAAGTAGCATATATGACCAATTTTAATTGGAGGACAAAATTAAAAGAAATGAAAACCTGCGTACCAAAAAATTAAAGTAACCAAAAATGAATAAAAAATCAAAAGAATAAAGACTGAAATGAAAACCAATATTTATAATTAGTTTTAATTGAATGGTACCATTGAAAACAATCAAACTTTCAATTAAAAAATTCAAGAATAAAAACAAAATCAAAACCTCATTGACTAAAATTAACAAATGACAGACATTGAGAACTAAGGACTAAGTTGCGGCGGTAGGAGAGAGAAAACAAAGAAAACATCTAATATCGTTCGCCTGCGATTAACCATACACCGGCGACAGACACATGCGACAGCAGTGGACAAAGGAAAGGGAGGCAAACCAAGAAACACGACGGGAGTGCAGTTTTTACCGCCTAAAGAGCCTGAACGCGCCGCCTTAGAGGCACGTCTGAACGAAGCATCATTTAGTGTCTAAGGAAAAAATAATAAATATTGGCTAATTACGTTTACATCCCTGCACCCAGTCAGAATTACAAAACAACTGGAGCGGAAAATACCACGCTACCCCCCGCTACAGTGCTCGTTTTTTTCTTTTTCAAAGGTTATTGCAATCGATTTACTATGTAAAAATGATGGCAAAACTGAGAACACCACTAGGTCCGGGTGAATTATTTTGTCATTTTTAGGGTTATTTGTGTAGTTTTATTGTGCAACAAATCTGGAAATACCATTCATGTCTCCTGGAAAATTCAAAAATACCCCAGTTCCGTGGGGTGAAAATTTTCGGTCTTGGGGGCAAAATGGTAATTTTACTGTCGCAATGATAGTAATTTGAGTCTGTGTGAACAGTACCAAAACCTAGTAAAACCAGGACGCATTTTATTTTTTAGTTAATATACACACACACACACACACACACTAGCCACTTCCCCGCACTTCGTTGCAGCCAGAACCATATTTTTTTCAACACATAAATATTAATTATGTGATATTATTTTATTATAATATAAATTTTCTCAAATAATAAATATGTACAGAATTCTTGTGAACTGCAAGTTTCCTATAAAATATATGAATTTTAAATCGATATAAATTTATCTGTTTAATAGGTTTCAATGAAATATGAAGGAATTATCTGTAATTGTTGGAGGCATGAGAGAGAAAAGGGAGCGAAAACTAAAAAACGTTCACTAGCAATTCACCGGCCACCTTTAAGTGACACATGCTACACTGGGAGATAGAGGATTTGACGACACAACATATGACACGGCGAATGGGCAATTTACACCATCAAACGATGTTGCACGTGCCGCCCAAATGGCGCGTGCATGTAAAATACTGGTGGCGCATCCATACAATACGCTTGCAGTGTTTTAGAAAAAAAAAATGGTAAATTATCTATACACCTCTGGACCTAGCGATAACCAGGGAAAGTGTGGGGTGAAAGTACAACAATTCCCTCGACTCCAGTTCTTCTTTTTTGTCTTTTTCAAGGGTTATTTTGTAGTTTTACTGTACACGAAATTGTTAAAAACTAAAAATAACCGAAAATGTTTCATTCATCTTGAAGGGTTTATTTTGGTTAGCCTTTCGTGAATCCCTTTGCAATCTAGATTGTTTTGTTTTCCTTTCCACTGAGTATTAAGCTCTCTATTTTTTTAGAAATTTTCAATTATGTTTAACTTTAAAATATGTAGATTAATTATTTGATTTGGGGAATGATGTTATTGTTAAGATTAATTTTTTTTATGCGAGGAAACCTCACTTCCCGGAAAACACACTTTATGCGTCTAAGTGAGCGAGTAAGACCCCGATTTTTCCAGACTCTTACAAGAAGTGCACGTCATAACCTGAACTCGAGATCTACTGAACATATCATAAACTCTCTGCCATTACACCGCGTCCCTTTAGGACTTTATGGTTATTCTTTCTCTCGTAGACAAGTAATCATAAAGTCACTAGTGCTTTTAACTAGGACTTGTATCTCTAAACTAGTCATAAACATCTCTTCTTTCAAGCAACAAAATATCACAGCTTTTTTGGCTCTAAACACGAACTAACACTTCAGTTTTCATGCTCTTTTGATTTAATATGAATATCAGTATATGTCTAATATATGTAAAAACTATTAATAGCTTTTACATGTTTATCGTTTGATTTTCAATTCATATATTCATTGTTTTGTTACTACTCATATTGTTTGTCTTTTCATGGTTCTTAATCCCTCTCCAAATTCCCCATCATAATTCAGTAACTTGAACCTCATCTATCCGTTATGAGCATGGCCTTTTAGAAGCAAAATGAATTAATTTTCCTTCCATTAAAAAACTTCAAAAACTAATTTCTATTATAATCTCAAACAGGTATTAGGACAGAGATGGGATGCAATAAAAATAAAGTGTAACATGCTCTAAGATAGTGTTTGGTGAAAACCAATGGATGGCAAGACTTTGGTCACGCAAAACGGTGGGTCCGTGGGAAACGAGAAGCTTGGAAATTAGGCGAAGGTGGAAGGGAGTCTCCTCATTTTGGATGCCCAGTTGCCCCCACATGCCGCTCCGATTTCTTCATGAGAGGTAGAAAAGACGTGGCTCCTGGAGTTTACATTCCCCAAAAGCCACTTGGGCTGAGTCAACCATTTCTTCTCTTATTTGGGTGAAGTGTTGACATGTTGAAAATCATATCTGGTGCCTATCCAACCACATTATTCAAAGCGAATTATCATTTATGAAAGAAAGAAAAAGAAATGGCGTGTTTGTTCTGCTGTTTATTGATTTCTGTGCACTTTCTTCGGTTAAAATAGTAAATTTATATAACATAATTTATGATTATTTATTTTGCACAATAATTTAGCAAGTAACCTATTAGGTGACGAGTGTTATGATAGTTGTTTTAAGTTTTAATACAAGTCAATGATAAAATATAAAGTATTGAGATGGGCTTAGACTTGAATGCACAAACACCTAGCCATTTCCATTCAAGGGCTCAGAGCACTACCAGGCTCCTTTTTAACCCTTTTTTCTTTTAATATATATTGAGATTAGATATGTATTTATGTAAAAAGAAAAAAAATGAATTCAATTGGGTTCACGACCTGAATTGCAGCTTCAACTTGTAAAACCATATTACCTAGACTCTTTTTATGGGGTGTTTTCTCTTGATTTTAAAAAAAATAATCCAATTTCAACCTTTATTATCAATTTACTATATTTTTTATTTAAATCAAAATAAATAAATAATATAATTTCATTCTTTGTTATCAATGATGTACCTTTGTCATTTCATCCCTGCACACTTTTCATGGTTTTCTTTTTTTAAAAAAAATATTTTGTACAAACAACTGTCATGCACATTTTTGTCATATAAATCTATTAAAAAAAAAATGAGATAAAAAAAGTTGATGACATGCATGATTTAAATTGTGAGTATGGTCTGTTCACTCGAGCATGCATGGGTTTTATAAAAAAAAAAAATGAGTTTTGATTTTTACTAATTTTATAATTAAACATTGAGTTATTTGAAGATTTAATTTTTTATTTTGTTTTTTTTAAAGACTATCCCCACAAGTTTTACATGTTAACCCGGATTGATCTAGATTTAATGTATTTTTATCTCAATATTATATAAAAATATTGTTTAATATGCAATTAATTCTAAATATCATGTTATCAATACCTAGATGTTTTCTTAAAAGAAACAAAACTACTCTAACATGCTTTGTAATGTTGCTAAATGGGCTAGTAATATATGGATTACTCTGATTTCTTTCTAATTAAGACATCATCCAAATAGGTCTCAATAAACTCGCTCTCAAATCTTTACTTTATATTTTTTTAATGGTAATCTCCTCGTATTCAATTAAATGTTATTTTTGTTCAATTACCAAGTTTATTCCCTCTATATTTTGAGGGGAAAGCCAAATTTTTATACCTTAGCACACATAAAAAATCAGCTTCTTATTTATTTTATTTTGAATTCTGGTAGTACTAAACAAGATTCATCAATATTTGTAAAAATAATGATCTTCATCTATATAAATCCATAAATTGCACATCTATCTTCATATTTCTTTTATTTTTATATATATATAAAAAAAGTTTTAAGATTACATTCAAATTACTATTTATTTGACCCGTGCTTCACTATAGGTCAAATCATTTTTTAACATAAAAAAATATATACAATGGATGTCAACGTGTTTAAGCATAAAGAACTTAACCATTAATTGAAAATTTCATTCATTTAACAAAATATATCAAGAATACAAGAGTCAATAAATATTAAATAGAGTTGTTATATAAACTAAAGACCAAATGGAGAATAGAGATAAATGCATATTAAGATAATTTTTAAAAAATAATATTTTTTATTTAAATAGACAATAATAAAAGAAGATATGTGCAAGAAAGTTACCAAAAACGTTTTAAGGAAATAAAGTGCAATGAATGATAATGCAAAAACAATACTTGATAATGTTATATAAACAATGCTACATTTTTTTTAAGAAAAAAAAAGAAAACTAAAATTTGAATGTTATTTAATGAAATAATATCCAAAATAATTTTTAATTTATTTATCATTTTCTTACTCAAATTCCAAGCATTAGAGATGCAACTAGAAAATCGGGCTAAATGTTTTTAGATCTAGCAAACTATTTTCAACTTATTTTCACTTAAAAATAATTATTTAAAACAGGGCATAATTCTTTCTCAATCCTAATCTACCTTTTTTAGTGATATGAATGCTCAAAAACACCTCAACGACACTCATCTTATAGAAAAAACACATTGACATCACATCCAACTCATTTTTTTCATGGAAACTAACAACCAATTATTTTCTTTGTTCTTCAATATTTTTCAATGATTTTCTCTCTCATCCATCAAACTCAAGAACTAAATTATAATAAAATTAAGTTTTGAACCAAATTATAAAACTCTCAAAATAAAAGACCAAAATTGAATATTGAAAAACTCTAAGGACCATAATTTAATAACTCGTTATAGGTTTTTCTAGTGTCAAATATGGACTACTAAGTCTCAATTTGTTAGCAATAAAATTAAACTATATTTACCATCTCGAGCATTTAATTAATGTTAGAAATTATTTCTTAACACTACAAGAATTTTATAGTAAGTTAATCAAAACAAGTTATAAGGTATAATTACCTATAAATTCAATGTGAATAGACAAAACAAAATGTGTCTAGAATGGAAAATATTTTCAGTATCGGATTAAAAAAGGAAACATTATGATTGTGGAACAATGTTTCCTTAAGATATTTTAATACTAATTTTAAAGATAGTGATTACATGTGAATTTGAGTTATCATGAGTCAATTTAACATGTTATTGTCATAATAAATATTAAAAAAATATTGTCTTGAAGTTTTGAAGTTTTTTATTTAAAGTAGTTTTTATTATTATTATTATTTCTAGTTGTTTGAGTTGCTTTTGAATTTATTAAATTAACTTGAATTAATTTTTACATGATTTATATATTTTATTTATTTATTTCTTGAAAGTATATTATTAATGACTACATATTTTTTATTAACTTTAACTTTTTTTAAAAAATAATTTATACATTATTTTTTTAATATAATATAATTGTCCATGGAACCTCGTCTATAAGAAAATAAGTCAACAGTAAAACATAAGTTTTTATTGTTTAATGAAATAGTTGAGTTAAAACGCTGATGAGATTATTTATTAAAATAATATTTTGATTTTTTTTTCAATATTAGTATATTATTTATTAAAATAATGAAAAAACCTAATCGATGAACAGAAGACCTGGACCTAAATTATGTCAAAGGTCAGCCCCTCTTTCCCAGAAAAGCCCCCTATATATACAGCCCAAATCAACAAGAGCTCCTCAAAATATTCCTCTTGGCCATCACAAGAGCTCCTCAAAATAATAAAAAGCAAAGAACCTGCAAGCATGGCCATAACATCACCACAACACGACGCCGGCTCAAGCTCATCACCACAACACGACGCCGGCTCAAGCTCATCACCAAAGCGGCTATCCGTAGGTTTCCTTGTATCATCTCTCATGGCTCGTTGTGCCAAGCATGCGAGCCATATCTCGAGTAAGCTCAAAACAGCCAACAAGAACTGCTGCAGCGCCATCAAAAAGAGCCCCGGAAACTCTCCAGGATTGCCACTTGCACGGCCAAAGCAGCTCTTGACACAAATAAGCAACAAGGCCATCACGGTGATGCGCCGCAGGAGAAAGGTTGATCAGGAAAACGCCGATGTCCATTTGGGTCCTGATGAGTTTGGTGATGGTGGTGTCTGGCAAAAGGATATCCTGATGGGTGATAAGTGTCAGCCGTTAGATTTCTCCGGAGTAATTTATTATGATCGTAGTGGGAAGCAGCTTAACGAGGTTCCAGTGAAGTCCCCACGTGCTAGCCCCTTGCCTGCGTACTTGATTCGGGCAACATGATATGATAGAGGTGGATGGGAATACATATATGACCGAGCGGGGAGATAGGTAGGTCACAGCTGCTTGTTATTTGACAACTATTCCTCTACAGGGAAGACACGTCACTTTTCTTTACTCTTGGTTTTTGATCTTGCATTTCTTCTGTACTGTTTGGCAATTGAAAAAAATATATATACAGTCACGCCAAACAGATCTTTATACTGGTTGGGACTTGTGGGGTTATGGTGTCTGTCTGATGAAATTAGTTTGAAAAGGCAACGAAGATCAATTATGCTCTAAAGGGTCAAAGAACATAGGCATCGAATACATATATACGAGTACATATGTTGAGATGGGAGGTTCACTTTTATTTTGGGATTTTATTTAAAATTATAATTAATAGGTAATTTTAGGTTAAATAAAAATTGGGATTTGTTTATTCATTTATTTGTTAGATTAAAATTATATTAGAATTTAGTTTCTAGTATTATATCTTTAACATGTAACATTGACAACATTAACATGATTTAAATAAATTATAAATAAATAAATAAATAATCTTAAATAATTCCTAATAAGCATGTTATGGTGAAACCTAAAATTGTCTAAGTTTTTATCCCATATAGAAAAGAAACAAAAAAATTAGTTCTTTATTAACATGTTTGTTTACTGTAATGTTTTTTGTAAAGTGGTTTTTATAAATAAGTTGGAAGATCACTTATTAATATTTTAATTGTTTTTAAGTTCAATAAAGGATTAATATATAATCTAACAGAATAAGAACTTAAAGGATAGTATGATTATAAAAGAAATTAATTTTAATAAAATAAACAACTATAAAAAATCAAATCTAACAAAAAAAATTAAAGGAGAATGATTTTTTTTTAAATAAATTTATAAATGATCTTAAATAAAATAATAACAATAAAAAAACATGAATCAAATTCGAATAAAAAATGGATTGAAGAGCACCTATAAAAGCATGGAGGGCCACACACGAATTAAGAAGATAAAAAAGACAAGAAAGAGGTTATCCGCATCAAATAAAAAACAAGCACGCTTCATTCGCCACTTAGAAAAAGAAGGGCCGCCAAGAAGATTGTCACTTCGAAAAAGAATGGCCGCCAAGAAGATTGTAACCATGGCAATTGACCATACTCATCGAAATAGTCAAAATATATTGACCAAAATATACCAGTTTTGTTTCGCCCGTTCTGTTTCGGTTCATAAAAAATTATTTTTTATAACCTATTGTCTTATCTAGTCCATAGAATAAGCTCAACCTATTCAGTTTTTGGATACTTTTTTTTTCTGAAGAAAATGGTTGAATAAGAGTGTTTCAAAAACAAATTCCACTATTTTGGACAAATGTTTATGTAGATTAGAGATTTTCTTCACCTAACTTCCTAGCTTAAATCTAGTTATGTTTATGCTCTCTATTCCTTCTTTATATATATATATATATATATATATATATATATATATAATTTAGAGCTTGGGTTTGATCTTTGTAGAGAAAAATTAAGTGTAATTCATTTTACTTTGTTAGACCTTGTTTAAAAGTGCACCTAAATAATAAGAAATTATTGGAATCCTAATATATCATCAAACATCCAATATGATTCCACAAGATATAGTTTCCTTCAAGGAAGGGTTCTAGCCAATTGAAGGGATCTTTTGATCAATACAAATATCATTTCGATTTCATCAGTAATGACGATTCAAAATATCACACATTGATCAATTAAAGAGAGATTCAACAACTAAAAGAAAGATCATTTCTTTGGGATCCTCCTTTCTTCAAACGAACGAACAAAGATGGCCAACTAGAACTTCAATTTGATTATATTATAAGAGATTCGTCAAGTAAGTTCCCTGAATTAATTTTGTTTATGTGTGTGTGTGTAGACACACGCATGCTAGTCTTCATTGTAGTATTTGTGTAGTATATATTTTTGTGTGAAATCTAAATTAGTTATTAAACAGCAACTTTATTTTTAATATAAGTTTAAATTCTATCTAGTTTCTCATTTCCATGCTTTTTAAAAATGATACATGTAATGTGCCCATATAAACCAAAAAATAAAAATCAGATTGCCTGGTCAACTAATAAGTCGGTAAGTCAACTTGAATTAATCTTAAAACAATATTTTTTAAATACATCTCGAAATTGAAAGATGGACAAACTCTTTCAGACTAGACTGGGTAAATGAAAGATTCAGTCGTTTGTTGTTTTCTAGCAGGATAAGCTACGTAAGTGATGTTTTTTTTAACCAAATCAAAGTTTTAAATCTCCCATTTATTAAAAATATATATAAAAAAAACCGTGTCTCTCATAGAACATAGGATTAATGTTATTGGGAGACCATGGCCGGTGACGTCTTTTAAAACAACTTCAGCACCAGAAAAAGTCAAGAAATTGATTCCACTGGTCATAGTATACCCGAAAGTCAAATCAACGACGGAGTCTCCACTATTCAAAGTAAACGAAAGGAAGAGCCGCTGAATTCAACCTTCAATTTCCAGTTCCATAAACCACCCCTCGTTCTTGACCTCAAAGCCAGATCTTAGAGTGGTTGACTTTATTTTTAATTTCAATTTTCCATTTGATTTGAATTCATGAATGTTTGCTAATTAAAGTTATCATACCACATAAAATATAATTTAATTTAATTGGTAGGTTAAATCCCTAAATATAATCTTATCATATTCACTAACAACTTGTATGATTTCTTTTTGTTACTGTGCATCAAGATTAATAACACAAGCTAGTAGAGATAATACTTCTACTATGCATCACATCACAAAACAATACTCATTATCATAATGTGTTGTTTTGTTTTCTCTTTTTTATTTTTGTTTATTTTAATCATGTTTTTATTATTTAAAAAAAAAGAGTTAATCCTTCAATATTTTGTTAATTTGAAATTAGATATCATGATTTGTTTTGGTTTACTTTCAAAGTGGTCATCCTACTCCCGTGACTTAGATCGCAGGTGTGGTTGGTTAACCTAATTAACTCTAGTTTATTTTTTTCATTAGTTTTTTTTTCTTTCAATTTCATCCTTCCATATTTGGTTTATTGAGAATTAGATTTTATAATTTATTTTTGATTTTTTTCTCTGAAGTTATCTCGGTCTCATGACCTGAATTATGAGTTTTGTATATTAACTCTACCTTAATCCATGTTGCTTTATTGTGTGCTTTTTAAAGTTGATTTATTTTTTTAATTTTATCTTTCAACAATAAGTTGATTAGAAATTGAGATTCATAATTTATTTTCATTTGACGTCAATACAGATATCCTAGTCTCATGACCGGGTTCATAGGCTTAGAAGGTTAAACGAGATAGATTTAGGTCATTTTGTTAGTTTGTTTTCTATAAAGTTATCTCGGTTTCATGACTCGGGTCATGGGTTTGGTGGGTTAACCCGTGTTGTTTTATTGTTCTTCTTTCAATTGATTTTTTTTCAATTTAATCCTTTAATATTGGGTTTGTTAGGAATTGAGATTCCTTATTTCTTTTGTTTTGATTTCTTATCTTGGTTTTATAACCTAGGTTGTGAGTTTTGCAAATTAACCTGATTTGATTCAGATTTGATTTTTTGTTTTTTAAAATCAAATTTTCTTTTGCAATTTTATCCTTTAATACTAGGTTGATTGAAAATTAAACTTCAAGTTTATTTTGATTTGATTTTTGTAGGGTTATCATGGTCTAATGATGAGGTTATCTTGATTTTCTTGTACTGCTTAAATGGAAATTTCTTTTTCAATATTTTTTTAAGAAATCATTTTGATTTGTTTATGTTAAACTGTGTTTTACTTGTTGTCTAAGCTGCCTTTGTATTTGCCAAGTTGATTAGGTTACATCAAGTCAATTCCATATATTTATTATTTTTCTCTCCTAGAAAAATGTTAGTAAAAAAATTGATCTGACCCTAACGTAACCTAACCAATAATATAAAAAATTACAAAAAAAACATTAACATGTGGAAAAAAAAACATTGTGGGCTCTCTCACGTATTATTGTGACTTTAACATATTATTAATGAGATCAATTTTAGTGACAAAGTGTGTGAATTTAATTAGAGAAACAAGAAAATTGAATTGGTCAGATTGATAATGTAAACCTGATTATGATTATATCTACAACCACCCCTAATGAAACAATAAATTCGAGATATAAAACTCATGATTTTTAAATAAAGATGAAAAACTAATTGGATCACTTGTGTACACCCTTGATTTGAAAGAAAACAAAAACTCTAGGTTTAATGAAATTCAAAAATAAATGTTTGTTATAGTTTTTAGTGATTGGGAAAATACATTTACTCATCCTAAACTCAATTTCCTAGATATTTCATTTCTTGGTTTTTTTTTAAAAGCATGTTTTTTAACTGACAACACTATTTTCTAAGCAAAAACCTATCACGATCTTAAAAACAAGTTTAAAAGGAATATTAAAAAAAATATCTCAATATTCTGTATGTGATTCAAGATAAAAAAATCAAGTCAAAAAACTATTTAAAATATTTAAAACTAATTTTTAATTGAACATTCATGAGCTATTTTTATATTAATTTGGTACATAATAATTGGAAAAGAAATGTTAGCATAGCCAGAAAAACCTGTAATATTATTTAAAAACTGTGATAAAACTGAATAATAATTTAAATATCATGTAAAGCCTTTTTTATAGAGTATTTAAATAGAAACACCAAAAAAGTGGGAAAATATTTATAAAAAGCTCAGGCCAAAACAAAAACTCTCAACTTTTATTTGCTTTTTCTGACAATGTGAAAGTTACCTTAATGACATGAATCTCAATCAATGGAACATATTGACATTTTGACTTTTTGATTATTGGAATCAAACCAAATGACCCATTTTTTCTCCTCCCCCACTTATCGATGTCATTCTTTCTTATCTCTCACGGTGAGGAACCAAAATGTGAAGAAAATAAATGTTTTGACCAAAACATAAAAGTTTCAAACTACAATAAAAAAAATAAAAAAATTGGAAGAATTATGAAGGAAGAAAATCTCAAAAGAGCATGTGATGAATAGTAAGTTGAAATATCCCATTTTTTTTAATGATACTTATTTTTGCAAAATCGAGCATTAACTTAATACTGAGATATTTTTTGAAACACTACAATCTTGTACAAAGCCTCATTTTTAATTCACATAATGTAAAAGAAAGAGATTGATAAAATAAATTAGTGACCAAAGGATAAAACAATCATCACAAAACACGATAGCGATCCATATTGTCTTGTGAGGTCATGAATAATGATTATGTACATCTTAACATTTTAAAAAAAAACTATATATTAACAAACTTAAATTAAAAGTCTTTATTAACTTTATGTAAAACAAATAACCTCAATTAATACTTTATTAAGTATTAATAAACTAATCTTTGAAATTTTATTAAGTATTGTTTTCCCCTTTATCCTTACATCTTTAGTTGATCATTATTTATTTATTAATTAAGAATATTTTTAAGTTGACATGAGTTTTGTAAAATATAAAACAGCTTGAAAACTAACTCTTACATCACCGCCAACTTTGTTTATTTGTTAAAAATATTCTCATAATGAATTTGTAAATCCCCAATCAAGTATTTTATAATATAAATTTTTAACCAAAAATAGAATGGGTTAAATTATATTAAAGATATAGAATTAAATAACTACTAATAAAAAAACAAAATAAAATATAGTACTCATTGTTAAAAAAGAGAGAAGATGGGGATAACATGTAATTACTAAGAAAAATAGGGTCATTATATAGATATTAAAAGATTTTACTATAAAACTTCATTTCTTCATCTAAAAGTCAGTTGTAAAAGTGAGAACATAGGGGTGGGGGTATTTCAAGCCTATGTACAAAACTTTAAGAGGAAATCCTACAAATTGAAGGGGGTTTGGATAAGATTTAGGCTAAGTGGTGAGGAAAATAAAATTAATATTAAAATAAAAAAAAAGTATGTGAAAGAAGTTAGGGATTTGAAAAGGGTAGTAAGCTGGCCAATAAAGAGAAAAGGAGTGTCATTTTTTTTTTTTGCAGGATTGAAGATCACTTTATCACCAATCAAGAGGTTTTTTAGACTAAATTATGTAGGTTAAGTTAAATATGATTAAGAATTTTTGCTTAAACTGAAACTTATATGATAGGGTTAATGCGAAAATTAGGGAAATTAGAAATGTTCCTTACTTGATATAATTAGTATAGAAATGGATGAAAACAACTTAGAATAATGCATAACTGAAGAAAGCATTCTTGTGTTGAGAAGGGTGGTGGTGTCGACCATAAAAGAGAGAAAAATATGGGAAAACATTTAGAGCAATGCATGAGTTTTGCTTGTGACTATTGTAGCGGGGGTTGACATGTTAAGAATTAATTGAAAATAAATAGAAATCTCGTGTTTAATTGTAATGAAGAGATTTGGTTAAGCTTCGAATAATGAGCATTTTAAGTTATATGAAATTATGGATTTTTGTGTATTGTTGGAGTATTATTGATAAATGAATGATGAGTTATGTAAAAGAGAAATAATTGCTTTTCGAAAGTGTTTTTTGTTTAGAAATACATCAAAATGATATTTTTTTAAAATTATTTTTGATATCAAACATCAAAATAATCTAAAGACACCAAAAAAATTAATTTAAAATAAAAAAAATTAAAAACACTTTCTAAAAGCACTCTCAAACACCCCCTAGTGTTCAAGTTGTAAATGGTTGAACTAAGATTTCTTCCCTCTAGTAAAGTTGTAGCCTTATATCTTAGTTTTTAGAAGAAACAAACTATGCATGAAATTGAATTCTATAATTTTATATATCATTAAAATATTGATTAATGTTTTTGAGTAATTAAGTTAAGTTAAGTTGGCTAAAAGTAGCTAACTTTAATATCTTGTTTAAAAATGCTTTTAATGTGAGGTTTAAAAGATAGGAATTATAAAAATGAAATTGTTAATATGGATTAAATTGTTGTTGATAATTAGCTTAAGTAGTATGGAATCGTATTTAAGTCATGAATAAATTCTTGTTTGTGGAGAAAATATTCGAAACAAGTTAAGGATTTAATGGTAAATAATATTATCCTTGTTAGTACAAGAGAGCTCCTAGGACCCACTCAACAATAAAGGACTATCTCACGAGCCCAAATATCAGGCAAGTGCTCGACATCTTGAAACTAATGTATCTGATTTTTCCTTAAATCCAATGTAATACATTTGGTAGATTTTAATTGTTTAAGAAATGGTAAGTGGGAATAATGCTATCATTAATAAAAAAAATTATAAAAACTAGTTATCCAAGTTAATAAGCAGATAGAGATAACGGTCCCCTAGTTAATAATCGAAAGAATTCATTAGTATATAAATGGAACGATTGCCTGATTTGTGTTATAGAAGATATTATGTCCTTCAACTATGCAACTATATTAGTTGGGAGAGAGAGAGAGAGAGAGAGAGAGAGAGAGAGAGTGTGTAGTATTGGTAATAATAAATATTTTTTTGTGTATAAACTGATTATATTAGGTATTATATAAATTTCAGTTACCTCATACTAATATGCTAAGTAGTCTTGTATTTATAATTTTATAAAATCAATGCATATTTCTGTCATGTAATATAATTTTCTATCCAAAAAAAATATGAGTCTAAATTAAGTATGAATGTTGTATTTAAACTAGTTTATTTTGAGGGAAAAAACACGATTATAATTACATGGACTCAATTTGAGGTTTGATTTGCTTTAAAAATGAATGTGGGACTTGAATTATGCCATAATTAAATTAATCATCTCATTATTTGAAATATTATTGAATAATATAATAATTTATTTAGTTTGTTAAATACTAAAGAAAAGATGTACGCTTTTATGTTGGTTATAATATATAAAAAATGTCCAGGATGAAAGGGAAATATTGAAATTTCATTTCCATGTTATGAAAATTGATTGAGTTGATCACTTGGTATTGAAAAAATAAAAAAGAAACCCTACAAAATTTTTGGTGTGTGTGTGTATTCTTGTACTTTTAATGATAATATAATATATAAAAAGAATATCATGTAAACAAATTATGATTATTACAACATTAGAATACATTAAGAGAAAACAAATAATTTCATACATAAGTCAATAAGTTGAAGTGGGGAAATAATGTACATGAGAGTAAAGAATATGAGTGTGAATGTTGTGTATTCTATATTGTTAAATGAACTTGATCCTTGGTTTACCTAGAACCCAATATATTTATACATTGTGGTTATGTTAGCTTACCACATAAAGCACGGAAAATGGTGTTATGTATCTCATAACAAGTGGAGTTATAGGTACCTCATTTTAAGGAGTTGTTTGTTGCACCTTTGATGTGGAGGTTAGTGTTTACCATTAGTTGTGGTGCCTTGTTGTGTTATTGATGGAGGAGTTGGTGATCAAAAGGAACTGTTGATGAGGTACCTACAACAAAAGGATAAGCCTTTACTATTATCAAAAGGAACTATGTTAATGGTTAACCAAAAAAAAAATGATAAGCCTTTACTCTACATATAAATCCTAGATTGTGCTAATGAGAAGTGTGCAACATAGTTCTCACATCTCAAAACTTGAAAAAAAATACATTGAGGTACATGCCTTACTAGATTAAAGTCTAAAAGGCATGGTAATGAACCTATTTATGGAGTGGTGAGGGGGAGAATGTGTGGGAATAGTCTGAATGGTTAGTTTTTTTTTAAAAAAAATTCTCTACTATCATTTTTTTCCCTAGTTTTTTTAAAAATTCATCTTTGAAATACTAAATTGAAATAAGTAGAATGGACAGAAAACATGTAGTGTCACATACATTTCATATTATCTTGTTGGAGCTTTTATGAACATGTTTATAAGATAGATAAGAGTTCAATTAGTTTATTTATTTATTTTTCTTAAAGCAGAGAACATTATTAAGTAGAAGTGAAGAACGCTTTATGATCATAAAGTTAATGTTAAAATTTTTTTAGAGAGATGTTGTCTAGAGATGTGGAGATTCTAATAAAGACAATAAGATTTTTCATTGGAAACATGAAGATCTTGTTATGGAGATTTTATTAGAAATATAGAGATTTGTTTATAAACATGAACAGTTCATATGGATATTTGGAGACTTCATTTGTGCTATAGAGAAACACTACCATTTTTCTTAAGAAGTTCAAAAGATTTTCTTATGAAATGGAGATACAATTTCTGAAGATTATTTGATCTTAGGTAATGCATCATCGGGATCTTTCCTTATTTGTTCAGGTTACATTTTTTTCTTATAAATTGTTAAAGATAACCCTTGAAGATCAAACTTTCTATTCTTTTTTAGGGTATGATATTTCTTAGTATCATGAATGTAGTTGTGGTAAGAGAAATAGAATTGTTGAGATTTATGTCCAATGACGTTCTTCATTGAAGGTAGATATCATATAAACTCTTTTCTCTTAATGACAGTCAAAACCTCAATATTTATGGTGATTAGAGATATGGTCATGAACTTATAAACTACCTGTTGATAAAAAAATGGATCTTTTAGTAATATGTTTTAATGACTTGGGACTGTAAGAGATTGATGGTTTTAAAGAGATTTTGCTCATTATGGCTAGAAATGAGGTTGTTCTTGTTTAGTCATACTTGCTTCTTGTACTCAAATATAGTTTTTCATCATTTATTTCATATTGAGGAGAGTTCATTAAGGGATAATACACAATCATTTTCGTAAGTAGACACAATTAAGAAAGGCTTTATTAAAAATGTGTTCGAGTAGACTTTTCATGTTTAGCATTTTCTTCTTAAACATAGGAGATATAGTATGTTCCTTTCGTCTTCTTGTTATGTGATGAAGAAGAGCTTAAGGGTGCTCCTTTTAATTTGTATGCTTATTTTAAAGTGAGAGATAAGTTTGACACTTAAACCATGAAAGTTAAAGATAAAGTCAGGATTTCGGTTGTTGTACCATACAAAGTTAATGATCTTGTCTGAAAAGTTTTTCCAATAACATTCACACAAGATAAAGATAATGTTATTGGAAAAACTTTTCACACAAGATCATTATCTTGTGTTACAAGATCTAAGATGCTTTTTATGTTTTGTATTTGCTCTATTGGGTTTGTAAATACATTGTAACTTTCAAACTTTACCTTGACAGATACAAAATCTTAGATGAGATAAGTGTGCAGCACTTGTTGATAAAATGAAGAATCTCCCAAGTGAAGGGGTGATGTTCATTCTTAGAAGCTCGTGTAGTTATAAATCTCATCTTATGCCTAGGTCTTTTAAATGAGGTGTATGTAAGCAAAATTTAAGGGGAGATAGTGCATGAAATGGATCTACGTGATTCTTTTATTGAGGAAATGGTATAGTGCAAAGTTATAGTTTTTTAACATGATGAGAGAAATGGATTTTCAAATTGAATTTGGATTTTTCATGTCATGCTTTTAGACTAAAAATATTAAGGTTTGAATGTGGGTTTTGTTATTGGTCATAGAAAAATGCCACCCTATCGAATAGACAACATCACAATAATAAAATTAAAAAAAAAAAACAAGAAAAGAAAAGAATAGAATAGGAAAAAAAAGTAAATTAAGTGGAGAGAGATAAAGACGCCCGGTTGGCCAAAATCCAGTACGGCACTAATTAACAAGCTTGTCAGGCACCAGGAGCCGCGTCCTTGGCCTTGCTCTGCAAGTACCCACCATACTCCCTAGCGTAATCCTTCATGTGGCTCGCCGTATCGTAGATTCTGCTACGAGCATAATCGACCTGGTCCGACCCAGGTGGATTCAACCCTCTAAAATACCGATACGCCCATGACAACCCAGCTACGACGGCCAATCCGAGCCCGCAAAAACACAAGAAACCAGCAACAACGAAGAAGAGGAAGATGCTTATAGGGGCCCATATGGGGCTTGAAATGATGATCAAAGGAGTGAAAAGGATCAGCCCGAGCGTTGAGCCTGTGACGGTGATCCCCGTAAGGAGAAGGAGAATGGAGCCGGAGATTAGAAGAGTCGACAAGCCAACAAGTTGGCTTGAGTTTGAGCCGACATGGACTTGGAGTTTACGTAGAAATGCAGAGCCATTGTGGGTCGTAGGACTCTGGGTAGGGGCACGGTCAGCCATTAGGGAAATTCTGTGGATAGAGAGATCAGAGAGATGGAGACAGGAAGTTAGGGTTTACTGAAGGGGTTAAATAGGGTTTGGTTTGTATGGATGGGACAGGTGTTGGGATTTGGAGACATGCAAAAGCACACGTGTGATGATGGAATCTTAGAACTCCTACATGTGGGTTTTGTTACTGACCTTTTCTCACTCGATATTTGGGTGGTGAAATTATGGGCAAATTTTATAATGTTTTTGTTATTGGTAACATGCGGTCTTTAGACCATTTGTATGAAAATGATTCTCCTCCTCCTCCTCCTCCTCCTCCTCCTCCTCTCTACACCCGTCTGTGGCTCTGGAAAAGAAAATCTCAGTCGTAAGAAAATATAAAAAACTGGAAGTGTGTATTAATTATGAAAGTACGAAAAAGTTGTGATTCGGTTATAGATGGAACGAGGCTAGATCATGGAATTTTATCATTCGTAAAGTAGAATATTACTAGCTTACTTGCCCGCGTGTTAGGTTTTTTTTTCTATATAAAAAATTGATTGATTTTATAGAAGTTATAATTGTCAATTTTAACATTTAATTAGTAAAATTATAATTGATAAAATATTTTAGAAACGAGGGTTTTTTTGTCTAAATATAATTAAATGCTGCTACTGTTAAAATTATTTTGATAATTATTTAATGGTAGATTGTACAATGGAATAAAAAAATCTGTTAAAATGAGTAACGTGCTTCGTGTAACATACAGATTAATTGTTGTGTATGTTTTATTTGTTTCATGAAATCTTTCATTGACAAATAGTAAAATTACAATCGTTGAATTTTAACATAAATGAGTGATTTGTTTTATGCAACAAACAATTTGATTGGTGGTTTTGTTTTAATTATTTTGATAATAATTTAATTAGTAGATAGCAAAATCGCAATTGATCAAATTGACCAAAGATATATTATTTGTTATTTGCAATATACTAATTGTTTGTTGGGCATGTTTTAACTATTTGAAAAATAATTTATTCGACAGATAACAAAAATACAACTGCTCAAATTAATCAAAGATTATTTCTTCTGATTTTTTCTTCATATTATTATATTAAAAAAAATAGAGCACTAAGATTAAATTAATGTGAGATTTATAAAGAAATGTCAATTCAATTATATATATATATATATATATTTTAAGACGTTAATATCAAAAAAATATCACAATATATAATTAGTCTCTCCTATTTTTTAAGAAAAAAATCCCAAAAATAATATATATAAAAAATTAGGATCATTAACAATTTTATTACATGTTAAAAAAATTGGTGCACGTTGTGGTGAGATGCATGTCAATTTTTTATTTTATTATTGTCGATAATTTGGCACACTTTTTCGACATGTCTTTTCTACGTGTGGTTTCGTATAATTTTTTTTCATGATATGAGATCTGAAATATCATATATTAAAAAAAATGCAAAAGTTATTTTTCACAAAAATAACATTGACCAATGAATTTTTTTTGTCACAATTATTATAGTTGTCATTATAAATATTATTATGCATAATTAATATTCTAATTATTGTTGATCACATTATCGATGACACCGCAATTATTATTTAAAAAAGAAATTTTATTTATTTATTTTTTAACATTTACTCCTCATATTATTATATTAAAAATATTTTAGAACATTGAAAGTGAATTGTTATTTTTTTTAAATAATCAATAGGTCATATATATATATATATATATTAAGGTGCTAATATTAAAGAAATATCAAAATATATAATTAGTCTCACATATTTATAAGAAAAAAATTACAAATATTTATTATCATTATTTTGAATGCCTTATCTATAATAAATAGAAATTTCAACAACTAACAATATTAACAAAAAAAAAAAAATTAAAAAACTAAATAAATAACAAAACAAAAATAAATATTATTAGATTTAAAAAAATATTTGACTTGAAGAATAAATAAAAATAATTTTAAAAAAAGAGAAAAAATAATAAATATCAATTTTCAAATGATCACAAACACAAATTAAAATGTAAACATTAAAAAAAATAACCCTAATAACAATGGAAATAATAAAAATTGGTGAGACCATAATCATTGTTAGAAAAAAAAAACAATTCTATTATTTTTTTATTTTATAAGATTTATTCATCATAATATTATATTAAAAGTATTTCATAACAATAATATTAAAGTTTTTTTTTCAAAAAAACCTCGGTCATTTATATGTGTGTGTGTGTGTATATTTTAAGACACTAATATTAAATAAATATCAAAATATATAATTAATTTGACATATTTAAAAGAAAACAAAACTTAAAAATAATTATTATGATTATTTTGAATGTCTTATCTATAATAATTAGAAAATTCAACACCTAACAATATTAACAAAAAAGCTGCTAAAAAACAAAATAAATGACAAAACAAAAACAAATATTATTAGATTTAAAGAAATTATTTGACTTAAAAAATAAGAAAAAGAGAAATATTAATAAATATTAACGGTGGAAATTAAAAAAAATTAGAAACAAAACTAAGAGCATGTATATTCATTTACTTTTCATTTCCTGGACATCTGATATTCTTTTTTAAACAAGGATCTGACTTTCAAATGAAAATCAAACTTTTTTTAGCTTTCATCTAGGCCTTTCAGGAAGGAAGTCAGGCACTCATCTCAGGGACATGCCCTGAACTTTAGCTTGAGCCCTTCCAGTAGTCTTTGCTTTGTGAATGGAATGAATTTGTAGTGTTGAAAGGTGGAGCAGATCTTGGTCTTATGGACTGGCTTTCTAATTATTTTTAATATATAAACATGAACAGAAATAGAAATTATGTAAGAAATATATATAAAAATATAAAAAAATTAAAATAAAATTTAATATTAAAATAATAATTATACTATTCACATCTATAATACACAAGGTCTAGATGCACGATCAATTCATTAACTGAAAAAGTTTTTTTAATAGTTTATAAATGGCTTACAGTGTGATTCAGGAAAAAAAAAATATATAAAACACATGTTTGGTTATTAAACATGACCTAGTAGGCATCAAACCATTTGAGAGTTGCTCCAACATGAATAAGTCAACTTAGTTAGTTCAAAAATATTTTTAAGCCTGTAATTTTTTTTTATGTTTGTTTGATATTATGTTTTAAAAGTGTTTTTCAAAAAAATTATTTTAAATTATTATTTTTTATGTTCTCAAATCATTTGATGTGTTGATGTTAAAAATAAATATATTATTTTGATGTATTTCTGAACAAAAATCATTTTAAAAAACAATCTCAATTAGATTTAAATATTTGAAAATAGAGTTTAAAAGTGAATTTTTTTATTATTATTGAAGCCATTGAATAATGTAAATGTTTGCTTAAACAATGAAGAGTTTTCTTGATTCTTCGTAGTTAATTCAATAGTTAAAGATCACAACTTGTAGATAATTCAAGAGTTAAACAATCTCCAAGCCCAACAACCCACTATGAGAACCTCTTAATTCTCTCAAGAAATTGGAACCATTAGCAACATCACATCAGTGTTAGTGTGTATTGATTAATTACTATCTGAAAGTATTACTCTTTTATTTAAAAAAATATATGAAAATGATATTTAAAAAAAATTAACATCAGCATATTAAAATAATTTGATAACATAAAAAAAATAAACAATTTTTTTTAAAATATATTATTAAAATACAATGTCAAATAGTTATTAAATCTGGTCAATTTGATTGGTTCTCAAGGGACGTGGTGTGATGGAAAAGGGTTTGAGATTTATATAGCAGGTCTCGAATTCGAGTCAATGTGCACCTCTTGTAAGAGCCGGTGACTGCCAGGATTTTACTCACTTACCTGGATCCACAAAGTGCGTTTTCGGGATGAGGTTCGGGATAAAGTTTTCTCGAATCCAAAAATAAAAAGACTAACCCTCCCAAAAGAAAGAAATATTTTTGTTAAAGGGTCGATTAGTCAATGAGGTTGAACCTCAAATTTTTAGAGTGCAATATGCAAGTTGACTCCAAAATATAGGTAGTTGCAACCGCACTAAATCAAAGAGTAATGAATAAAGATTTTGCAAGTAATTCGCTGACTTTGAATTGTAGTTATTAAGACTACAGTTTTGGAGTTTACTAGCCTGCGCAGTATTGCATGTTAGATAAAAAAATGAATATTAAAAATATATTTTTAAAAACAATTTGAGACGGTAATACATTTAACAATATTTTTTTAATATTAAGATAATTATATATTAGATTAATTTCGAAACCCACAAATCATATCAAAGAAGGGCACCTATCCACTTCGACGGAAAGAAACTTGTTATTATGAGATTATAATAATTCTACAAAAAGTAAATGGAAACAAAATGCTCAATTAATTAAAGAATAAAATTAATAAAAAAATAATATTTAATTTAAAAAATGCAATAGTGATCCCAAATTTAATAACTAAATTCATGGCCTAAGTTATACACCTCACCAGAATTAATTTCTTTTATCCCTCAAGTTATTTTCCAAAAATTATTTCTTAAAAAATAAAACAATCATTATAGGCACCACGTGAGAGCCTGTGAGACAAGATTAAAAAACAAAAGGCCTGTTTTTCCAGGTTAAATAACAAGAAATAAAGACTTTCTTACTTTAAATTAAATTAAAAAAAGTAAATCATCAAATAACACATGATTCATTTTATTTTATTTAAGATTTAAAATGAAAAAAAAATTATTTTTTTAAAAAAGTAAAAAATCAACAAACAACATTTCAATTGCAGCCTTAGAATCTAGTTACCGGAGGGTCACAGAAATTCAAGACAGTGAGTTTTTTATTTTCAAAATATTTTATACCCAAAAATACCTAGAAATTAAGTTTCATAATCAAGATTAAAAACAAATTGCTGGTTAAATTGTGAAGGTAAAGAGTGCATGTATGTATAATGATTTCACCTGGCCTCTTAATTTCTTAATAGTATGCCACTTCAGCAATGATTTCACCTGGCCCAACAACGCACTTCACTGGCAAAACAGCAGCCGATCAGCATGTCCACGTTTGTACTTGGTGCCAACTTATGCCTAAATTAGAACGCTTGGCCAAGAACCAAACAATAAAAACCATTGAAAAAAAACCAACATATACCGAGATCCAATCCATGTGCGCTACATTTCTTGGAACGCCATAGAACTTTACCAACCGAAGTTAGGGGGGCACCCACAGAGACTCTTCTGTATTTACAATAAACAAATCTCTCTTTTCATGGAGATGCTTGCATCATTGAAGAAGAAGAGCCTTGTCCCACAAAATATATGGAACTCCAAGCTGTTTTGACATGATATTGAGTGCTTGAAGGAGTCGATGTTTAACTCCCTCATTAGGGATTTAAATTTGTAAAAAAGAATCAGACAGTAGTGCCATCATTTGCAAAAGCCAGTTCACATACAAGAGCTAGATGATCACTTCCCCATTTCTGCAAGATGAGGGAGAACTTGCTAAGGACACAGATTCAAAAAGCAGTGGATAAATGTGAGAGTAACTATAGGTACACTAACGATAATTGTGTGGCGGATCAAAGATATCATGTCTGACTTGCTGAACGACTGACTGCTTTATTTCAACAGAAAGCGACAGATCAAAGTTGCATTTGAAAATTAAAAGTACCTCATTGGGAAGCCCTGCGCTTCTCAAAATATTAATTGGTAAGGTTTCAAGAACTCTCACAGGGATAAGTCCCTTTGTATGCCTGTGAAAAAAATGAAATCAGGACAAAAAATTGCAGACGCAGACTGTGTATTCTGCATTTTTATAATATGTAATCAGATTACCATATGTAATCAACAGTTCCCATAAACTTGGAGTGGTACGAAGTTGCCAAGGGTTCTCCTCTGTTGTCTCTCAGGCGACGGCTCCCCTAAATAATTTAACCAAGTTATATTATAAGAAAAACTATTTTTCACCTATATTTATTTCTTTATAGCAAATAGCTACTACAGATGGCCAATGTTTGGTGTAATGGTAAAAAATTTGGACATGAATCTACAAGAGAGCAAGTTCAAATATAGACAGCCACTTCATTGGAAAATACTGAAGGCAGGAATACCTCCAAACTCTCTCCCATAACCCAAATTTAATAAGATTACACCATAGTAATGACACTAAGTTAACAATGATGTCCCTGAAAAAGTTGCAAATGAGTATATAACAAGAAGGCAAGTAGAAAAGGAAAGGAAAAAAAAAGATCTAAAAGCTTACTGGAACCCCAAGATATGCACTGTAGAGTTTTAAATCATGTTGAAGATGTGTGAGTGCTTCATTTCCAGCAGCTAGTCTTAATTCTTCATCACTCCATCTATACATCAATGACCTTGAGAAAGGCACAACAGGTAGTTAAATGAGCCATTACTATCTCACTGAACAATATTTCCAAACAAGATGCTAATTAAAGATAAAACAATTTTGCATCCATGGAATCAAAATCTACAATCTTAAACAACATCCAAAACAGCATAATTTCAAAGTATTTTTAACCTCGCCACATTTTCATCCCGGGATTTCAAGTCTTTCTGCTGTGGTGGACATTCAAGCTGCCCAGAAATATTCCTACGGTCATGTAGTAGGATTTCCAACTGCCAAAATTCATGCAGCACATAGCAAAAGAAGTTACAACTATGGGGTACTTAGGCATCCAAGTCGAAAGACAAATGAAGAAAAAAACTATGACCTTGATGTAGTACAATAGCAAAACTGACCTCAGAAGCAGTGAGAAACTGATAAATAGCACTCTGATCATCAGATAAAACAATACTGAAGTTAGAAGTTTGCACTGAGGTTCACATGGTACAGGGTAACTGTCAAAATGATAAGTAGGTTGCACAACCTAACCTGTGGTAAGCTATTTAAATCCCCACCAATTATAACAGGTATGTTGCCCCATTCTTGTGATAATTTGTATGCTCTTTCGAGAAAAATTCGAACCTATATCATGGAGCGGTAAATGCATGTTAAGATATCATGTGTCAAACTTCCAATAATATTAATAATGACGGTCCTTGTTTTCACTGAGGAAATGACTGGCATTCCAAACAGTTCCCAATGGGAAATAAAAAATGTAACACCATCCTGGTGCATGGAGAATACATGGGGAGAGGTATAATCTTCAAACTGTGAGATGCTCTTGGTTTCTTCATTAAGGGGGAGCGGGGGCAGAGTATTTAATACCTGGCCTAGCTTGATATCTCCACGGTTTGGGTTGAAGAGAACATGTATATTTCCAACCACTAAGCTTCGCCTTTTGGGGGATGCTGTCCTATATATGTGGTGACATGTGAGTGATCAGCTTAATCATGTGATTTCAAGAATAACTGATTAAGATGAGTTGAAATAAGAACCATTAACATAAAAAGGAAGCCAAATTCTCCTCCTCTTTCATGTAAACAACAGCACCCTAATGTGCAAGATCATAAGATGATATTTCCACAATAAATATCAAATTGGAAACACAAGAAACACACCAATATAACGAGCATAAGCTTTAATGAGTACAAAATATAAGTATATCCACCAAAATAAAAACCCTGAATATTACTAGTAGAGAAAGTGTTAGTTAATGCCAAATTGTTTCTTGGACACCTTATACGAAGCATAAAGATTAACTGTGACAATTTAGAAGATCCCAGCATATTTTTGGGTAGATAGGAGCTGTTCATAAATTCATATTACATATATGCCCAGTAGTTTTTACACACTAAACAATGGGGTATAATGCATTTGAAACTCACTTTGATGCTTCCGTACCCAAGCCAGTCTCTGATTGATTTTCATTCATCTGCATATTTCAGGAATTGGAACTAATGAAACCACCATAAGTTTAACCATTGGCAAGAAGTCTGTAAAAAATGAATATGCCTCCCAACAAAAATTGTCTTTCAGTCATATACAAAATCAAGGGATGCATAGTACAAGAAATAACATAAAAGCGACATAGCGGGGACTCTAGATCCAAGACAGTTCACACACGCGTATAATTGAAGATGATGAGGAATAACTCAACCCTAAATTACTAGATTTTACTTGGGTTTATTATCAGGCATAGATTGTTATTTTGTTGGACAATTTTATTTGTGAGCTATGAGCCCAATTATTGGTTGTTTTAAGGTTTTACTATTTATATGTTCTTTTTCTACATGTTAGAAAGATTATGATGAATTGATAAAAAAAAAAAGTTACATACTTCTGTTTTTCCAACCCCCACTCCATTCTTTCTCTTCTCCAACCCCTCTCTTATAATTCTAAGTTTTTCTTCTTTTAAATCTCTTTTTTTATCTCGCATCAACTTTGGTGACAAAGCACAGTTTTTCAAGTTATTCTCACAAATAAACAATTCATCATCACCACCAAAATTCAATCACAGCTAATAAACCCTAAAATGTGTGGGAAGCTCTCATCAAAAGTGATCTAAAAAACTGTCAAAAAAAGGGGGGGTAAGATCAATTTTCCTGTTTGCATCAGAAATCAACAAAAGACTCCCCAGGCAGCTCCACTGGCTGCCACACTCACCCATAGTCGAACCCACCACCACATCCAACAGAACACAAACCATAATGGCCACGACCACTCCCAACTCTATCCCAAAAAAATACCCTCACGTGACACCGAATAACCAAACAACGCCACTAGCGCAGACAGCCATGCCAATAGTGACCCATCACCAGCTGACTATCTTAACCACTACAAACCACCAACACGCCACCAAATCACCACCTCTAAATTTTGCTAAACCCTTGCCCAAATAGCCCTCAAAACCACTATAGAACCTAGTACCTTTAGAACACAGCAATCCCAAAGAGAAGCCACCATAGAACCCAATCGCTCTCTTCAAACACCAGAGACAATACCACCAAACCAGTCCAACAGCCCACCAACAGATAAGCCCTTCATCATCCACTGGTGTTGACAGAGCAGAGATACAAGACAACCACTAGCATTCTCTTTGGCCTGTTTATATGCAGCATCCAGCTTCTTATTCTTGTTAGGTGTGCTTGTCAACACACTATATCTGATGCTCTTGTATATGTTCTACTCACTGAATGATTTAATGACAAAGAACTTTGCATCTGATTATACTTCAGCGAAGTCTTCCTTGGCAGACTTGGGTCAAATCAGAGCATGAGAGAGAACTGTCAAATTCTCTTTTTAATTTATTGTTGAATTCCATAACATTGCTTTATTTTATTTTGGGTAGGTCATGGCTATATGATTTGGACATCACCATTTCTAGTCAGTCAAATTCATATTCTTTCACTTTGAAGGGTATAAAGATCTAGCTCATTGGATTGCCATCAAGACCCAATAGTGAGAACAAAAAAAGAGAGAGAATGTGAAAGAAAAAGGACTTAACAAATGAGTTTGAGAGAGAGATTAAAGGGAATTTGGTGTATCTACCTTAGTGATAGAGGAAGTTTCAGGAAACTCTATAGTAAAACCACTTAAGGAGGTAGTTGTGCTATTGGAAAAGTTTCAAAATAGTTTTCCTCCTAAGCTCCCTGATTCCATGCCCTCTATGCTTAACCTTGACCATGTCAAAGATTTTGAGCAACCTCTTAAGCTCCCTAATGCCTTACCTCCTATGCTTGACATCCAACATGTTATAAATTTTGAACAATTTGCAGAGCTATATGAATCCTTACCTCTTATTCATGATAAGAAAGATAAGGATGGTCTTGATTCACTAGAATGTGTCTATTGTCTCCTTACATTGAATGTCTAAGTCAACTAAATATTTTGTATGTAGAGATTTTCATGTTGAGATTATAAAACAAATTCGAGTAAATAGTACAATACAAATTTCAAGTTAATTTACATAAGAGTAATGATACATTTAATATTCAAGATTTTTTTTCATGCCACATTAAATTTGAATGGTGTATACTCTTTAAACTACTCAAAAATTGTAGATGAGTAGTTTTAGACCATCTAAAGTGTTACAAATGGTTGAGTCAAGTATTTATGTCATTAACCTACCACCAAATTTTAGTATTATCCCTTCTTTTAATATTATGGACTTGGTTATTTATAAATTGCAAAATCCTATCCCTGATCATCTTTTTGAAACCCTTACCCCCATTACCCTTATCATTTGCACAAAAGGAATGCATTAATTCTATTTTAAATGCAAACATTATTTTTACGAGGGATGGTGAAGTTTAGTGAATCCTAGTTCGTGAGCTAGCCGACCAAATTGATTCATGCTATACTTATAATGATATGGAAGACATTGCAGCAACTTGATTTTGATCTTTAGGAATCTTTTAAGAGCCACCTATATTTGACGGGGATGAGTTCTCCCAACCCCGAGAGAAATGATAAAGACACCAAATTCAAGACTCAGTTTACACGTGTATAATTGAAGATGGAGGATAGTCCAACCCCTATGTTATTGGATTTTACATAGGTTTATTATTACACTTAGTTTATGTTATTTTGTTGGAGAATTTGATTTACTAAGCTATAAGCCCAATTATTGATTGTTATAGGGTTCTACTATTTATATGTTGTTTCTTCTAAATATTAGAGAGACTATGATGAATTGATAAAGAACAATACAGACTTTTGGTTTTCAAACCATTAGTTTCCTTCTCTTCTTCAACTCCAGTCTCTCTTCTTCAGACCTTTCCTTCAAATTCTAAGCTTTTGTTCATCTTTTATTTTATTTCTCTTACATCTCTCTTTTGTCCATCAAGACATAAACTCGTAAATGATATTAATGAAATCATCAAAATATCTTCCATTCCTTTGTGCATTTCACCGAGTTATCCCATCCAAAATTTGAAAATTGCAATGCTTTGAATGAAGCTTGAACAGAGGTCACAATTCATGCAATAGACCTTGCAATCTTTGAATCCAGACCACCAAGAAGAGCTTTCAATGTTAAAAAGAGCCAAATTATCATATTTCCATAACTTTTACCAACATGAGCACACTTAAACCTCAAATCTTAAATGCATCTAAAATCAATGCTGTAAAAGCTATGCAAAGAAGAAGTGGAAGAAGGGGATGTTTGGCACTGCATTTCAAAAGTGCTTTTGAAAAAATTTGAAATTTTTTAATTTTTATTTTTTACTTTAAATTAAAAAAAAATGGTGTTTTTAGATTATTTTCATATGCTGATATCAAAAAATGATTTTTTTTTTTAAAAAAACATCATTTTGATGCATTTATGAACGAAAAGCACTTTCAAAAGCAACCTCAACCACACTCCTAAGAAGAAGAAGAAGAAAAAGAAAAGGGTTTAATCCTGCTTGCATGTATTGTTGGGTATAGCATTTACTGATATAGCAACAGGAAATTAAAAGAAAAACATAAATAAGAAATACTAGTTACATGATGATAAAACAACCCAAAGGGGTTTAATCCTGCGCTCAGATATGTATCGTTAGGTATAGCATTTACTGAAGTAGCAACAGGAAATAAAAGAACATAAACAAGAAATAGTAGTTACATGATGATAAAACAACCCTTTGCATACCTTAAATACACAAAATTGAGCAACATTATTTCGAAGGCCAAAACTCTGGAACTCTACATGTTCTTCATGCAAGAGGGTGAATCTGTAAGGAGAATATGACTTGCTAAATGTTGTATATACAAAGGAAATATGAGAATAAGGAAATGAACACGTTCATTTTCTGGATTCAAGAAAATCGGTAGTCTACATTCTAAAGCAACATGGTGGTAGAAACTCAAACTTATGAAAATGTAAACATGCGTTCTCATGGTAGAGCAAAATTAAAATCTCGACCAAAGTAATTCTAATGGTGACAAACCTCCATTGGATATTGGGCAAGACAAAATTAAAAGTAAAAAACATCCATAATTCTCATCACTGGACACGAGAAAGATACGTTCAGCTAATAACCAAGGACAATGTAATCTGACAACACAAACTAATAGCTCAAACAACATGCTTATATATCTTCCAAACTTAAAAGTTAAAACATGATCAGCCTAAAGAAGCCCTTACAATTTATCTTTCCAGAATACAGCACACCCATCACATGCTTCGCCGGTTCGAGCCTAAAGTAAAGGTGATCAATAGAACCACATTAATAAACCTTACCACACGAGAAGTTTGAAATAACTAATTCAATAAATACCTTGTAAGCACCTCTAAACCCATCCTCCTGTAGAAGATCATCTAAATCATCAAAACGATCGACTTCCTACAGCAGCAAAACTAGATCATCAAAATAACTAACAAGCATTGCTAATTAATTAATAAAGAAAAAAAAGACAAGTGAAGTTCAACCTGCCTGAAAACAGATTATCCCTGCATTGTAGTGATGCATCTCCTTATATATAAGCTCTTTTCGCCGTTCCCAATCCATGAATTCCGAAGGAATTTTGAAATATAAATCCGGATGCTTTGATGCATTTTCAACACCTAATATATTGTATGAAACAAACACTACTCTATCTGCAAAATTAAACACATAAGAACATTAAATTAAAAATTAAGTATCTGTCTAATCCTGATATATAAAACTAATACCTTCATAAGCGGAGGAATCGTGACATGAGAAGGTCCACTTGCGGTTAAATTCAAAATTACTGTCGTAATTATGACTTTTCTTGCGCTGAGTTGATTGGAATCTATTTGATAAAGAGACTGAGTTTTGATTTGAGCTATGAGGTTTAAGAGTTAGGGTTTTCTCAATTTTTGAGACTGATTTTTGCTTCTTTCTGTGATGGTATTGTTGTTTCTTATGAAAAGGATGCTTACGTTTGTTTTGTGAGGTGGCGCTTGAGTGCTCCATCGCTGGAGCTCGGTGGTTTAGGGATCTCATTTTAATGGATTTTTTTGTGATAGCGGTGGCGCGTGCCTGGGGGTATACCTGGGAGGGCAGTTAGGATAACTAATGGAGGAGTTTTAGCGCATATTTTGTTGATAGTGCAGACGGTGGAAATGGTCCTGCTTTTATCAATTTGTTTTAATTTGATCCTTGGGATTGTTTCGCAAACTTTAAAAAGTATTTTTGAAAAAAAAATTATTTTTATTTTTATTTTTATTTTTATTTTTATTTTAAATTAATATTTTTTGTGTTTTCAAATCATTTTGATATAATGATATAAAAAATAATTTTTTAAAAATAAAAATATATTATTTTAATATATTTATGAATAACAAATAATTTAAAAAACAACCTTAAATATAATATCAAATAGACATTATATAGTAATTTTTCCTTCTTACTCTATAGAATCTATTAACAATATCATTTGGTTATTCTATAGTTGACACTAGAAGGGTATGGTGTTTACAAAATACTCCAAAGCATTAAAGGCAATGTCATTACATTGCACTATATGTCTGTTTTGGAGTGTTGTTGAAGTTGCTTTTGAAATTGTTTTTCATTTAGAAATGCATCAAAATAATATTTTATATTTTAAAAAAATTATTTTTGACCTCAACACATCAAAAAGATCTAAAAACACCTAAATTATTTTAATTTAAAGTAAAAAATAATAAAAATATAATTCTTTTTCAAAAATGCTTTTAAAACGCAGTGTCAAACACCTATATGCTAAAAGAAATAGCAATTTACTGTTTGTTTCATCGTTGATAAAAATAGTATTTTATTGTTTTTTTCACCATTGATGAGTTTTTTTTTGTTGGATTGCTACCATGCGCTTGTAGGGTTTTTTTACTAGCCCTTGAATGATTGTTCATCATGATGATTATCCTTTTGGAATGAAATATTTGGGTGATGGGTGAAATTAACAAGAAATTCTTGTTTCTTAAGAGTAAAAAAGATGGAGTCATCACCTAGTATTTTGATTACTAGAAATCTTAATTAGTCTTATGGTTTAAATAAAGGGACTAGTTGCATATAAAAAATGGCATATTGCCCCTTATACACCTTAAAAGATAAGTTGTACTATTTGTTTGTCTAATACAAACAAAAATATTATTGTGTTTTCTAACTATTGGTTTATCTAAGGTTTAAGAAACATCATTTCTAATACGAAAATTTGTATCTTATCATATTAAAACTTAATCATTCTAATATAAAAAATATAAATATGATAAAAAAAAATATTCAACATCAAAAATATTTGTTCATAATCCCTGTCATAACCCAATTTTTGGGTTACTCCCTAAAATAAAATAAAAATAACAAAAATAAAATAAAAGAAGCCGGCGTGGGTAGAAAAAATCAATGTGGAAATTTTGGTTGTTTTCGCGAGTCCAATCGTATCTCTTTGGTTCCAAAATACAGATTTAAAGCAAAAATAATTTATCGCTGGATGAATCTGTGTAAAAACTAAGTTAAACGACATAATTATATAGGTTGATTCGATTTAATCATCGACCAACTTAACGTTTGATTATGATCGGGAATTAATTTAAGGTCCAGTTGAAGGATTTAATTAAGTGCAAGGACTTAATTATACTTTAAATTGGTCAAATTAATTTTATTAAGGGCTTAGTCAATGAGAAATCAACTTCTTGAATTTAATTTGGGCTCAATTGATGAGAATGGAATTTTCAGAGACCGATTCGAATTTTTAAGTCAATTATGCGAAATCAACGAATTGAAAATTTAACGGTCACTTAAGGGTTAAATCGCGCAAATCAGAAACTAGGGACCAAAATAAAAGGCGCACAAAGCTAAGGATGCTCTTGAAATTCTGACGTGGGTACAATTGCATAAAATTAAAAGTTTAAAACCAATTGGGGATGCAATTAGAACAATTGCAAATTAAAGGACCAAATTGCAATTCCTCAAAAGCCAAATTTGCATGTTCCTACACTGTTCCGACACTTGAACAGTGCAGGAACACGGTGTTGCAGCCTTCTGCCCTCTGCAAATGCAGAGGCTGCAACCCTCAGCCCTCTGCAAATGCAGAGGCAGAGGTAGCAGCCTCATGCAATGTGCATGAGGAGTGCCCCGGTCCCCTATAAATAGAGGCGGAGAAACGAGCACAAGAGGGAAGAAAAGAGGGGAGGAAAATGAAAACTGGAGAGTAACAAAAAAAAACGAGTAACAGCTCTCTTTGCAGCTCTTTTCTCTCCCCGATCGTTTCTCTCTCTCTCTAAAAACAGCAACTCCAGCCACCGTATCTGACCACCGTGCATCACCCCTTCACCACCAGAAACTCTCCCCTCCACGCCAGACGCCCAACCATGGTCTCAGGCGAAGACAGCAGCAGCAGCACTCGGCACAGCAGCAACAGACCGACACTTCAAGAGCTCCCTCTGGCCACCACAGGCCACCGTTGACGACACCACAACCACCAGGACAACCACCTCGACTTTAGCTACCCGACCATACCAACAGGTGCGCTTTTCGCCACATTTGAATTTTGCACTATTCATCGCCTTCAACCTCGTCCCTGCATGCAGTGGGACGTAATCGTCCCATTGTTCATGTAGGGCGGGGCATAAGTGGATGGGGCCGGGCTTCTGTGCCTGGCCCGAACGTGCACGGGTATGGGCCATCATTTTGGCCTAGACCCCGAATGAGGTGGGTTCCAGCCCGTGAGGGCTGGAAGCCCAGCCCACTCAGGCTAGGCTGTCAGCCCACTGCGGCTGACAGCCCAGTCCACACCTGTCTGGGCTTCCAGCCCACGATGGCTGGAAGCCCAGCCCACAGACTTCTGGGTTTCCAGCCCAGCCCAGAAAAAAAGAAAAAAAATAAAAAATTACAAAACACAAATTGAAAAAAAAAAGTATTTTTAGTTTTTTTACTACTGTTATTATTACAAAATAAATATATAAAAAATGTATTTTTTTTATGCATACGGCCAAATTCCATGATATTTCCATACATATTTGTTGTAAAAATTATGTTGCATCTTGCTCATATTTTGAAATGAAAATTGGATATCGTAACCGGTTTATGATTATCCGTTGGAATTTGGCCAAAATGTCAAAAATAATTATAAATATTTTTGTTTCATCTATTAGGGTGTAAATTTACATTGTAAAGTACACCCGCGGATAAAAATAAATAAATTTTACCACGGTGTAAATTTACATTGTAAAGTACACCCGTAGATAAAAATAAATAAATTTTATCACGGTGTAAATTTACATTGTAAAGTACACCCGTAGGTAAAAAAGATTTTTACCACGGTGTAAAATTACATTGTAAAGTACACCCGTAGATAAAAAAACTTGTAGCTGCGGTGTAAAATTACATTGTAAAGTACACCCGCAGACAAAAAAAATGTATTTTTGAAAATGCAGTGTAAAATTTTTAACTTAGAAAAACAATCAAACAACAATGCAGCTTACCTTAGGTAGGGTGCACTGGGGGTGATGCGTCTTCCCCTTGCACAACAAGTCCCCTTACCCAAGACTCTCGCAGACCAATAGGTTTTCCTAGTCACCGTAATACTAGGTGGCGATTCCTAATAATTATAGTCGTAAATTTTACGGCTATAAACAACCCCATTTTCACCACGCACTGTTGTCTCCCCCAAATCAAGGGGTGATTGGCGGGGCGCGAAGCGCGTAGAAAAATCGTCGTCGCGACAATCCCATATATTAAAAGAAAAAAAATTAATGTTTTCAAAATATATGATGAAATAATTTTTCATGAGGCATATTTCACTATGTGTATTTATGTTCAAATATTTTTGGATGGAAATTTGACAGTAAAGATATTTGTTGAGTGAAATTTATTTGATTATACCAAATTAATAAAGACATGATTATATAAAGATATAGGTATGAGAATCTTCAAGTCAAGTTTGCATCCAGGAATCCAAAGCTTTATTCTGGTGTAGAAAATTCCTATAACAATGATACTTTGACATCTACATATGATGCACATCTTGTTATCATAAAAAGTACAAAAAAAAACTTATAAATGATTACAATATTTGGGATAACATATATTTTAGTCAATTTGTGTTTATATGGATTTGAGATGTGGATGGTGAGATTTTATAAGCTTAAGTGTTTAAACAGTTGTCATTTAGAGAGAAAATTTAAAGGAAGTAGAATTTTATGAGAGAAAATAAGGAGATTAAGGGAAGAAGAAAGCTTGGAGAACTTGCTTTTGAAAGACATTAGTAATTGGTAAAGTATTTTAAACTCATTTGGGTTAATTTCCTTGAATTTTATTGAATTCCTAGAATTATATAGTTAAGGTTCATTGTATAAAGCTCATTTTATAATTTGATTGTTAGGATTGTTAAAATTGGAGAAATAAGTGTTATGGATGTAAATTGGTGCTAAAAAAAAATAAAAACATTGATGGGGAATGGCTCCTTGCATGGCTGACCAGCATAAGAGAAATGAAAGATTTAATACTTTGATGCATAAGATAATTAGGGTAGAAAAACATAATATATGAGTAGATGTTTTGAAGGGTGATAAGCATAATATCAAGGTTAACTAACATATTGGAATTTTAGTAATTGTTCATGAAGACATGAAATCATAGAGGAAATATGTTAATGAATGTGTTTTGGTTATATGATACCTAAATGGAGTAGAATTTGTATTTTAAACTATGTTAGATGTAAAGAAAAAAAATGGGAAATTGGTGTTGGTAAAAATATTAGTGGTGTGATCGGGTATATTTTGAGTCTTGAGAGTATTAAGATTGAGAAAGGATTGAAGAGTAAACTTATGTACTTAATATCTAAATACATTTAGGATTAAGGAAAAGAAATACTAAATATGACTATGAAATATGTGGTATAATATAAATTGGTTTAAACATAATTTTTAGGTATGTTATGAGATGAAATGAAGGAAATATTAATTGTGATATTTTCCAGGATTGGAAGAAATTTTTGTAGCGTCATCCTCAACAATTGGAGGAGCATGCCTAGTTGGAGATTTAGGTAGGTGTTGTTGCACCTTAATTTTGTTAATTGAGTATTTATATTCTTGCAATTTTATTTATATGATTTAATATTCATTAAGTAATTGTAAATAATTTGTAAAAAAGAGATGATTGTTTAAAGATGATAAATTTTAAATTCAGGATGATTAAATATATGAGGAAAAATTAAGATTGGTTATGTGTTAATTATGAAGAAGAGTTGTGTTAAAAAGATTGAGTATACGAGAGATTGACCTAAAAAGTGAAAGGGTATAATAATTGAAAGATTGTGTGAAGGAAAGAAAGTTTGGTTTGTTACTTCCATTACAAAAAAATGAGCTATTAAGTATGTTGTTTTCATCATTGAATAAAAACCAATGTTGTTGCTTTCATCATTAAATGACAACCATTGTTTGTTGTTTTGTTGCTGGATGGAAACCATTGTTAGTTGTTTTCGTTGCTGGATGTAAACTATTGTTATGTTGTTTTCGTTATGGAAACTATTGTTATGGAAGCCAATGTTTGTTACTTTTATTGCTGAATGGAAGCCATTATTTGTTGTGTAATGAAAGTTTCATGGAATAAAAGTAAAAATTTGTTGTTTATGGTTGATGGAAACTACTATACGTTACTTTCATCATTGAATGAAAGCCAATAATGTAACTTTTTCTTAGGAAATGAATATTTATATATATATATATATATATATATATATATGAAATTTGAAATAGGAATTGTTATGGAGGCTGAGTTATAACTAGATGATGAATTTGATAAATTCAACATAGAAAATGGTTTATCAAGGAAATGATATTGATGTGAAAGATAAGATAATTATTTGTACTTATAATTTGTTGAGTTTTATAAGAATAATTAGAGAATGAACTTAAGTAGTATATTATTTATTTATGTAATCTTATCATGCTGATTATAGGTTCTACACCATCATATTTAACGTGACAAAGTTGAATAGTTATTAGGATAGTTAATAATGGTAGGCATCTTTTGTCCTGATATATTCTTATGTGTATTAATTAGATTTACTTAGTTATTTTATAAATCCTTTTATAATTTTTAACAATTTTTATGTTGTAGTTTATTTATTTATTTTTAATTTATCCTTTAATATTATGTTATTTTGAGAATTATGATTTTTTTTTCTCTTCATTTCCTCTATGTTGCATTACATTACATTCTCATAATTTATCCTGATTTTATGTATAAGATCACAAATTTAACAAGTTAATTGTGGTGGACTCAAGTTATTTTCTTATTGCTTTTTCTTAATGATATATATATTTTTTTAATTTCAGCCTTCAATATTGGGTTGGTTGGATATTAAGTTGTGTTATTTTTTTGTTATTTTTTAATTGAATAGATTTTTATTTGACTTTGTGTTTTTATTTTCACCCTTAAACAACTCAATTGTTTTTATTTTTATTTTGAGCTTTATCTTTCTATATTAAATTCTTTGAAAATCAGGTTTCATGAAATTTTTTCATTGTGTTTTTTGTAGAGTTATCATTATCTAAAAAATTTAACTTTTTTCCTGGATTTCAACTTTGGATATATTGGAAATATATTTTCTTAGTATTTTTTTTATGAAATTATATCGGTTTCATGACCTAGCTGACGAGTTTAACAGATTAACCTAGGTTGACAATCTTATGACTTCACTTACCGGTTTGTGAAGGTAATCCAATTTGACTTGAGTAATTTTTTTATTCTTTTGTAATTTAATATTTTTTTATTTTTATCCGTGTATACTAGGTTAATTAAGAATTAGATTTATGTAATTTATTTTGATTTGTTTTCACAATCTTACGACTCAAGTCGTAAATTTGACATCATCTCAATATTTTAAAACAAAAATATTATATATTATTTTATCATATTAATATTTAAAACAAATATCAACAATGCTTGAATTTATATATGAAAATATCACTTTAGCCACGCTTATAAAACATTATTTTTTTAGAATTGTTTTTCTTTGTTTTTTTTTTAATTTTATTCTTCAATACTATGTTGGTTTGAGAATTGTGTTTCATAATTTTTATTTCCTTTATGTTGTGCTATATACTTGTCTCATTGATTATTTTTTTAATTTCAATCTTTAATATTATATTTATTAGAAGTAATACTTTTTTTATACATTTTTTATGAATTTAATTTAATTTAATGACCCAAACTTAACTAGTTAATCTTAGTGAACTAATTTTTTTTACTGCCTTTTCTAATAACTTTTTTTTTATATTAGTTGGAAAGCAAACTTTATAAATATTTTATAGTCACTAGATTATATTATTTTTTCCTCGAGGAAACAACTTCGTTTTCCACTGGGGATAAAAACCCTATGTGATTTCCCCACTTTAATTGTCTTTGCCTCCTCCTCTCATGGTTGAATTGTAAAAAACACAAACAAAAGGCTAATTCATCTTCCATTAAAACAAAGGTAACCCACACTCAAAACTTGTTTTTTTAAATCCTTGTAGGGAAGGCCATTGTGGCTGGGCATCGTTTGGCCAATAAATGAGTGTCTCTTGATGACATTACAAATCAAAAATAATTCACAAAGCTCGCTTAGCCCAAACATCATTAGCCTATTGAACTCCTTTTACTACCTTTGTTAGCTTTAGATGTATATTGTTCATTCTTCTTTTCTATTTTTTACCAAACACTTTTATGAAGTTTCTTCACCATTTCTTCATTTATACCTTTTGCACAAAGCTATGACAAATAAAATAATTTTTTTCCATGTAAAAAGTAAACTTCTTTAATTAGCATACATTTTTTTTTGCTCAAAACATGAAGCAAGCAATGCAAATACATGCTCATCTAATCTTTCCTTTGTTGTCCTCACTTTATGGTCCAAATGGATATGATGTACTAGGATCTCCTCTTAATACTCTAATGAACCTTGCAATTCTGACTTCGTTGAAACTTTGAAAACCGATGCATTCAATGTCTCTTTCAATGTCTGTCTTAGACCGGGTCATTGGACCATTTAAAACATGTAATAAGTCCTTGCTAGTGTTTCTAGGTTGGTTAACATCACAATTTGCCATTACACTGGCAATAAGCCTCATTAACCTGTTCACATTACCTACTATTCAAAACTTTCTTCATGTTTACTAATCATGTTCTTCCCCACTTAACATCAATAATATGTTGAAAAGTAAACTAGAATTTTTTTGTTAAAAAATAAACTAGATTTTCATTTCTTTGAAACATAAATGAATTGGTTTATTATTGAAAAATTGATCAATTGGTTAAATAAAATGAACCAAACGACCGATTGAAAAATAAATAATCAAAATAAATTGTTTATTCTTTTTACTTTACCTTTTCACAATTTACATAAATGATTTATATACAATTATCTTACAAATTTAACATAAAATGTTTTCAAATATTAATAAATTAAATTCCATATATTTCTAATTAATACATAAAAGTAAGATTATGCAAATACTACTATGATTAGAAAAGTTAAGTGTGTTTAATAATATATTTAATTACATCTCAAAAAACAATACTGAAATTAGATTATATGATAAATATATGATATTCCTAAATTCTACAATAAGGTTCACTATCATGAATATTAAAAAAGAAAGTCGACTATAAACCCTTTATGGTAAATTTATCATTTAAATTCATGGTCATCTAATGAACAAACACCTCTAATACCACTCATTTACTACTCAATATTTTAAATGCGCAGTCATTAAATAAACTCTGATAATTGGGATGAATTATGTTATTTCATAATTTGTCAATTTTATTATTCCTTACATTTTCCAAAATTCAATTTTTACATTCTTTTACAATTATTTATCATTAAAAGTCTACTTTAAACATCATGATATATTAATTCAAATATATGTATAGGTGTGTAATGCTTGACTGCTGCTAAAATTCAACTTGTACTCCCTAACCACAGTTAAGTAATTCTCATGCTACCTTCTATATCCACAAGCACATCATATCATTTTCTTACTCAAATTACAATTTCATATCAACAAGTATAGTTTTGTTTTTTCCATTAATTACTTTGAAGCAACCATATTATTCAATAATTTTAACCACATTAACTTAGTGTTTTGCCTGTATTTTATATATAAAATATCTTGATATTATTTATTTTATGTTTTAAAGATAGTTTTGGATAAAAGATTAAAAAGAGGAAATTGCTAAATTTGACCATCAGTTAATGTTTTATGCATACTTCAGCTATTGAGATGGAAATGAAGTGATTCTAATGTCATTAGAAATCTAACATCCATATTTTTCTGTAAATATATGGAAAGAAAATTAAATAAATAGAGAGAATGAAAATCATTGCCTTCAAATTCAAATCTTTTATTCTGCCAATATTAACCTTTGCCCATTCTGACTTCTGTAGTATCCTGAACTACATATGTCCATTTGATGCAAACTCATGTTTTTTTATTCCTTAAGTTCAATTAGGCTTGCAAGCTACTAAGTTGAAGGCAAACTTTAGAGACAAAGTTAAGGGATGGCTTTGGTCTTTATGGAAACCGACATTATATATATATATATATATATATATATATATAAAGAAAAACAACTAAAGAAAAGATACTAAAACTTAAAGTGTACGACGATACGTTAAATATTTTTTATTGGACTTATTCTTAACTTCTAAACAACCAAGGCTTTTTAAAAAAGAAATTGAAACTCAAGTTCATTTCAATCAAGTAATTTCAAAAACCAAACATTTCTAATTCATAAGCCATTTAAAGTCAAATTGTGCATATTCAAAGATGTCTAATAAGAGTACGATAACACCAACAAAGGGTAGTGCAAGGTATGATGATGAGAATAGAGAAACATGATAACAAAAGTGATAGATTGTATGAAATAGGATCGATAAAAAAGAACCATGTCAATAGGCATGAAAGATGCATTGATACTAATTTTGATTAGTATAATGATAATGCTTGAAAGATGGTGATCTTAAAAATGTTCATGGTTCCATGCTTGACATGGTAGTACAAAATAATATTATGAAAACTGAAGTTGTTAGTTTCAACCTAAAAGTGATGAGAGAGCACATCTCCTAGAAGTTCAATTAGGCTTGCAAGCTACTAAGATGAAGGCAAACATTAGAGATGAATTTAAAGGATGGCTTTAGTCTTTATGGAAAACGACATTATAAATGTATATATAAAAAGTAAAAAATTAAAGAAAAAATAATAAAACTTGAATTGCACGACGATACTTTAAACATTTTTTACTGGACTTATACTAAGCTTCTAAACAACCAAGGCTCTTTTAAAAAAAAATTGAAACTCAAGTAGTTCATTTCCACCTACTAGTAAGTTCATAACCCATTCAGATCTTGAACTAGATCATAACAATTTAGAATAGTATGCTCAAGTAGGATACTCAAATCTAACATTTCTAATTCACAAGCCATTTAAAGTCAAATTGTACATATTCAAAGATGTCTGATAAGAGTACGATAACATGAATAGAGGGAGGTGTAAGATATGCTAATGAGAATAGAGAGACATGGTAACAAAAGTGATGGATTGCACGAGATGGAGTTTAATGAAAGATAACCATGTCAATAGGAATGAAAGATGCGTTGATGCTACTTTTGATTAGTATAATGATAATGCACATATTAAAGATGGTGATCTTAAGAATATCTATGGTTCCATGCTTGTACAAAACTCCATGCTTGTACAAAATAATTTTACAAAACTAAGTTATTAATTTCAACCTACAAGTGACGAAATACCAAGTGATGAGAGAGCACATCTCCTAGAAGTTTAATTAGTCTTGCAAGCTACTAAGTTGAAGGCAAAGATTAGAAACGAAGTTAAGGGATGACTTTGGTCTTTATGGAAACCAACATTATATATATATATATATATATATATAATGTTGGTTTCCATAAGCTTGAATAGAGGGTGGTGCAAGGTATGCTGATGAGAATAGAGAGACATGGTAACAAAAGTGATGGATTGCACGAGATAGAGTTTAACGAAAGATAACAATGTCAATAGGCATGAAAGATGCGTTGATGCTTATTTTGATGCAAATGTGAAAGATGGTGATCTTAACAATATCCATGGTTCCATGCTTGTACAAAATAATATTACAAAAATTCAAGTTGTTAATTTCAACCTACAAGTGATGAAATACTAAGTGATGAGAGAGCACATCTCCTAGAAGTTTAATTAGGCTTGCAACTACTAAGTTGAAGACAGATTAGAGATGAAGTTATGGGACGACTTTGTTTAAACATTGTTTATTGGACTTATTCTCAGCTTTGAAATAACCAAGGTTTTTTTAAAAAAAATTGAAACTCAAGTTGTTCATTTCAACCTCCAAGTAATTTCAAGAACCATTCAGAATTTAAACTAGATCATAACAATTGAGAATAATATGATAAAAAAAGGTTACTAAAATCTAACATTTGTAATTCAAAAGCCATTTAAAGTCAAATTGTGCATATTCAAAGATGTCTAATAAGAGTACGATAACACAAATAGAGGGTGGTGCAAGGTATGTTGATGAGATTAGAGACATGATAACAAAAGTGATGGGTTGCATAAAACTAGATCATAACAACCAAGGCCCTTATAAAAAAAATTGAAACTCAAGTTGTTCATTTTAACGAACAAGTAATTTCATAACTGATGCGAACCGGCCCAAAAACACCAGCATGGACCCATTACATGATTAGGGGCTTGGTTCGTGGTTTTCAAAGTTTCACCCAAGTCATAATTGAAGGACCATTGAAGTATCTATGTGTAGGAGGGGTCCAGCCCAACTTTATTTGGGCCATGAAGTGAGCACAGTGAAGGAGCCAAAAGAATCCTATTACAACTTGGAAACATGGATTGATGGGCTGAATGGAAGAGAATAAATAAACCTTATGGGCTTTATTTAATTTTGTTAGCTACAGCCCAAGGCTTGTTTGGGCTTAATTAAGACTTTGTTTTCAGCTAGGATCCAAGACTTGCTTGGATTAAGTTATGGGCTTTCAATTTAGGATTTTTGGGTCAGTTTTGACTGGACCTCATTTAAGTCCACATAAGGGGTCCATTAGGGTTACTTTTAAGAACTATTTAAACACATGTAACCCTAATTTCGGCAGCCATTGATTAATTTTAATTCTGAACTTTTCAGTTTATGTGTGAGAGTGATTCTTGCATTCTTCAGTTCTTGAACGAACTGAATCCGACTTATCGAAGATTAACTGGCTTCGTGGCGTCATTCTACTCATTCCAATAGTGCTGGTGCCTTGGGGCAGGTTTCCATTGTGTCACACTCCTATCAGACCTATTTCGGCTTTCCGGGATCAGATCTCATTCTTGGTTGTGGGTTGCGTGACCACGTGATCACGAGGTTCACATCAGGTGGTATCAGAGCTAGGCTCCGAAACAAGGTCATATCATTTTGTTATTTTCGTGCTTTTTTTTAGTGTTCCTTGAAGTTTCCAGTGTTTGTGTTCATCTCCCTGTTCTTTGTGTCAGCGTCATCTAATCAGAAAAAAAGAAAAGACGTTCCATTTCATCATTTTCTGTCTCTTCATTTCAGTATATTAAGACAAAAAAAAAAAACAGAAAAGAAAAGAAAAGAAAGAGAGATAGAGGCATTAGTTGAAATTTGAAGAATCATTGAAATCTTGCCGTAGAAAACACTACTCAGGGGAAACATAAGCAAAGCACATCGGAATCAATTGAAAATTCATATTCCATCTATTGGGGTTGAGATAGGATCATATATCAAATGTGGGCTTATTCTAGTATTGATTTGTTGAGGTTGTTTTTCGAGATTCATTTTTGCCGCAGAAACACTACCTTAGTGAACCCTTAGACAAACACTTTAGAATCAATTGAAACTTTATATTCTATGTCCTGGGGTTGATATCGCATGATATGTTATATTTGAGCTTATTTCGATATCATATACTAGAGTTTTCAATTGGATGTTCATTTCTGCCGAAATTGAGCACACAAGGGGTTGAGTATCTAGAAGTACGACAACGACCTATAATTTGAGAGGTGTTTTTAGTTTGGTATTGAAATTATAAATATTGAATTTGAGGTTATTTCGAGGTCGTTTAGTTTGGGTTTCAATTTTGTTACCTAAAAATTGTGTAAGAGGTTAGATTCTGCTCAAGTCTCAAAAAGTAATCCTTACTGTTTAGTTTTGTCCAATTCTCTATTTTTGTTCTATTTTCCGTTATCCAGGAGTCAAGTAATTGTTTTCGCTAGTATTTGCTTCTGTTTTATTTCGTGTCTTCGTATCGTCCACAATTCATACGGATTTGCATTGCTACTCGTGAAATCGTAATTGTACTTTTGTTTTGCTTTGTTTTCAGTATTTTTATTGCTTCTTGAGTGTGAAAATCATAATTAGAGTGCGCTGCGAATGCTAATGACTTTGATTTGTTGATTTTAGTTCCGAAAGAACAAAAAGAAAGCAAGTTGTGAGGTAAAAGGCGTAGTGAGCTTATTATAGTGAAAAGCCTTGATTTTGTTTGTGTGATACACGAGCGTTGTGAGGTAAAAGGTGTAGTGAGCTTATTAGAGTGAAAAGCCTTGATTTTTTTTGTGTGATACACGAGAGTTATCAAGATATATTTTTTTTGCTACTAACCAAATTTTGCAGATTCAAAGAATGTTTGAAAACAACCAATCAACGACACAAAACGCTGATGTAGCATTCCAATTACGAGCCTTATGTCAGCAACTCGAGTTGTTGTCTAGGATGAACATGGATCTGACAGATGATTTGAAATGGATAAAGAAACAGAATATTGGGGCTGATCGCAGAGGAAATACGGTCCGTAAGGCTGTACCGAATACCAGATCTGATTTTTACAAGTTTGTTCATGAAAAGACAGATGTAGGTGAAGATGACTATGATGGTGATATCGAATCTGGAAGTGACAAATCTTATTGTGAAGGCATGCCACTATTGAAGGATAGTGAGTGGGATGAGGTAGCATTAACGGTTGCGGCGTCCTTGGTTATGAGGTCTACACTTCAGGTTCAGGTCAAGGAAGATGAATCTGATCAACAAAAAGAGAATATCTTTCAGACGCGTTGTTACGACCAAAGCAAGGTGTGTGGTTTAATTATTGATAGCGAAAGCTGTATTAATGGTTGCAGTACAACCCTTGTTAGTAAACTGAAATTGAGTACTGTTAAGCATGCGAAACCATATAGATTGCAATGGCTGAATGGTGGTGGTGAAGTGAAAGTGACTAAGCAGGTTGTGGTCCCATTTTCGATTGGGAAATATGTTGATGAAGTTCTGTGTGATGTGGTGCCGATGCAAGCAAGTCACATCTTGTTGGGGAGACCATGGCAATATGATAAGAAGGCAGTTCATGATGGGGTTAGAAATCGATATACCATTGTAAAAGATGGTAAAACCATCACTCTTGTACCTCTTACACCCAAACAGGTGCATGATGATCAAATAAAGCTAAAACGTGAGTATGATGAGGCAGTGGGGAGAGAAAATCAAGGTGAGGGTCAAGGGGAGAGAATACCATCGGATGCGGCCAAAACCCAAACCACTGTAACCCATTCAGATAGTCATCCAAACACAAACAAATCAGACCATTCAACCACAACTCAAAAATACCCAAACCTGGTCGAGAGTGGAGGTAAGACAAGAGGACTGAAGAAAGACAGGAAGAGTGATGAAAATTGTGTGGAAAAAGTAAAGAAACAATGAAGTTTTTATGCTAGAGAGGGTGAGGTCAGATCTGCATATCTCACTAACAAGCCAATGATTTTACTTGTGTACAAAAAGGCTTACTTTAATAATAATGATCTTGATCATATGGTGCCTAGTGCTATTATTTCTTTGTTGCAGGAGTTTGATGATTTGTTCTCCGACGATACTCCAAGCGGAATACCACCATTGCGGGGGATTGAGCATCAGATTGATTTTGTATGTGGAGCTTCAATTCCTAACCGACCATCCTATAGAAGGAATCTAGAGGAGATGACTGGGCTTCAAAGGCAAGTTTATGAGCTAATAGATAAGGGATATATTCGTGAGAGTATAAACCCGTGTGCTGTACGCGTGCTACTCATGCCTACGAAGGATGGAACATGGAGGATGTGTGTTAATTGTGGAGCCATAAACAACATAACGATTTTGATTTGAGGTCAAATCCTTTCGAGGAGAGAGGGGATGATGCGAACCGGCCCAAAAACACCAGCACGGACCCATTACATGATTAGGGGCTTGGTTTGTGGTTTTCAAAGTTTCACCCAAGTCATAATTGAAGGACCATTAAAGTATCTATGTGTAGGAGGGGTCCAACCCAGCTTTATTTGGGCCATGAAGTGAGCACAGTGAAGGAGCCAAAAGAATCCTACTACAACTTGGAAACATGGATTGATGGGCTGGATGGAAGAGAATAAATAAACCTTATGAGTTTTATTTAATTTTGTTAGCTACAGCCCAAGGCTTGTTTGGGCTTAATTAAGACTTTGTTTTCAGCTAGGATCCAAGACTTGCTTGGATTAAGTTATGGGCTTTCAATTTAGGATTTGTGGGTCAGTTTTGACTGGACCTCATTTAAGTCCACATAAGGGGTCCATTAGGGTTACTTTTAAGAACTATTTCAACACATGTAACCCTAATTTCGGCAGCCATTGATTAATTTTAATTCTGAACTTTTCAGTTTATGTGTGAGAGTGATTCTTGCATTCTTCAGTTCTTGAACGAAGTGAATCCGACTTATCGAAGATTAACTGACTTCGTGGCGTCATTCTACTCATTCCAATAGTGTTGGTGCCTTAGGGCAGGTTTCCATTGTGTCACACTCCTATCAGACCTATTTCGGCTTTCCGGGATCAAATCTCATTCTTGGTTGTGGGTTGCGTGACCACGTGATCACGAGGTTCGCATCAATAACCCATTTAGACCTTAAACTAGATCATAACAATTGAGAATAAAAGTCATAGGATTCAATATGACTTTATAAAAAAAAAGTTTCATTTTCAATAAATTCAATGTTAAAAGTTGAAGTCGAATAAAAGAAAACTCAATTCATAAGACTTTAATAACTGAACAAAAAGAAAAATGAAAAAAATATAAAGTTCCATTCCCAAATAATCTAATTTAAGGAAATGTAATTAAAAGGAAAAATTAAATTAAATAAGATTGAAGTGTTAGATGATGAAGTTAAAAAAAATGAATTAAAAATGTACAAAAAAAATTTGAATCAATATGGCTTAACCTTCCAAACCCTTGATCTAGGTTAGCTCGATCAGGACAATCTCATGGAAAGCAACTTGAAAAGAACAAAATAAAAACAAAGTCAATCTGAGTCAGCATGTCAACCTTGTGATTTAGGTCATGAGATCAATATAATCTTGTAAAAAGAAAATAAAAATATTTTTGACATCCAATTTCCAACCAACTTATAGTTGAAGGTTCAAATAAAATAAAAACCAATTAGAAATAGTAGTAAAAACAAGATTTGATATCACTCAATTACTAGTTAAATTTGTGACTAGGGCCATAAAAGCATTAAAAATTCATAAAAATTAAATACAAAAATATAACGCACCACTTCCAACAAGTATATTATTGAAAGTTGAAATAAAAAAACAAGTTAATTCCATAAGACCAATATATAACCTAGTATAAAGCATGATTATCAAAAGAACCTAATATTAAAGGATAAAACTGGAAAAAAACTAAATAAAAAAAATTCAGTTGATAAAGGTTTAAACAAAAGAAAGAAAAACTAAACAAAAAAGAAAACAAATTCTTATGAATAGTTTTTATTTATTTATGTGGGACTACAATTACTTAGTCATAAAACAATAATCAAACATTATTGATGTGCTTTTTAAATATTGATATGACAACACATTTAATGATATTTTTTTTCAAATATTAAGATACCAACATGTCTAAGACTCAAGTGAAAGGAAATCAAAATACATTATAAAGATTAATTCCTAATCAATTTAATGTTAAAAGGATAAAACTAAAAAACTAAAATAAAAAAAATTAAATAACTACCCTAGTTAAGATGGTAAACTCGTAACACGGGCTATGAGATTAAGATAACCCATAAAAACAAATAAAAAAATTTATGAAGCTCAACCCTTAACGAACACAATGTTGAAAGATGAAATAAATGAAATCAATAAAAAAGATATATATATATATATATATATATCATGTCAACCTAGGTTAATCTGTTAAACTCGTTAGCTAGTTCATGAAACCGATATAATTTCATAAAAATCAAATAAAAAAACTAAGAAACTCTATTTCCAATATATCCAAAGTTGAAATCGAGGAAAAAAAACTAAAATTTGAGATCATGATAACTTTATAAAAAATACAATGAAAAAATTTCATGAAACCTAATTTTCAAATAATTTAATATTGAAAAATAAAGTTCAAAATAAAAAACAATTGAGTTGTATAAGGGTGAATACATTAAAAATCTATTCAATTAAAAAATTTTAAAATAAATAAATAGAGTCAACCTAAATCAACTTGTCAAGTTCGCAACTTTGTTCATGTGATTAGGATAACTCTTTAAAAACGATCTTGCTGTCTCTCTTTCTCTCTCGCACAAACACACAACAACAAAAAAGAATACTTAATTTTCAATCAACCTAATATTGAAGAATGAAATTAAAAAATATCATTAAGAAAAAGCAGTAAGAAAATAACTTGAATCCACCAAAATTAACTTGTTAAATTTGTGACCATATAAATAAAATCAAGATAAATTATGAAAATGTAATGTAATGCAACATAGAGGAAATAGAAAAAAGTCATAATTCTCAAAATAATCTAATATTAAGGAATACAATTAAAAATAAATAAATAAAATACAACATAAAAACCGTTAAAAGTATTTAATCATCCTGAATTTAACATTTATCATCTTTAAACAATCATCTCTTTTATACAAATTATTTACAATTACTTAATGAACATTAAATCATATAAATAAAATTGCAAGAATATAAATACTTAATTAACAAAATTAAGGTGCAACAACACCTACCTATATCTCCAACTAGGCATGCTCCTCCAATTGCCGAGGATGACGCTACAAAAATTTCTTCCAATCCTGGAATATATCACAATTAATATTTCCTTCATTTCATCTCATAGCAAACCTAAAAATTATGTTTAAACCAATTTGTATTATACCGCATAATTCATAGTCATATTCAATATTTCTTTTCCTTAATCCTAAATGTATTTAGATATTAAGTACATTCGTTTACCCTCCATTCCTTTCTCAATCTCAATACACTCAAGACTCAAAATATACCCGATCACACCACTAATATTTTTACCAACACCAATTTTCCATTTTTTTATGAACACATCAACATTAACAATTTTATCATTCATCTCCGTATCAGCTAATGCATCTCTAATGCACATATTTTTAGTTAAAATCTACACTATATGAGGAAGTAATGAAAATAAAACAACATGCATTAAAACATGATATAGACATGCGTTAAAATATTGAACTTCAGGGCTCTTAAAAAAAGCACAGTTGGACATTGATTCATCCAAAGAAATAGAAAGATCATCATATTTACCTGGAGATCCATGCTGCATGGAACAAAAATAGCACCACCACTAGAGATACTTCATGTCTTCTTCGGATAGAGATCACCTTACATAAACCAATTGCTCTTGATTTCACATTTAAGAATGCAAGTGAAGTCTCTCTAGTGAAAACCCGCACTGGTGGTAGAAGTAGAAGGTCCCGTCACCACATCGGCAATTTAATTTTTAGAATGGTGCCTCCCATCATAAAATTCAATTCGTATAACCTAATTTTTCAGAATAATACAAAAAATCAAAAAGCTCATTCAAACATCAGTAAACAGGAAAGAGAAAATTCACTTAGTCATTGCATGCATGATGTGTATATGCACAATTGAGTTAAAGAGAGGTAAAGGAAGACAACCCAGGCCATATTTATAATTGCAGTGAATTGGTCCAATTCATAAACTCCCAAATTGAAAATGTCACACAATAACAAGAAGAAATTAACTATTTGCATTGTTTGTCTCTTACTGTCGATTTCAGAAAAGTCCAGCCTTTCAACACTAACAATTTTATCATTCATCTCCGTATCAGCTAAACATATATGCTATATCAGGAAGTAAATAAAATAAAACAACCTGCATTAAAACATAATATAGAGATGTATTAAAATATTCAACTTTAGGGCTCTCAAAAAAGCACAGTTGGACATTGATTTATGCAAAGAAATTGAAAGATCATCATATTTACTTGGACATCCATGATGCATGGAACAAAAACAGCACCACCACATGAAATAGTTTCATGTCTTCTTCGGATAGAGATCACCTTACACCAATTGTTCTTGATTTCACATTGAAGGATGCATGTGCATTCTCTCTAGTGAAAACCCGTACTGCTGTTAGAAAGTAGCAGGTCCCGTATTCACCTCGGCATTTTTATTTGAAATTGGTGCCTCCCTTCATAAAACTCAATTAGTATAAACTAATTTTTCAAAACAATACAACATATCAAAAAGCTCAATCACACATCAGGAGAGAGGGAAGAGAAAATTCATTTAGTCATAGCATGCATGATGTGTATATGCACTATTGAGTTTCAGAGAGATAAAGGGAGAGAACTCAGGCAGAATTTATAATTCCAGTGAATTGTCTACTGGATAAACTCTCAATTTTGAAATGCCACAAAATAATAGGGAGAAATTAAGTATATCCAGTGTTTATCTTTTATGTCTCTATTTCAGAAACTCCATCCTAGCAAAACATGGACATGAAATGTCTTCCTATCAATACATCAGCATTAAAAACTGTATCATTCATCTCCATATGAGCTAGTATATCTCTAATGCACATAAGTTTGGAAAAACTACGCTAATGAGGAAGTAATGAAAATAAACTAGCATGCACTAAAACATAAGATAGACATGCGTTAAAATATTCAACTTCAGGGCTCTCAAAAAAGCACAGTTGGACATTGATTTATCCAAAGAAACAGAAATATCATTATATTTACTTGGAGATCCATGTTGCATGGAACAAAAACACCAACCACACTAGAGATAATTTCATCGCTTCTTCGGATTGAAATCACCTTACAAACCATTTGCTCTTGATTTCACATTGAAGGATGCGTATGAAGTCTCTCCAGTGAAAACCCCCACTGTTGGTAGAAGTAGAAGGTCCCGTCACCACCTCCGCAATTTTATTTGAGAATGGTGCCTCCCTTCATCATACTCAATTAGTATAAACAAATTTTTCAGAATAATACACCATATCCAAAAGGTCAATCAAACATCAGAAAAGAGGGAAGAGAAAATTCACTTAGTCATTGCATTCATGATATGTATATGCACAATTGAGTTTCAAAGAGATAAATGGAGAGAAAGCAGGCCGAATTTATAATTGTATTGAATTGGTCCAGTGGATGAACTCTCAATTTGGAAATGCCGCACCATAACAAGGAGAAATTAAGTATATCCATTCTTTCTCTTTTAGCGTGTCTATTTCAGAAAGTCCATCCTAGCAAAACATGGACATGAAATTTCTTCCTATCAACACATCAACATTAACAATTTTATCATTCATCTCCGCATCAGCTAGTAAATCTCTAATGCAAATATTTTCGGGAAAAATCTACGCTATATGTGGAAGTAATGAAAATAAAACAGCATGCATTAAAACAAATATAGACATGTTAAAATATTCAACTTCAGGGGTCTTAAAACAAACACAGTTGGACATTGATTTATACAAAGAAATAAAAAAATCATCATATTTACTTGGAAATCCATGATGCATGGCAGAAAAACAGCACCAACACTACAGATAGTTTCATCGCTTCTTCGAAAAGAAATCACCTTACCAACCATTTGCTCTTGATTTCAAATTGAAGGATGCATGTGAAGTCTCTCCAGTGAAAACCCGCACTGCTGATAGAGGTAGAAGGTCCCGTCACCACCTCGGCAATTTTATTTTAGAATGGTGCCTCCCTTCATAAAACTCAATTAATATAAACAAATTTTTCAGAATAATACAGCATATCCAAAAGGTCAATCAAACATCAGAAAAGAGGGAAGAGAAAATTCACTTAGTCATTGCATTCATGATATGTATATGCACAATTGAGTTTCAAAGAGATAAATGGAGGGAAAGCAGGCCGAATTTATAATTGAATTGAATTGCTCCAGTGGATGAACTCTCAATTTGGAAATGCCGCACCATAACAAGGAGAAATTAAGTATATCCATTCTTTCTCTTTTATTGTGTCTATTTCAGAAAGTCCATCCTTGCATAACATGGCAAATTTCTTCCAATCAACACATCAACATTAACAATTTTATCATTCATCTCCGCATCAGCTAGTCCATCTCTAATGCAAATATTTTCGGTAAAAATCTACGCTATATGTGGAAGTAATGAAAATAAAACAGCATGCATTAAAACAAATATAGACATTTTAAAATATTCAACTTCAGGGGTCATAAAACAAATATAGTTGGACATTGATTTATACAAAGAAATAAAAAAATCATCATATTTACTTGGAAATCCATGATGCATGGCAGAAAAACAGCACCAACACTAGAGATAGTTTCATCGCTTCTTCGAAAAAAAATCACCTTACCAACCATTTGCTCTTGATTTCACATTGAAGGATGCATGTGAAGTCTCTCCAGTGAAAACCCGCACTGCTGATAGAGGTAGAAGGTCCCGTCACCACCTTGGCAATTTTATTTTAGAATGGTGCGTCCCTTCATCAAACTCAATTAATATAAACAAATTTTTCAGAATAATACAGCATATCCAAAAGGTCAATCAAACATCAGTAAAGCAGGAAGAGAAAATTCACTAAGTCATTGCATGCATCATGTGTATATGCACAATTGAGTTTCAAAGAGATAAATGGAGAGAATGCAGGTCGGATTTATAATTGTATTGAATTGGTCCAGTGGATAAACTCTCAATTTGTAAATGCCACACCAAAACAAGGAGAAATTAAGTATATCCATTCTTTCTCTTTTATCGTGTCTATTTCAGAAAGTCCATCCTAGCAAAACAAGGACATGAAATTTCTTCCTATCAACACATCAACATTAACAATTTTATCATTCATCTCCGCATCAGGTAGTACATCTCAAATGCAAATATTTTCGGTAAAAATCTACGCTATATGTGGAAGTAATGAAAATAAAACAGCATGCATTAAAACAAATATAGACATGTTAAAATATTCAACTTCAGGGGTCTTAAAACAAACACAGTTGAAGATTGATTTATACAAAGAAATAAAAAAATCATCATATTTACTTGGAAATCCATGATGCATGGCACAAAAACAGCACCAACACTACAGATAGTTTCATCCCTTCTTCGAAAAGAAATCACCTTACCAACCATTTGCTCTTGATTTCACATTGAAGGATGCATGTGAAGTCTCTCCAGTGAAAACCCACACTGCTGATAGAGGTAGAAGGTCCCATCACCACATCGGCAATTTTATTTTAGAATGGTGCCTCTCTTCATCAAACTCAATTAATATAAAGAAATTTTTCAGAATAATATAGCATATCCAAAAGGTCAATCAAACATCAGTAAAGCGGGAAGAGAAAATTCACTAAGTCATTGCATGCATCATGTGTATATGCATAATTGAGTTTCAAAGAGATAAATGGAGAGAATGCATGCCGAATTTATAATTGTATTGAATTGGTCCAGTGGATAAACTCTCAATTTGGAAATGCCGCACCAAAACAAGGAGAAATTAAGTATATCCATTCTTTCTCTTTTATCGTGTCAATTTCAGAAAGTCCATCCTAGTGAAACATGGACATGAAATTTCTTCCTATCAACACATCAACATTAACAATTTTATCATTCATCTCCGCATCAGCTAGTACATCTCTAATGCAAATATTTTTGGTAAAAATCTACGTTATATGTGGAAGTAACGAAAATAAAACAGCATGCATTAAAACAAATATAGACATGTTAAAATATTCAACTTCACGACTCTTAAAACAAACACAGTTGGACATTGATTTATACAAAGAAATAAAAAAATCATCATATTTACTTGGAAATCCATGATGGATGGAACAAAAACAGCACCCACACTAGAGATAGTTTCATCGCTTCTGCGGATAAAAATCACCTTCCCAACCATTTGCTCTTGATTTCAAATTGAAGGATGCATGTGAAGTCTCTCCAGTGAAAACCCGCACTGCTGGTAGAGGTAGAAGGTGTCGTCACCACCTCGGCAATTTTATTTGCGAAAGATGCCTCCCTTCATAAAACTCAATTCATATAAACTAATTTTTCAGAATACTACAACAAATCCAAAAGCTCAATCAAACATAAAAAAAACGGAAGAGAAAATTCATTTAGTCATTGTATACATGATGTGTATATGCACATTTGAGTTTAAGAAAGGTAAAGGGAGACAACCCAGGCCATATTTATAATTGTTGTGAATTGGTCCAATGGATAAACTCCCAAGTTGAAAATACCGCACCAAAACAAGGAGAAATTAAGTATATCAATTCTTTATCTTTTACCATGTCTATTTCAGAAAGTCCATCCTAGCAAAACATGGACATGAAATTTCTTCCTATCAACACATCAACATTAACAATTTTATCATTCATCTCCGCATCAGCTAGTAAATCTCTAATGCAAATATTTTCGGTAAAAATCTACGCTATATGTGGAAGTAATGAAAATAAAACAGCATGCATTAAAACAAATATAGACATGTTAAAATATTCAACTTCAGGGGTCTTAAAACAAACACAGTTGGACATTGATTTATACAAAGAAATAAAAAAATCATCATATTTACTTGGAAATCCATGGTGCATGGCACAAAAAAGCACCAACACTACGATAGTTTCATCGCTTCTTCGAAAAGAAATCACCTTACCAACCATTTGCTCTTGATTTCACATTGAAGGATGCATGTGAAGTCTCTCCAGTGAAAACCCGCACTGCTGATAGAGGTAGAAGGTCCCGTCACCACCTCGGCAATTTTATTTTAGAATGGTGCCACCATTCATCAAACTCAATTAATATAAATAAATTTTTCAGAATAATACAGCATATCCAAAAGGTCAATCAAACATCAGTAGAGAGGGAAGAGAAAATTCACTTGGTCATTGCATGCATGATGTTTATATGGACAAATGAGTTTCAGAGATATAGGGAGAGAACCTAGCCCCAATTTATAATTGCAGTGAAATGATCCAGTGGATCAACTCTCAATTTCGGAATGCTGCATAATAACATGGAGAAATTAAGTATATCCATTGTTTGTCTTTTACCGTGTCTATTTCAAAAAGTCCATCCTAGCAAAACATGAACATGAAATGTCTTCCTATCAATATATCAGTATTAACAATTTTATCATCTCCGTATCAGCTAGTGCATCTCTAATGCACATATTTTTAGAAAAACTCTACACTATATGAGGAAGTAATGAAAATAAAATAGCAAGCATTAAAACATAACATAGACATGCGTTAAAATATTCAACTTTAGGGCTCTTAAAACAAACACAGTTGGACATTGATTTATCCAAGGAAATAGAAAGATCATCATATTTAAATGGAGATCCATGCTACATGGCACAAAAAATGCACCAACACTCCAAATAGTTTCATCTCTTCTTCAAAAAGAAATCACCTTACCAACCATTTGCTCTTGATTTCACATTGAAGGATGCATGTGAAGTCTCTCCAGTGAAAACCCGCACTGCTGATAGAGGTAGAAGGTCCCGTCACCACATCGGCAATTTTATTTTAGAATGGTGCCACCCTTCATCAAACTCAATTAATGTGAACAAATTTTTCAGAATAATACAGCATATCCAAAAGCTCAATCAAACATCAAGAGAGAGGGAAGAGAAAATCACTTAGTCATAGCATGCATGATGTGTATATGCACAATTGAGTTTCAGAGATAAAGGGAGAGAACCCAGCCCGAATTTATAATTGCAGGGAATTGTAATTTTATTTGAGAATGGTTCCTCCCTTCATAAAACTCACTTAGTATAAACAAATTTTTCAGAATAATATAACATATCCAAAAGCTCAATCAAACATCAGGAGAGAGGGAAGAGAAAATCACTTTGTCATTGCATGCATGATGTGTATATGCACAATTGAGTTTCAGAGATAAAGGGAGAGAACCCAGCCCGAATTTATAAATGCAGTGAATTATTATTTGGATGAACTATCAATTTGGAAATGCCACACAATAAAAAGGAGAAATTAAGTATATCCATTGTTTGTCTTTTATTGTGTCTATTTCAGAAACTCCATCTTAGCAAAAACATGGACATGAAATGTCTTCCTAACAACAAATCAACATTAACAATTTTATCATTCATCTCCATATCAGCTAGAGCATCTCTTATGCACATATTTTCAGTAAAAATCTACGCTATATGAGGAATTGATGAAAATAAAACAGCATGCATTAAAACATAATATAGACATGTGTTAAAATATGCAACTTTAGGGCTCTTAAAACAAATAAAGTTGGACATTGATTTATCCAAAGAAACAGAAAAATCCTCATATTTACTTGGACATCCATGATACATGGAACAAAAACAGCACCAACACTAGAGATAGTTTCATCGCTTCTTCGGATAGAAATCACCTTACAAACCATTTGCTCTTGATTTCACATTGAAGGATGGATGTGAAGTCTCTACAGTGAAAACACACACTGAAGGTAGAAGTAGAAGGTCCCGCCACAACTTTGGCAATTTTATTTAAGAATGGTGCCTCCCTTCATAATACTCAATTAGTATAAACAATTTTTTCACAATCATACAACATATTCAAAAGCTCAATCAAACATTAGGAGAGAGGGAAGAGAAAATTAACTGAGTTGTTGCATGCATGATGTGTATATGCACAATTGAGTTTTAGAGATAAAGGGAGAGAACCCAACCCGAATTTATAATTGCATTGAATTGGTCCAGTGGATAAACTCTCAATTTCAAAATGCTACACAATAACAAGGAGAAATTAAGTATATCCATTGTTTGTCTTTTACTGTGTCTATTTAAGAAAATCCATCCTAGCAAACCATGCACATGAATGTCTTCCTATCAATACATCAACATTAACAATTTTATCATTCATCTCCGTATCAGCTAGTGCATCTCTAATGCACATATTTTCAGAAAAAATCTATGCTATATGAGGAAGTAATGAAAATAAAACAGCATGCATTAAAACATTATATAGACATGTGTTAAAATATGCAACTTTAGGGCTCTTAAAACAAATATAGTTGGACATTGATTTATCGAAAGAAACAGAAAAATCATCATATTTACTTGGACATCCATGATACATGGAACAAAAACAGCACTACCACTAGAGATAGTTTCATCGCTTCTACAGATAGAAATCACCTTCCAAACACCAATTGCTCTTGATTTCACATTTAAGGATGCATGTGAATTCTCTCTAGAGAAATCCCGCACTGCTAGTAGAAGCAGAAGGTCTCGTCATCACCTCGGCAATTTTATTTGAGAATGGTGCCTCCCTTCATAAAACTAAATTAGTATAAACTATTTTTTCAGAATTAGACAACATATCCAAAAGCTCAATCAAACATCAGGAGAGAGGGAAGAGAAAACTCACTTAGTCTTGCATGCATGATGTGTATATGCACAATTGAGTTTCAGAGATATAGGGAGAACCCAGACCGAATTTATAATTGCAATGAATTGGTCCAGTGGATAAACTCTCAATTTTGGAATGTTGCACAATAACATGGAGAAATTAAGTATATCCATTGTTTGTCTTTTACCGTGTCTATTTCAGAAAGTCCATCCTAGCAAAACATGCACATGAAATGTCTTCCTATCAATACATCAGCATTAACAATTTTATCTTTCATCTCCGTATCAGCTAGTGCATCTCTAATGCACATATTTTCAGAAAAAATCTACGCTATATGAGGAAGTAATGAAAATAAAACAGCATGCATTAAAACATAATATAGACATGTGTTAAAATATTCAACTTCATGTCTCTTAAAACAAACACAGTTGGACATTGATTTATCCAAAAAACTAGATAAATCATCTTATTTACTTGGACATCCATGAGGCATGGAACAAAAATAGCACCAACACTAGAGATAGTTTCATCGCTTTTACAGATAGAAATCACCTTACAAACACCAATTGCTTTTGATTTTACATTTAAGGATGCATGGGAAGTCTCTCTAGTGAAAACTCGCACTACTGGTAGAAGTAGAATGTCCCGTCACCACCTTGGCAATTTTATTTGAGAATGGTGCCTCCCTTCACAAAACTCAATTAGTATAATCTAATTTTTCAAAATAATACAACAAATCCAAAAGCTCAATCAAACATCAGAAAAGAGGGAAGAGAAAATTCACTTAGTCATTGCATGCATGATGTGTATATGCACAATTGAGTTTAAAAGACATAAAGGGAGACAACCCAAGCCATATTTATAATTGCAGTGAATTGGTCCAATGGATAAACTCCCAAATTGAAAATGTCATACAATAACAAGAAGAAATTAAAGTATATCCATTGTTTGTCTTTTACTGTCGATTTTAGAAAATTCCAGCCTAGCAACACATCAACATTAACAATTTATCATTCATCTCCGTATCAGCTAAACATATACGTTATATCAAGAAGTAAATAAAATAAAATAGGAAGCATTAAAACATAATTTAGACATGCATTAAAATATTCAATTTCAGGGCTCTTAAAAAAACACAGTTGGACATTGATTCATCCAAAGAAATACAAAGATCATCATATTTACTTGGAGATCCATGTTGCATGCAACAAAAATAGCACCAACACTGGAGATAGTTTCATCTCATCTTGGAATAGAGATCACCTTAGACAAACATCAATTGCTCTTGATTTTACATTTAAGGATGTAATTAAAGTCTTTTCACTGAAAACCGACACTACTATTTTCTAGGTCCCTTCTTCACTTCAGCAATTTTATTTGAGAATGGTGCCTGCCTTCATAAAATTCAATTAGGATAAACTAATTCTCTAAATATGACAACAAATTCACAAGCTCGATCAAACATGAGAAAAGAGGGAAGAGAAAATTTACTTAGCCATTAATACTTGATAACACAATTAAAAATTCATTGTCTAAGGTGATTCAACCAAATGCTTCTTTATCAGGAAAAGCAAAGCCATCGAGGTATCAAAGTTTCATACCTGGTAAATCTTTCAAGTCACCATGAAGAGAAAATGAATTAATTGCAATTTACACAGATCATAACAACATAACAGTTTCTGAATAAAACGAATGAAATAATTAAATACTTTTAATGCTCCTACAACAACAATAATAAAAAAAAATCTTAAATGTTTTTCATATCAAGCCTTTTTTTTTCTTGTTCCAAATAATTATGGATTCTTGAACTTTAATATCTTTTTTTTAATTAAACTTCATCGCCAAACAAGCACATCAAGAATAAATGTAACGAAGAACTATCCGTTTTCAAGAGCCTCGAATTTTCTTCAATGAACATAAAAAAATATCAAAACCCTAACAAAACTCATAACCCCTAAAGAATTAAAAAAAAAGACCACAAAAGGTTAATATGCAACCAGCAATAAAAAAAAATCAAAGACACAGAAGACCCTTTGAATGTTCTTTAATTTCTCGAAACAAGGAAAAATAGACATGATAAAATTTAGAAGGAAATGAGAAAAGAAAAACACACCAAAGTAGACAATGGAATGGAGTTTCTTGACCCCATTTGAGTCGCATTCTTTTGATTTGTAATGTCATCACGAGGCGCTCGTTTCTTGGCCAAACGATACAGGCAATGGCCTTCCCTATATAGATTCGTGGTAAGTATAGAAAATGCAATACAAATGATAGTTAAAACAAGGATTAAAATAAGGGGAAAAAAGTTTTTGAGTTTGGCTTACCTTTGTTTTTACGGAAGACAAATTAGCATTCTGTTTCTGTTTTTTACAATTCAATTATGAGATATGAGAGGAGGAGGCAAAGACAGTTAAAGTGGGAAACTAGATAGGGATTTTTATTAAACTTATTCGCCAAACAAGCACTTCAAGAATAAATGCAATGAGGAACTACCTGTTTTCAAGACCCTGGAATTTTCTTCAATGAAAATAAAAAAATATCAAAACCCAAATGGGTTAGCAAGAATACCCAGAACCCCTAAAGAATTAAAAAAAAAAGGATCACAAAAGGTTGACATGCAACAAGCAATAAAAAGAATACAGAGATAGAAGACCCATTGAATGGTCTTTAATTTCTCGAAACCAGGCAAAAAAGACGTGACAAAATTTAGAAGGAAATGAGAAAAGAAAAATCCACAAAAGTAGACGATGAAATGGAGTTTCTTGACCCCTTTTGAGTCGCCTTCTTTTGATTTGTAATGTCATCAAGAGGCGCTCGTTTCTTGGCCAAACGATACCCAGCTACAATGGCCTTCCCTAAATTATTTCTTGGTAAGTATAGAAAATGCAATTGAAACGATAGTTAAAACAAGGATTAAAAGAAGAAGAAGAAGAAAAGTTTTTGAGTTCCGGTTACCTTTGTTTTCATGGAATGAATTAGCCTTTTGTTTCTGTTTTTTACAATTCAATTATGAGATATGAGAGGAGGAGGCAAAGACAGTTAAAGTGGGGAAACCAGGTAGGGATTTTTATTAAACTTCATCACCAAACAAGCACATCAAAAATAAATGCAACGAAGAACTATCTGTTTTCAAGAGCCTCGAAGTTTCTTCAATGAACATACAAAAATATGAAAACTCTAATGGGTTAGCAAGAAAACCCAGAACTCCTAGAGAAATAAAAAAAAAGACCACAAAAGGGTAACATGCAACAAGCAATAAAAAGAATACAAAGACACAGAAGACCCATTGAATGTTCTTTAATCTCTCCAAACCAGGCAAACAAAGACATGATAAAATTTAGAAGGAAATGAGAAAAGAAAAACCCACCATGGATCCAGACTGGACTAAGCCTGAAGATAGAATTATGGGCTGGGAGCGAAAACACCGTCAAAATGGCTTGTTTCTTTGTCTCAGCTGGACTTGTTTTGTAATAGCTTGATGAGCTAAACCAAGCCAAACAAGAGATATTACGTTCTACCTTCTGCTTCGAGCCCGACCGAGAGCACGCTTCCCGGTAGTCTCTTCCTTCCTAGAAATAGAACTATAACTCTCAAACCCGTCCCGTCTCTCCTTTCCTTCTTTGAGGAAATCTATAACGTCGGAAGATTTACTTTCTTGACCCCTTTTGAGACACATTCTTTTGATTTGTAATGTCATCAAGAGGCGCTCGTTTCTTGTCCAAACAAGAGATATTACGTTCTACCTTCTGCTTTGAGCCCGGCCGAGAGCACGCTTCCCGGTAGTCTCTTCCTTCCTAGAAATAGAACTATAACTTCTCAAACCCGTCCCGTCTCTCCTTTCCTTCTTTCAGGAAATCTATAATGTAGGAAGATTTACTTTCTTGACCCCTTTTGAGATGCATTCTTTTGATTTGTAATGTCATCAAGAGGCGCTTGTTTCTTGGCCAAACGATGCCCAGCCGCATTGGCCTTCCCTACAAGGATTAAAAAAAAAACAGGTTTTTGAGTGCGGGTTACCTTTGTTTTGATGGAAGATGAATTACCCTTTTGTTTTGTTTCTTTTTTTAACAATGCAATTATGAGAGGAGGAGGCGAAGACAGTTAAAGTGGGGAAATCAGGTAGGGTTTTTAATCCCCGGTGGAAAACGACAATGTTTCCTCAAGGAAAAAAAATAATATAATCCAGTTACTAGAAAATATTTATAAAGTTTGCTTTCCAACCAATATTAAAAACAATTATTAGAAAAGGCAGTAAAAAAAATTAATTCACTAAGATTAACTAGTTAAGTTTGGGTCATAAAATTAAATTCATAAAAAATATATAAAAAAAGTATTGCTTCCAATAAATCTAATATTAAAGATTGGAATTAAAAAAATAATCCATTAGACAAGTATATAACACAACATAAAGGAAATAAAAAATTATGAAACACAATTCTCAAAACAACATAGTATTGAAGAATAAAAATAAAAAAAAGAAGTAAAACTCTTCTAATAAATAATGTGCCTAAAGTGATATTGTCATAAATAAATTGAGGCATTGTTGATATCTGTTTTAAATATTAATATGATAAAATAATAACTAATATTTTTGTTTTAAAATAGTGAGATGATGTCAAATTGACAACTTGAGTTGTAAGATTATGAAAGCAAATCAAAATAAATTACAAAAATCTAATTCTTAATTAACCTCGTATACACGGATAAAATTAAAAAATATTAAATTAAAAAAGAATAAAAAAATTACTCAAGTCAAATTGGGTTACCTTGTCAAACTAGCAAATGAAGTCATAATATTAAAATATCACAAAGCTTAATTTTCAATCAACCTAATATTAAGAAAAAATCAAGGCAACTTAGTGCCTGTGTGGTATTGAGGTTCTACCTGCATTTCCTCCAAATGCAAGTAGTTAGGTGTTTGGAAAAGGGTGTACTATAATTTTTTTAAGTGTGGGATCCACTAAAAAACAAGGTTGAACCTTTTTTGTAGAAGCAGCTTGAGGGAATCACTGGTAGCTCCCTATCTCTCCTACAGTCAGCCCGCGATCTTTCTCGCTCTCCACAATCAGTAGCAGCTCCTTCTCTCTCCTCCGGCAGCAATTCCTGAAGAGCATCACCATGAGCATGCTTCCCCTCCATACCATAGCTCCGTCGTGAGCTCCTCAACACCACCAACAAGCCCTCGCGTAAGCAGCAGCGACACCAACAGCCTTTCGACGCTTCTCCCTGCCACTATTTTTTACGTCACACCACAAGAAAGAACCACCCCCGCCTCCTCCACCCGTCTGCATCGGCAGTTGAGCCTCTGGTCATCGTCGCCTGACCACTACTATTCATGTTAATGAATTCACATGAACAGCCTGTTATAGTGTTCACATTTTAAGAAGACGTGAACAGTGCAGCGCACAGTTTCACTCGACAAATATATATGCTGGACTTGGGTTAACCCTCTCTTGGCCTAGTCCAAGTCCAGCATAGTTGGTCCTTTTGGCCCAACTTGGTTGGGCCGACACATGTAGTTGGGTCAGGCCCAGACTGTTTTTTTAAATGATATATTATTTTAGAGTTTCTCTTGTTTCTAGAAATCCCAGAATATTATACGGAATATTGGTGTTGATCATATTCTTTTGTATTTCCCGTTGCATCAAACTGGATTTGAGCTTGGAATTGTATCTCTAACACTGGGTCGCAGATGTTGTTACTGATGATATTGTCACCAGATATTGCTCCTCAATCAAATAGCAAGAGATCGCAGATACATTCAAGTATCGATTTAGTTCGTGATAAAATTGCAAGTAGTTTGATGGGAGAATAAAAACAAATGTCTAATTTATTTGCATTATTAATTATATTTTATTGTTATGATTATTAATCTACAATATTTACAAAACAATATATGTGCTCACGCGCGCGTGCGCGTGTCCATTAAAGTAACTTCACAAGTTAGCAATATGAAAAGCATGGTAACCAAACACGCAAAACTATTTTTCATTAACCTCAAACTCAACCACAAATTTAACCAAACACTTCAATTTTAGTTATGAACCGCAACTAAAAGTGCTTTTTATGAAATTGTTTTTTTTAAACCTCAACCACAACAACAACTACAATATCAAACACACCCGAAAGCAAGAAAGCCTTTAAATTACAACTTAGGGCCTGTTTGGGAGGGCGATTGCGGTTGCTTTTGAAAGTGCTTTTCATTTAGAAATACATCAAAATGATATTTTTTTTATTTTTTAAAAATCATTTTTGACATCAGCACATCAAAATGATTTAAAAACACCAAAAAAAATTCATTTAAAATTCAAATTTGGGGGAAATGGCGGTACAACCGCTCCCCCCCAAACAGCTTCTTAGCTGATCATCAAACATTAAATTGGGTTATCATATTTAATTTATATATATATATATATAATTCGTTCTGATATAATAAAATTTTTAAAATATATTATTTCAATATAATTTTTAAAGTTGGAACCTAAGAGGTTATTTAAAGAAACCAAATTTGTAATATGGTTTTTTAAATAGTATTAATATAATATTTTTTTTATTTGCACCCCAATGAAAAAAACCATTTAGAAAAAAACAACTCTATTTTAATATATAAAATATTAATATAGCTATTTATTAATAATAACTAATTATTAATAATAACTAACTAATACAATTACAATCAAAATCACTTTTTTGCATAGAAATGTATTAAATAATTTTTTTGGCTCTATTGATTAAAATATAGGAATAACTCTTCAACTTAGAAATGCTATTTTAGTTCCTTAATTTAGCTCTTCCCTTGGAGCCATGAAAATAAAGAATGAAAACTAGAATTTTTTGTCTTTTTCTTTTAGTTATACCCTTGGAGTTGCTCAAACTAAGTGACAATTTGAGAGTGTGATTATAATTATTTTTAAAAATACTTTTCTGTTCATAAATATATTAATATAATATTTTTTATTTTTTAAAAATTATTTTTAACATCATCATATAAAAATTAATCTAAAAACATTTAAAAAATAAAATAAAAATATAAAAATATTTTTTATTAAAAATGATTTTGAAAGACAGCAGTGCCTAAAAAAACACAGACATGGTTAAACGAAAACGATGATAGTAACTAATCTCTGAGTTGAAACCTCCACCCTCCTTCCCTCCCTCCCTCCCTCCTTGTGTGTGTGTCTATTGATGATTCCAAGGATTCATTCGTCTCTTACATAATAGTAAAAAGTAATCAAAGTCTCCTCCATTTCCAAACACTTCTCTCATAACTCCCACTTCAATGGCTCGCCTTCTCTGCACCACATTCCTTTCTTCCTCCTCTTCTCTCCCTCAAAAACCCTGTCTTACTTCATGCCCATCTCACATTTCCTCTTCAAGAACCCGGGTTCATGCCAAGATCCCGAAATCTTCATGCCTGCTTTGAGCTCTAGTATGACTAAAGGAAATATTGTTTCTTGGGTCAAATCCGAAGGTGACAAGCTTTCTAAAGGTTAAAGTGTTGTCTTTGTTGAATCTGTTAAGGCTGACATGGATGTTGAGACTTTCTATGATGGTTACTTGGACGCCATTATGGTCAAGGAAGCTGGTGTTGCTGCAGTTGGATCGGCTATTGCTTTATTAGCTGAATCCCAGGAGGAAATCGAGGAGGCCACCATCTTCTTCGACTCCGGCTCCACAACCCACCATTGCTGTTGAGAAGGCTATTGTGGTGGCGCCACCATCTCCGCCGGTGGTGGCATCAGCCGTGCACCTTGCGTCGGAGGGAGGGAAGAGGGTGGTGGCATTGTCGTACGCCAAGAAGCTTGCAAATGAGTTGAAGGTTGAGTTGGGGAGAGTGAGAAGGAGTGGGCCTAATGGGAGAATTGTGGCTAACGATGTTGAGGCTGCTGCTGCTGAATTGGGTTCAATAGCAGCAAAGGTTTTGGGAGCACCTTCTGTGCACGCACCGCCTGGGATTGAGCTGGGGTCGGTGGTGCCTTTTATGACAATGCAAGGGGCAGTGAGTAGGACTATGGTGGAGAGTTTGTTAGTGCCTACATTTAGAGTGGGGTATAGTTTTACCACTGATGCACTTGATGTTCTTTACAAGAAGAATAATTGTTATTGGGCCCTTTTCTTTTCTAATCATAATCTGAGATGCTTAAGGGTAATATAATGATATTTGGCTGCTGCTGCGTAAGATTGATACTTTATGCTATATATGAGATGATGATGTTTGATTGATGATCATGCCTCGCTTCTAGATTGGTGATTTTTTTTTATTTTTCTAGTTTAGATTTAAAAAAAACGATCCTAGATGAGAACATAAAACAGTACCCTTTATGGAGAAGTTTCTTTCGTGATCTTCTTTCAAATATGTTGTTCAAGTAATTAGTGTTTATGCTTGATGCTTTCTAAAGGAAGGTATCATCATGGCTAAAGAATGCCAAAGTTATGAATGTTCAGTAATTTAGATTCAATAATAATATAGCAATTTAAGACGGGGATCTACAAGGCAGGTTTTGATTGCCCTGTACTGAATTCATTTGTTTGCTTGTTCATCCTTCCCATCATGCTTCCTTTTCCATACATGTCTAGATCAAGTCCAAGGGAGTGACGATGACAGCATTACTTGCAAAGGCAACTACACTGGCATTGGTTAAGCATCCTGTAATAAACTCCAGTTGCCGAGATGGTAATAACTTTACATATAATAGTAGCGTCAACATTGCAGTTGTTGTGGCTATGGATGGTGACTTGATTACATCTGTGCTTTAAGATGTTGATAAGGTTCTTGTTAATCTGTTTTGGGTGGACTGTTCTATAGATATTCTGGGTTATAAATCCTTATTCGGTTTCGAGCATTTTTCTTTTGATGCATATATCAGGTTGACATTTACTCATTGTCAAGAAAATGGAAGGAGTTAGTCGATAAGGCCCAAGCCAAGCAATTGCAACCTCAAGAATACGACATAGGTACACTTAATACATGCTCTTAATTCTTATTTAATTGTTCAAGATATGTTTATCAGGAATTCTTGGTGATCCATGTTCTAGGTTGGCTATCCACATTGCCCACAACAATTTATTTTGATGCATAATGTGACTATAATAGCTTATCAATGTCTTATTAATATCCTGGACATACAAATCTTAATTCTTTCACAAGTCTTGAACATAATGATCGATTCGTGACTACGGTTAAAATGTTAGTTCCAAATGGATAATTGTGATTTCAAAGTGGATGGAAAAGCAGTTTGTTCTACATAGTCCAACATAATCATAATTGTGTTCATTTGACTAAATCATCGGTTGGGTTACTTAAGGTATTCAAGAAACAATGTAGTCTCAAGGAGTGAACGATGTTGTCTGACTACATTTCTCAAAGTTGGGAAGGGTTGTTTTTCACAGGTTTACAAATATTGACTATAGTTCCATGGTTATTGTTATTGTGTTTTTCTCATTGTGGAGTACTGGGTTATTCTATTTGTGTTTTCTAATGCTTGAAGTGTTTATTAGTAATTCTTGTGCAATATCCTTTGTAAGCGTATTGCTAGAAACAGTTTGTTTCCAAAATCATTTGTGTATATAAAGTTGTTGCAAACTGAAAGTAGGAGGACGTGTGGAGATTTTAATTCTAGGGTGACAATCCATGTCCGCGTGAGTCCAGTTTGTAATGCTTGCTTTAAGCAGGTGTAATTGATATGTTCTGTTGCAATTTCTAATAATCCAGTTACCTGTTTTGTGCTAACTAGTTCTTTAGTCATATTTTCTTGATTTTATAGTTCATAATCCTTGATGCCACAAAGTTATATTGTGTTTGTCACTTGCTTTTCTCAGAAATTCATAGGCATGACATTTATCTGCTTGCTAGTCTGATTTCAATGGGGTCAAGCATAGTATTAGCATGATATCTCCCGATCTCTATTCATTGCTCTTGTTCACTTATTTGCAGGTACTTCACACTTTCTAACCTGGGAATGATTGGTATGGATCGATTTGATGCCATCCTGCTCCCTGGAACTGCAAGTGTTTCACAAGCTTCATACCTGCTGGATTCTCTACAAGAGGCTACTAAACATAGTTTGCTCGTTATTAGTGATTGATGTATGGTTTGGTTTATTCATCTGGATGGTTAGTGAAGGGAGCAATTATGGCTATTGGAGCATCACAACCAACTGCTATAGGAACCAAGGATGGCTGAATTGACACGAAGAATCAGATGTCAGTAACAAGTATACTATTAGTTTCTGAAAAAGGTTGTTTCTTTATGAAAAATAGTTTAATTTATATTTCTCATACTATAAACTGTAAATGCTATATCTACAAGTAAATGTTACAGCCGATCACCGTGTAATCTATGGTGCTGAATTGGCTGCCTTCTTGCAAACACTGGCAAAGATTATTGAGGACCAGAAAGATCGTACCTTCTAATCAAAATCCTGCCACCAAAGTAGGCCATATCTTTGTCAAATTTGTTCTTAATAGAAACTGAATGATCACCCATTGTCCATTAAATAGAAAATAAACTGATTTACATGCCCTAGCTACAAATTTGGGCTAAGCATGGAAGTATCAGTGTTCTACTAAAACACTACTATTTACAACTCTAATAAATTTCCTAAGTAATATATAATCACATCTCATGACATCCCCCCTCCAATTGATGCTGGTCGATCAAGAAGCATTAATTTGTCAACTAAGAATTTATGCCGATGTTGAGAGAGAGTGATGCGGACCAAACTTTACGCTTCTAAAGCAAATAAGGGACGTAAATTGGTTGTCTTCCACCCCGGTGATTGGGTTTGGGTGCACATGTGAAAGGAACGATTTCCTAACCAAAGGAAATCAAAATTCTAGCCTCATGGTGATGGTCCATTTCAGGTTTTGGAGAGAATAAATGACAACGCATAAAAAATTGATCTTCCTGGTGAGTATAGTGTTAGTGCTACCTTTAATGTTGCTGATCTTACGTTGTTTGACATAGATATTGATTCGAGGTCGAATCCTTTCAAGGAGAGAGGGGATGATGCGGAGCAGCCCAAAAATAACAGCAAGGACCCATTACATGTCCCAAATGGTCCAATGACGCGATCTAAGACAAAGGGATTGAAAGAGGCAATGAATGCAGTGGTTTTGAAGGTTTCAACCAGGTCAGAATTTCAAGGACCATTGGAGTATCAAGAAGAGACCCTAGTACATCTTATCCATGTGCAGGAAGGGTCCAATACAACCTTATTTGGGCCATGAAGTGAGGACAACAAATGAGCCAAAAGAATCCTAATACAACATGGGATTAATGGGCTTGAGGGAAGACTATAAAAGAAAAGCCTTATGGGTTTTATTTAATTTTTTTAGCTACAGCCCAAGGCTTGTTTGGGCTTAATTAAGACTTTGTTTTCAGCTAGGATCCAAGGCTTGCTTGGATTAAGTTATGGGCTTTCAATTTAGGATTTTGGGTGAGTTTTGACTAGACCTCATTTAAGTCCACATAAGGGGTCCATTAGGGTTACTTTTAAGAACTATTTAAACTCATGTAACCCTAATTTCAGCAGCCATTGATTAATTTTAATTCTGAACTTTTTAGTTTATGTGTGAGAGTGATTCTTGCATTCTTCAGTTCTTGAACGAACTGAATCCGACTTATCGAAGATTAATTGGCTTCGTGGCGTCATTCCACTCATTCCAATAGTGTTGGTGCCTTGGGGCAGGTTTCCATTGTGTCACACTCCTATCAAACCTATTTCGACTTTCCGGGATCAGATCTCATTCTTGGTTATGGGTTGCGTGATCATGAGGTTCGCATCAGAGAGCTTTAGTGAAAATGTTCGCAATCTGATGTTCGGTGGAAATATGAGGAAGTATAATTTCATGTCGCTGAAAAGATTCACGAATGGAATGACAGTCAACCTCAATATGTTTTGTACGCTCATGAAATACTGGATTAGCAGCAATTTGGATCGCACTGGTATTATCAGCATGAAGAGGAGTGGAATGAAGCTGGGAAAAACCAAGTTCCCCTAATAACCCACGAAGCCATGTAATTTCAGAGCAAGTGGAATACATAGCATGATATTCGGATTCTGTGGAGGATTTGGAAACTCTATCTTCCTTCTTACTTTTCCAAGAAATGAGTGCATTGCCAAAAAACATACACCATCCGGTAACAGAGCGACGAGTATCTGCACAACCAGCCCAATCAGCGTCATTATATCCTTCCGACTGTAAGGAAGATTCCTTAGGAAAGAACAACCCTCATGAAGAGGTACCCTTCAAATATCGAATAATACGGCAAACTGCCGCAAAGTGAAGATGTCGAGGGGCCTGCATAAATTGACCGACCTGCTGCATAGCAAAAGAAATATTAGGACGAGTAATCGTCAAGTAATTCAAACTCCCAACTAGTTGCCGATACAAGGATGGATCTGATAGAAGCTCGCCTTCCTCCTGGCGAAGCTTAAAATTGACCTACAATGGAGTAAGAACAGAATTAACCATTTAGAGACCAGCTAATGATATGATTTCCTCTGTGTACTTATGCTGATGTAACAATATACTAATCGAAGTAATCTGAACCTCAAGGGCAAGAAAATACTGCAGGGGACAAAGATCTTTCATGTGAAAAGAGTCTTGGAGATGCTTTTGCAATTGTTTAAGTAACTCCTATCTGATTCATTAATCACAATATCATCAACATAGACTAGAAGCAACACAATTCCTGCAGATGTCTTGCGAAGAAACAAAGAAGAATTAAACGGACTCTGAATAAAGTGAAAGGCAAGCAAAGTAGAGCGAAATTTATCAAACCATACCCGCGGAGCCCGTTTCAAACCATACAAAGATCGGCGTAACCGACAAACCTCGGAGGAAGGTGTATAAAACATACCCGAAGGTGGAGACATATAAATTTCTTCCTTTAAATCTCCATGTATAAAAGCATTTTTCACATCCATCTGTCTAAGAGACCACTCCTATGACGTAGCAAGTGCCAAAATAGTCCATACAGTAGTCATTTTAGCTGCTGGTGCAAATGTCTCTTCTTAATCAATACCATACTCTTGTCGGTTCCCAAGAGCTACGAGACGGGCCTTATACCGGTCCAGGGAGCCATCAGATCTAAATTTGACTGAGTATACCCATTTACAACCAATAGGTTTGACTCCAGGCGGACAAATCATAAGATCCCAAGTGTGATTGTCTTGAAGAGCTTGAATTTTTTTTTGCATGGCCTGCTGCCAACAAGCCTGGGTGGCTGCCTGACTATAAGAGTGAGGAACAGAAATAGTATCGAGAGTGGCAGTAAGCAAGGTATGAGAAAATCCATACCTATCTGGTGGATGTGGAAACCTGAGTGGACCGTCGAGGTGCTGGTAGTGGAGAATCAGGTGACGAAGTGGTGTCTGGAAGAGGTGCTAGAGGAGGACGTCTTTGATATACTATACCTGGTTTAAATCGCTTAATAGAAAGGGGGACATCATCAAATGGAGGAAGAGGGGTAGTAGGGGCAATAGGGGAATCAGACATAACATCAAATTGAAAGAAATATTGATTTTCAAAGAAAACTACATTCTAGGAGATTCTAAATTTATTGGCATGAGCATCATAACATATAAATCCTTTCTGAGTAGGGCTATATCCCATGAAAGCACATGTGATAGATTGGGCAACAAGCTTGTGATGGTCAGTGGGTGGCAGATGGACAAAACAAACACACCCAAAAGTATGAATAGATTTCTACTCAAGAGGTATACCAAATAAACGAAGATAGAGAGAATAATAATTTAAAGTGATATAGGCAAGCGATTGATCAAATAAATAGCTGTAGATAAAGCTTCTACCTAGAATTTGGTAGGTACAGACGAATCAATTAGCAAAGTACGAACAACATCTAAGAGATGACGATTCTTACACTTAGCGACTCTATTTTGTTGAGAGATGTAAGGGCAAGAGCGTTGAGAAATTATCCCTTTTTGCTGAAGATAATTTTGAAAGGAATGTGACATGTATTCCCCCTTGAGTCGGAGCGTAAGATTTTGATAGAAGTATTGAATTGTGTCTTGATAAGTGCCACAAATCTTTGAAAAACAGAGAATACGTCAGCTTTAGAGCAAAGAAAATAGATCCAAGCTCCTTGATAGGGATTATGATGTTTCTCACTCCAACGGATTGGATGGGGCAATGGTTTTGGCAAAGGGAAAGGAGAAGGTGGGGGCTGTCTTCTCCCCTCAGCTGCCAACGGCAGCAGTCCATGGTGGCAGTATTCTTGGACATTTCAGTTTATCCTCTACTTCTTCCTTTGCTAAGGGAGTTCGTGGTAGGGTTATTCCTTCTTCCATTACTAAGGTAAATGATGATCCATTGTTAGGGAAAGGCTTGGGGAATATAGTTGCAATGAATGGATTGGCGAAAGAGGGAGCTCTTGGGAAAGTTTTGGGTAACATGGCTGCAACGAATGGTTCGAAGGATGGTAAAGCATCAAATGGAAAATGGAAGGACTTGTTCTCTTCCAATCGAAGTGCTGAAAGTGGGACTAAATTGGTACACTTTTCTGAACTCAATAATGCCTCATCTTATTCCTTGCTTGAGAATGATCGTGGTAATCTTAAGGATGTATGGAAGTATTGCATTGTGGGGTATGTTGCGGGCAAATTTACGGGATTCAAAGCTCTTAATAATCTTATTGTTAATTCTTGAAAGTGTAAAGCTTCGCTAACCATTCATGAATCGCGTTGGTTAGTTTATTGATTTATGCATGAGGAAGATAAACTTGATGTGCTTAGTCGTGGTCCTTACCTAGTGTATGGTCGGCCTTTGATATTGAAATCTATGCATGAATTTTTTGATTTTTCAACTGCGGATATGTCCACCATCCTGGTTTGGATTAAGCTTCCTAATCTTCCACAGCAATGTTGGTCACCAGTTTGTTTATCTAAGATTGGGAGTGTTCTTGGTAAGCCTATTCAGTATGATATGTTAACGTCATCTATGTCCTGGCTATCATTTGCTAGAATTCTTACGAAGATTGATTTGCTTGCTGATCTTAAACATACTGTGTGCATTGCGCTGCCTAATGGTGCATCTTTGAATCAAAAAGTTGTTTAGGAAACTTTGCCAGGATTTTGTAAGCACTGTAGCGTTATTGGCCATAAAACTTCTCTTTGTCCGCATTCATTGGATAAGAAAGTGCCTTCAACTCCCATGACATCCAAGGTAGTATCGGCAGCTAAAAAAGTGATGCGAACCTCGTGATCACGTGGTCACGCAACCCACAACCAAGAATGAGATCTGATCCCGGAAAGCCGAAATAGGTCTGATAGGAGTGTGACACAATGGAAACCTTCCCCAAGGCACCAGCACTATTGGAATGAGTAGAATGACGCCACGAAGCCAGTTAATCTTCGATAAGTCGGATTCAGTTCGTTCAAGAACTGAAGAATGCAAGAATCACTCTCACACATAAACTGAAAAGTTCAGAATTAAAATTAATCAATGGCTGCTGAAATTAGGGTTACATGAGTTTAAATAGTTCTTAAAAGTAACCCTAATGGACCCCTTATGTGGACTTAAATGAGGTCCAGTCAAAACTAACCCAAAATCCTAAATTGAAAGCCCATAACTTAATCCAAGCAAGCCTTGGATCCTAGCTGAAAGCAAAGTCTTAATTAAGCCCAAACAAGCCTTGGGCTGTAGCTAACTAACTTAAATGAAGCCCATAAGGTTTATTTATTCTCTTCCATCCAGCTCATCAATCCATGTTTCCAAGTTGTAGTAGGATTCTTTTGGCTCCTTCGTTGTGCTCACTTCATGGCCCAAATAAAGCTGGGCTGGACCCCTCCTACACATAGATACTTCAATGGTCCTTGCAATTATGACTTGGGTGAAACTTTGAAAACCACGAACCAAGCCCCTAATCATGTAATGGGTCCTTGCTGGTGTTTTTGGGCCAGTTTGCATCATCCCCTCTCTCCTCAAAAGGATTCGATCTCAAATCAAAATCACTATGTTGTTTATGTCTCGACAATTAACACACATCCTCCATGTTCCATCCTTCGTAGGCATGAGTAGCACGCGTACAACACACAGGTTTATACTCTCACGAATATATCCCTTATCTATTAGCTCATAAACTTGCCTTTGAAGCCCAGTCATCTCTTCTGGATTCCTTCTATAGGATGGTCGGTTAGGAATTGAAGCTCCACATACAAAATCAATCTGATGTGTGAATGGTGGTATTCTACTTGGAGTATCGTCAGGGAACAAATCATCAAACTCCTGCAACAAAGAAATAGTAGCACTAGGCACCATATGATCAAGATCATTAGTATTAAAGTAAGCCTCTTTGTACACAAGTAAAATCATTGGCTTTTTAGTGAGATATGCAGATCTGACCTCACCCTCTCTAGCATAAAAACTTCGCTGTTTCTTTACTTTTTTCACACAATTTTCATCACTCTTCCTGACTTTCTTCACTCCTCTTGTCTCACCTCCACTCTCGTCTAGATTTGGGTATTTTTGAGTTGTGGTTGAATGGTCTGATTTGTTTGGGTTTGGATGACTGTCTGAATGGGTTACAGTGGTTTGGGTTTTGGCCGCATCCGATGGTATTCTTCCCCTTGATCCTCACTTTGATTTTCTCTCCCCACTGCCTCATCATACTCACGTTTTAACTTTATTTGATCATCATGCATCTGTTTGGCTGTAAGAGGTACAAGAGTGATGGTTTTACCATCTTTTACAATGGTATATCGATTTCTAACCCCATCATGAACTGCCTCGGATGTAGAGAATCTGCCAAATTGACAGTTCCAGTCGAGAGCAAGAGAGGGCTGTCACTACCCAGAAACGCTGCAGCCATTGCTGCCTCCTCTTGCGCAAAGGGTTGTGCATGGCTTTCATGCAACACAATACAATATTCCACAAACTTATCATACATGGGAGAAGAGAAGAACTTGGAAGCATAAGCTTCATCTTCCTTGCACAAGGCCGGACCGAAAACATCTTCCTCCTCACTACCTTCAAACTCGTCATAGTTTGGGCCTAAGCTGCCAATGACTGGACTTTGAAGTACATGAACCACTACTATCATAGGCTTAATTCCTTTGCTTAGGAGAGGGGGAAGGAGAGGTTGGAGAGGCTGGAATCTTAGCTTTGAGAGCAAGAACAAGCTCTTGTCGCAGCTCCTCAAATTTCTTCAACTTCATTGCAGCTTTTTTCTTCTTGTTTTTAGCCATGAATCCGAACTAGTAATCAAAGAACACAAGAACACTTAGAAGAAGCTTAGGATGATTGGCACCATCAAAGGGGAGAAATCTTCTCAAAGGAAGGAGAGCATCTCTCTCTACTTTCTTTCTCAAGTCGACTACTAGTGAGAGTTTTTTCTTACTAAGAGCTCTTTTTTTTTATCAAATGTAAGCATATCAAAGATCAAAGAATATACAAGACCGAGAAACCTCGGAGAAGAACAAACACGAATAGAACTAACATAAAGGGAACATGCTCCCTAAACGAAAAACAAAGGCAGAAACAAACACAATAAGGGCCAAGCCGAAAAAGGACCAACCCAAAAGATCCTGCAAAACTTGGCCCAAAAAGCTCAGTAAATCCAACCTAGACCTCAGTCCAAGATAGAGCAGTAAGAAGCCCGGCCCAAGCCCATCAAGAGGGGGAGCCCAACCCGAGCCAAAAGGAGAGGAGCCCAGCCCAAACTCAGCAAATCCAAACCAGCTCAAGAAAAAGCACCGGCCCTTCAGCAATAAAAAAAAAGAAGATGACCAAACAAGAGGGAAAAGGCCCCTGCCACACGCCAAAATGCACTGCTCCCATGCTAGCAAAAAAGGGGAAAGCACGCAAAGAAGACTTTGCTGCAGGACTCCCCAAGCACGGTAACCCCTGTAGCGAAAATGAGACACACAGCAGCTCCACAACACCCAAGCTAGCCCAAAAAAGAAAAAGCAACTCGCAGGGAAGCTAGCACAAAGCACCTGCAGGTGTTGCACACCAAGACTTTTGGGCAAAAGATAGAAAACTACTACCAGCTGGACATGGCAGCAAGGCTAACCCATCACGGCACCCTTAAAAGAAAAGGCAACCCAGCCAGCTACCCCAAAAGACTGCCCAAGAGCAGAAACCAAGCCGCCCAAATCAGCTACACAAAGATCAACAAACCGAACCAGATCCTCAAAGTCAAACACAAGTAAGCTGACAGCACACTCAAAATCAAACACAAGCAGCCCTTGTCAGACCTGATAGCATACAAATAAGCTGACAGCACACTCAAAATCAAACACAAGCAGCCCTTGTCAGACCTGATAGCATACAAATAAGCTGACAGCACACTTAAAGCATGAACTTTCCCATCCAACCCAGAATTGGACCATCCCATTCAACACAGATCGCAGCAACTCTAATCGCCCGGCATATGTCAAGAACTTTCCCATCCAACCCTGGATAGCTAGTTCTAACTTGTTAATCAGAGGCGTGAACTGACTCGCCAAAAGCCGATGGGGACTGAGTGGCACTCCCAAATAAGTAAAGGGAAAAGTTTTTTCGACAAAACCGGTGATCTGCAAAATATCAGCCTTCACACACTCCTTCACCGCTCCAAAATAAATGGAGGACTTTGAAGGATTAAGGTCGAGGCCTGACACTCTACCAAAATTCCGAAGCTGCTAGGAAATGATATGCACTGAGCTAAGATCTCCCCGAGAAAGGAGAACATCTTTGATAAAAGCGAGATGGAAATGCCAAGCGAACTGCACTTCGGGTGATAACGGAAACCATATAAGCAAGTAGACTGCTTGAGCATGCTAGAAAAGTACTCCATAAAGCAGATAAAGAGATAGGGCGAATAAGGGGTCACCCTATCTGATACCACTATGACCTTTGAAGAACCCATAAAGATTACCATTAACGGCCACTAAAAAAGAGGCAGAAAAGACACACTGCATGATCAGATGGACAAAACAGGGGGGAAGACCTAGCATACCGAGGAGGCTGACCATACTCTCGAAGCAACTCTTGAACCAAGAAGATATTATCCACTATCTTTCTACCCCCTAAGAAAGCATTTTGCATTGGGCTAATAATATCAGGCAAGACCCGAGCAAGCTTGTCTGAAAGCAATTTAGAGATCACCTTATATACGACATTACAATAAGAGATCGGTCGAAAGTCACTAGGAGAAGAGGCATTAGCAGATTTAGGGATCAACGCAATGATGGAGTGATTTATTTGCTTGAGAATCTTACTGGAGCTAAAAAAATCCTGAACTGCAACCACAAAGTCTATCCCCACAATATCCCAAGCTTTCCTTAGAGAAGAAAGAAGAGTACCTATCTGGCCTGGGGGCTTTATCATCATGATGCGGACCAGCCCAAAAACAATAGCAAGGACCCATTACATGTCCCAGATGGTCCAATAACGCGATCTAAGACAAAGGCATTGAAAGAGGCAATGAATCATTGATTTTGAATGTTTCAACTAGGTCAGAATTGCAAGGACCATTGGAGTATCAAGAGGAGACCCTAGTACATCTTATCCATGTGCAGTAAGGGTCTAATACAACCTTATTTGGGCCATGAAGTGAGGACAGCAAATGAGCCAAAAGAATCCTACTACAACATGGGATTAATGGGCTTGAGGGAAGACTATAAAAGAAAAGCCTTATGGGTTTTATTTAATTTTTTTAGCTACAGCCCAAGGCTTGTTTGGGCTTAATTAAGACTTTGTTTTCAGCTAGGATCCAAGGCTTGCTTGGATTAAGTTATGGGCTTTCAATTTAGGATTTTGGGTTAGTTTTGACTGGACCTCATTTAAGTCCACATAAGGGGTCCATTAGGGTTACTTTTAAGAACTATTTAAACTCATGTAACCCTAATTTCAGCAGCCATTGATTAATTTTAATTCTGAACTTTTCAGTTTATGTGTGAGAGTGATTCTTGCATTCTTCAGTTCTTGAACGAACTGAATCCGACTTATCGAAGATTAATTGGCTTCGTGGCGTCATTCTACTCATTCCAATAGTGCTGGTGCCTTGGGGCAAGTTTCCATTGTGTCACACTCCTATCAGACCTATTTCGGCTTTCCAGGATCAGATTTCAATCTTTGTTGTGGGTTGCGTGACCACGTGATCACAAGGTTCGCATCAGGTGGTATCGCCTGCCGCGCAGGGGGCGTCAAGCTCGCACGGCCTGCCAAATTCATTGCCACTGCTTCACAGGCTGCTGAATTCAGTTGGAACTGCCTTCGTTACCGAACTTTGCTGCGGACTGACCATGCCTGTCGGTCTACAACTACCCACTATGTCCTTGATGCAACACTTCTTGTCAGCAAAAATATGGCATATCCAACACTGTTACAGCAGGCCTCTAGTCCTGTTGTCTAGAGTTAAGTTCATAGGGCAGAGAGTTGAGTTGTGCGTGTGCGGGCTTGATCGTCGCGCGACCCGCAGAGCTATCGTTGCCGACCATCCAGAGTAGTGGGGTACTCTATCCCTCATGAACTTAGTGCTTTGAGAAACAGTCCCAGCCCTGCCCCCCACGATTTGTACACCCATTTCCCCCGCAAAGCCATGTTCGTAATTGTCGTAACAACCTGCTACCACTTTTGCTTGTCTGAATGCCAACCCTCTTCTGACATAATAGTTTTGCTTTGCCACCTCAGAAAGTCCATTATCCAAGCCCCGTGTCGTGCTATGTTAGAACCTATGGCTTTCTTGAACCAATACATCTGAAAGCCAATTCTCTATGGATTAAATGGATTCATCATTTCTTTCTTCCGAGTCACTCGATTTGGGAGGCTCCAGCAGTGAAAGCTTCCTCTCTGCTGTGGAAAACACTAATTTGCTTGAACTGTTAGCTTATTCAAGATTGTGGTAGTAGCTCATCTGCTATTGCTACTTGACTAGTTGGAATGCTGGTGCTGGTTATCTCTCAGCTAATGCTTATGATTTTTTTCGGGTGAAGGGTCGCAAGATCCACTGGAATTTGGTGGTGTGGGAGCAATGGTCTATGCCTAAGCATTGTTTTGTGTTGTGGTTGGTAGTGTTAAGGAAGCTCAAAACTAAAGATCGTCTACACTTCATTCCCTCAGACACCAGTTGTGTTTTTTGTAGTCAAGAGCAGGAATCGCATTGTCATTTGTTCCTCAAGTGTAATTGGACATCGTCTTTATGTTTTACAGTGGTTTCGGTTTTGGCCACATCCGATGGTATTCTCTCCCCTTGATCCTCACCTTGATTTTCTCTCCCCACTGCCTCATCAGACTCACGTTTTAGCTTTATTTGATCATCATGCACCTGTGTGGGAGTAAGAGGTACAAGAGTGATGGTTTTACCATCTTTTACAATGGTATATCGATTTCTAACCCCATCATGAACTACCTTCCTATCATATTGCCATGGTCTCCCCAACAAGATGTGACTTGCTTGCATCGGTACCACATCGCACAGAACTTCATCAACATATTTCTCAATCGAAAATGGGACCACAACCTGCTTAGTCACTTTCACTTCACCACCACCATTCAGCCAGTGCAATCTATATGGTTTCATATGCTTAACACTACTCAATTTCCGTTTACTAACAAGGGTTGTACTGCAAACATTAATACAACTTTCGCTATCAATAATTAAACCACACACCTTGCTTTGTACGTAACACCACGTCTGAAAGATATTCTTTGTTGATCAGATTCATCTTCCTTGACCTGAACATGAAGTGTAGACCTCATAACCAAGGACGCCGCAACCGTTAATGCTAACTCATCCCCCTCACTATCCTTCAATAGTGGCATGCCTTCACAATAAGATTTGTCACTTCCAGATTCCATATCACCATCATAGTCATCTTCACCTACATCTGCGTTTTCATCAACAAACTTGTAAAAATCAGATCTGGTATTCGGTACAGCCTTACGGACCGTATTTGATCAGCCCCAATATTCTGTTTCTTTCTCCATTTCAAATCATCTGTCAGATCCATGTTCCTCCTAGACAACAACTCGAGTTAATGACATAAGGCTCCTAATTGGAACGCTACATCAGCATTTTGTGTCGCTGATTGGTTGTTTTCAGACATCCTTTGAATCTGCAAAATTTGGTTAGTAGCAAAAAAATATATCTTGACAACTCTCGTGTATCACACAAAAAAAATCAAGACTTTTCACTCTAATAAGCTCACTACGCCTTTTACCTCACGACTCGTGTATCACACGAAAAAATCAAGGTTTTTCACTCTAATAACCTCACTACACCTTTTAACTCACAACTTCCTTTTTTTTGGTTGAGAGGTAAAAGGCGTAGGGAGCTTATTAGAGTGAAAAGCCTTGATTTTGTTTGTGTGATACACGAGAGTTGTGAGGTAAAAGGCGTAGGGAGCTTATTAGAGTGAAAAGCCTTGATTTTTGTGTGTGATACACGAGTTGTGAGGTAAAAGGCGTAGCGAGCTTATTAGAGTGAAAAGCCTTGATTTTTTTTGTGTGATACACAAGTTGTGAGGTAAAATGCATAGTGACATCATTTGATTTTTTTGTGTGATACACGAGAGGTGTGAGGATATATTTTGTGCGACTAACCGAATTTTGCAGATTCAAATAATGTCTGAGAACAATGAATTAGTGACAAAAAATGTTAATGTTGCTTTCCAATTGCGAGCATTATGTTAGAAATTAGAGTTGTTGTCTAGGATGAACATGGATCTGAGAGATGATGTGAAAGAGATAAAGAAAAAGAATATTTGGGTTGATCGCAGAGGAAATATAGTCTGTAAGGCCGTACAGAATACCAGATTTGATTTTCAAGAGTTTGTTGATGAAAAAGCAGATATAGGTGAAGATGAATATGATGGTGATATGGAATCTAAAAGTGACAAATCTTGTTTTGAAGGCATGCAACAATTGAAGGACAGTGATGCAAATAAGTGTCCATTACTAGTTGCGGAGTCCTTGGTTATAAGACGCACACTTCAGGTTCAAGTCAAGGAAGATGAATCTAATGAAGAAAGAGATAATATCTTCCATACACGTTGTTATGTGCAAAGCAAGGTGTGTGGTTTAATTATTGATAGTGGAAGCTGTGTTAATGTTTACAGTACCACCCTTGTTAGTAAACTGAATTTGAGTACTGTTAAGCATGCAAAACCATATAGATTGCAATGGTTGAATGATAGTGGTGAAGTGAAAGTGACTAAGCAGGTTGTGGTCCCATTTTTTATTGGGAAATATGTTGATGAAGTTCTATGTGATGTGGTATCGATGCAAGAAAGTCACATCTTGTTGAGGAGACCATGGCAATATTACAGGAAGGCAATTCATGATGGGGTTAAAAATAGATATACCATTGTAAAAGATGGTAAAACCATCACTCTTGTACCTCTTACACCCAAAAAGGTGTATGATGATCAAATAAAGCTAAAGAGTGAGCATGAGGTGATGGGGAGAGAAAACCATAAGATTCGGCCAGAACCCCAACCTCTACAACCCATTCAGCCACCCATCCAAACACAAACAAATATTCGGCCAACACTTCAAACAAATCAGACCATTGGACCACTACTCAAAAACACTCAAATCTGGCCGAGAGTGGAGGTAAGACAAGAGGAGAGAAGAAAGTCAGCAAGAGTGAAGAGAATTGTGTGGAAAAACTAAAGAAACAACCTAATTTTTGTGCTAGAGGGTGAGGTCAGATCTGCATATTTCACGAACAAGCCAATGATTTTACTAGTTTACAAGGAGGCTTACTTTAATACTAATGATCTTGATCATGTTGTGCCTAGTGGTGCTATTCGTTTGTTGCAGGAGTTTGATGATGTGTTCCCCGACGATACTCCAAGTGGATTACCACCATTGCAGGGGATTGAGCATTAGATTGATTTCGTACCCGGAGCTTCAATTCCTAACCGACTAGCATATAGAAGCAATCTCGAGGAGACAAAAGAGCTTCAAAGGCAAGTTGATGAGCTGATGGAAAGGGCTACATTCGTAAGAGTATGAGCCCCTGTGCAGTACCCGTGCTACTTGTGCCCAAGAAGGATGGAACATGGAGGATGTGTGTTGATTGCCGAGCCATCACAACATAACGATAAAGTATAGACACCCTATTCCTAGGCTTGATAACATGTTAGATGAGTTACATGGATCTTGCATTTTCTCTAAAATTGACTTGAAAAGTGGGTACCATCAGATTAGGATGAAAGAGGATGATGAGTGGAAAACTGCATTTAACACTAAGTATGGTTTATATGAATGGTTAGTAATGCCTTTTGGACTTACAAATGCACCAAGTACGTTTATGCGTTTAATGAATCATGTGTTGGGTGCATTCATAGGGAAGTTTGTGGTTGTGTATTTTGATGACATTCTTATCTATAGCAAAAACTTAACTAAGCATTTTGATCATTTGCGTAATGTACTTAGTGTGTTGCGTTGTGAGAAATTGTATACTAATCTTAAAAAGTGTGCCTTCTGCATGGAGAAAATTGTGTTTCTTGGCTATGTTGTAACTGCACCGGGTATCGAGATGGACGAGGAGAAAGTTAAGGCCATCCGGGAGTGGCCTACACCCAAATCACTAAGTGAGGTAAGGAGTTTTCATGGGTTAGCTAGTTTTTACAAGCGTTTTGTGAAAGATTTCAGTACAATAGCTGCACCCTTGAATGAAGTTGTTAAAAATCAGTTGGGTTTAAATGGGGGGAGGAACAAGAATTGGCTTTTATTCTTTTGAAAGACAAATTATGTTCTGCATCTATTTTGGCTTTACCTGACTTTATAAAAGCATTTGAAATAGAGTGTGATGCGTCTGAAATGGGAATAGGTGCTGTTTTGATGCAGGATCGGAGACCTATTGCGTATTTCAGTGAGAAGTTAAGTGGAGCGACCTTGAACTATCCCACTTACAACAAAGAACTTTATGCCTTGGTAAGAGCACTTGAGACATGGCAGCATTACTTGTGGCCAAAAGAGTTTGTAATCCATTCGGATCATGAGTCCTTGAAACATCTAAAAGGACAAGGTAAGTTGAATAGGAGACATGCAAAATGGGTTGAATTCATGGAAACTTTTCTTTACGTGATCAAGTATAAGCAAGGCAAGGAGAACATCATAGCCGATGCACTTTCACGCAGGTATGTTCTTTTACACACCATGAATACTAGATTGCTAGGCTTTGAATATGTGAAGGAATTGTATGCTAACGATTCTGACTTTGCTGAGATTTATAATGCATGTGGAAATTTGGCTTTTGGTAAGTTTTATTTGATGGTTGGTTATTTGTTCAAAGAGAATAGATTGTGCGTTCCTGCTTGTTCTTTGCGTGAATTGCTTGTTCGCTAAAGCACATGAGAGTGGTTTAATGGGTCACTTTGGATGTATTGCATGAGCATTTCTATTGGCCAAAGATGAAAAGAGATGTGCAACGAATTTGTGAATAGTGCATCGCTTGTCGAAAAGCAAAATCTAGAGTACAACCACATGGTCTCTATACACCATTACCTGTGCCTACTGAACCTTGGGTAGATATCTCTATGGACTTTGTTTTAGGTTTACCTAGGTCAAAGAAAGGTAGAGACTCTATTTTTGTTGTGGTTGATAGGTTTTCTAAAATGACGCATTTCATTGCATGCCATAAACAGATGATGCATCTCATATCGCAGATTTGTTCTTTAGGAAGATTGTATTTTTGCATGGCATTCCTAAGAGTATAGTGTCAGATCGTGATGTTAAGTTCCTTAGCTATTTTTGGAAGACCTTATGGGGAAAATTGGGAACCAAACTTTTATTTTCGACAACATGTCATCCTCAAACAAATGGGCAAACTGAGGTAGTCAATAGAAAATTATCTCAACTTTTGCGTGTAGTAATACAAAAAAAATTGAAAAGTTGGGAAGAATGTTTGCCTTCTATTGAGTTTGCTTATAATAGAACTGTGCATTCGACCACTGATTTTTCTCCTTTTGAAATTGTTTATAGTTTTAATCCACTAACTCCTATGGACTTAATTCCTTTACCCTGTGAAGAAAGGGTAAGTTTAGATGGTGAACAGAAGGCAAATATGGTGAGACAATTCCATGAAGGAGTTAGATTACAAATAGAGCAAAAGAACAGACTTTACGCTTCTATAGCAAATAAGGGACATAAACTAGTTGTTTTCCAACCTGGTGATTGGGTTTCGGTGCACATGCAGAAGGAACAATTTCCTAACCAAAGGAAATCAAAATTACAGCCTCGTGGTGATGGTCCATTTTAGGTTTTGGAGAGAATAAATGACAACGCATACAAAATTGATCTTCCAGGTGAGTATAGTGTTAGTGCTATCTTTAATGTTGCTGATCTTACGTTGTTTGACACAGATATTGATTCGAGGTTGAATCCTTTCGAGGAGAGAGGTGATGCAAACCAGCCTAGAAACACCAGTAAGGACCCCTTACATGTTCCAAATGGTCCAATGACGCGGTCTAAGACAAAGGCATTGAAAGAGGCAATGAATGCATTGGTTTTGAAGGTTTCAACCAAGTCAAAATTGCAAGGACCATTGGAGTTTCAAGAGGAGACTCTAGTACATCTTATCCATGTGCAGGAGGGGTCCATACAACCTTATGTGGGACATGAAGCGAGGACAAAAAAAAAAGCCAAAAGAATCCTACTACAATATGGAAACATGGGATTAATGGGCTTGATGGAAGACTATAAAAAAAAGCCTTATGGGCTTTATTTATTTTTGTTAGCTACAGCCCAAGGCTTGTTTGGGCTTGATTAAGACTTTGTTTTCAACTAGGATCCAAGGCTTGTTTGGATTAAATCATGGGGTTTTCAATTAAGGATTTTAGGTCAGTTTTGAGTGGACCTCTTTTAAATCCACATAAGAGGTCCATTAGGGTTATTTTTTAAAAGATTATTTAAACTCATGTTAGCTAAATTTCCGCAGCCATTGATTAATTTTAATTCTGAACTTTTCAGTTTATGTGTGAGAGTGATTCATGCATTCTTCAGTTCTTGAACGAACTGAATCTGACTTATCGAAGATTAACTGGCTTCGTGGTGTCATTCTACTCATTCCAATAGTGTTGGTGCCTTGGGGCAGGTTTCCATTGTGTCACACTTCTATCAGACCTATTTCGGCTTTCCGGGATCAGATCTCATTCTTGGTTATGGGTTGCGTGACTACGTGATCACGAGGTTCGCATCAACACCACTAGTAGTGGAGCCTGCAGCTTAATTTGACTCAACACGGGGAAACTTACCAGGTCCGGACATAGTAAGGATTGACAGACTGAGAGCTTCTTTTTTTATAATTAAATGTAAGTATATTAAAGATCAAAGAATATATAAGACCGAGAAGCCTTGGAGAAAGCAAAACAAGCAAAAAGGGAACATGCTCCCTAATCGCCATACAAAGGCCTAAGGAAAGCAACAAAGAAACCAAAGCCCTACCTAAAAGCCCAACCCAAACAAGACCCAAAGATGGGTTCAAGCGAAATCAGCCTATAAAGACAAGCCCAAATTCGGCCCAAGAGGCAACCTTAGCAAAACTAGGAGGGAAACAGAGATAAAGCAGAAAATTCAAATCCACAATTCAAATTCAACAAAGCCTGCACAAGGAGAAGCAGTAGACTTCAGCCAAGCCATCAATCTTTCCCGTTCAAGCAAAGACTACAGCAACGCCTATAAGCACACAAAAGAAGCTGAAAGAGGGAAGATCTTCTGCCACACGCAAGGGCCCAACACTCAAAGCTTCCAAAAATGGGGGGAAAGACAGCACAAAGAGTGGACTTTGCTGTCATGCAACCCACACACTAAAGCTGCCCAAAACAGAAGAAAGAAGTTGACACACGGCACAGCTGCACTACTCCCAAGCCAGCCCCAATGAAAATCCAGCTTTTGCCCAAGGCTCCAGCTAAGCTTTACAGCCACCTAAGCTACCAAATACAGCATGCAGGGAGGCTGCACCACGCCAGCAGGAAAATAATTAAAACACAGCAGCTGCCGAAGACAAGACCTACATGGGAGAAAAGAGCTACAAAGCACAGCAAAAATTGGGACAATTGCAGTAACACAGCTCCCGAGACAGCCCCAAAATAGAAAGCCAGCTCACAAACCAGTCCCCAAAGCAACCAAGAAGCAGCAAAATACCCTAGGCAGCTCTTCAGTTGAGGAAGACTTGCAGAAGCAAGCAACCCATGCCACCTAAGCACTCCTCCAGCCAACCAAACCAAGACACGTCAGCCAACCCAAGCTGACTTACCCGACCAAGCTTCAACCCAGCCTTATCCACAAACCGGACCGAGCACCAAACCCAAACCAGACCGAGAATCATCCAAAATTTAGCTTGTGGTGGTCTTTTTCCTGAAAGTGGAAAATGGTAAAAAACATTTCTTAGAATTTAGGAAAGACCTTGTGCACTGGTAATTGAGTCGAATGGAAAACCTGATTATTACGCTCCTCCCAAATTAAGTACACCGCAATTCCCAACGAATTACGCCTTTGCCTAGACTCCTTGCTATGGCCACCCGTGTTAAGACAACAGAGAGCACTACTCAAGGTCAACATCTGCCGGTGAATTCTCAGCCACGACTTAATTAGAATCAAAGACGCGCAGACCAATTACAAGCAAAAAATAAGTGTCGATGTGATTCATTTTCCCGAGAACAGAGGAGACAGATAGGATTTGGGGACATAAACTGAAGGCAATCTTTTGTTTGAAGCTTGCCCAAGGCGGCTAGCTAGAGAATAAAATTATACTAGGGCATAGACCAGGAATCCCAAATGACGCGCAACCAATTAACCTCATCCCCTCGAAGCCTGAAATAATCGTAAGCATTCCAATCCAAATATGGCCAGCTAAAACAGATCTGCTTCTGGCTTTCAGATCCATAAACCCTAACCCCCCTTCTTTTCTCGGAAGACAGACTTGCTTCTAAGCCACCAAAGCAGATCTTTTTCCAATGCACCCCGACCACAAGAAACTCTTGCACATACTGATGATACGAGACAAAACAACCCCCGGGATAGGAAAGATTCCAACCTAGAATTGAACCATCCCATTCAACACTGATCGCAACAACTCCAACCACCCAGCATATAAGTAAGGAATTTACCCATCCAACCCTGGATAACTATCTCCAGCTTATGTAAAAGAGGAGTGTACTGACTCGTCAAAAGCCGATAAGGACTAAGTGGCACTCCCAGGTAATTAAAGGGAAAGGTTCCTTCGACAAAACCAGTCAGATTCAAAATATCATACTTCATGGTCTCCTTTACTCCTCCAAAATAAATGGAAGACTTGGAGGGGTTAAGATCACAACCTGACACATTACCAAAAGTTTGAAGATGCTGATGCATGATACGCACCGAACTAAGGTCACCCCGACATAGAAGGAGGACATCATTAGCAAACATAAGATGCGAAATGCCGAGCGAACTGCACTTTGGATGAAAGTGAAACCCCGGTAAGCAGGAAGACTGCTTTAGCATTCTGGAAAAATACTCCATGCAGCAAATGAACAAATAAGGCGATAAGGGGTCACCTTGGCTGATACCACTCTAACCCTTGAAGAAACCATAAAGATTACCATTGACAAATTGCATAATCAAATGAACAAACCTAGAAGGAAGCCCAAGCAAGCCAAGAAGACTCTCCAAGAAACCCCAATGAACCGAGTTGAAGGCTTTCCTGAAATCAATTTTCATAAGACATTTAGGAGAAGTCCTTTTGCGACCATATTCTCGAAGCAGCTCTTGGACCAAGAAGATATTATCTGCCATTTTCCTCCCACCCAAGAAGGCATTCTGCATCGGGCTAATAATATCCGGCAAAAAATGAGCTAACCTGTCCGAAAGAAGCTTACAAATCATTTTATAAATGACATTACAACAAGAGATCGGCCGGAAATCACTAGGATAAGAGACATTAGCAGATTTAGGTATCTGAGCAATGATGGAGTGGTTTATCTACTAAAGCATCTTCCCGGAGATGAGAAAATCCTGAACAACCAAGACAAAGTCGGTCCCCACAATATCCCAAGCTTTTTTGAAGAAAAAAGCAAAGAAGCCGTCTGGCGCGGGAACTTTGTCATTACCAATACTGAACAAGGCCGCCTTAATGTCATCACCCGAAAAAGGAGCAAGAAGACCATCATGGACAGAGGGAGCAAGACATGGCCCACACCACATAACATCCATGTCCAAAGACACTGTTTCCTTTGACACACCAGGAGGTTTTGCTAGAATTTATCAAATTCAGCCCCTACCTCTAGTTCTGAGTTAGTAAGAACTCTTTCGCTACTTCTGACCCATGATAGCATGAAAGAAACTGGTGCCCTTATCACAGTCTTTGAAGTAATCACACTTGAGCTTCTAGCTAAAGAACATTTTCTCCGCGGATTTAAGATGGACCAGATTGCTGTGCATATTCTTCTCAATATTGAAAAGCTAAGAGTTGTCCCGGTTATCTTGCAAAGCTGATTGAATATGCCGAAGCTCACCTTCCAAACTACTAACCCTGAGAGTGATCCGAGAAAGGACCAAGTGGATCATAATGAACCTGAATAGCACTCTGAATAGAGGACCACACGTGATTCACCAGAACTCTATCTATCTTTGTCCAAATCCTGCCATTGGACCAAGAGAAATGACTGCCTGAATAGTTTACATCAGTGAGCCCCAAGTTAGTACAACAGTGAAAAAAATTTGAGGTTTCATAACCGGACATAGGCTCCGAATGTGCTTATCCTCCTAAGACATAATATCATTAAAGTCGCCAAGGATCATCTAGGGAGTACACAAGTCATAACTTCTAAGATCATTCCATCGAGCCCGCCTAGCTACAAATGTATTAAATCCATACACAAAAGTAGTTCTAAAACTGACTTGATGGACCAGACTACAAATGGAGACATGAAGACCCTGCGTTAAACTGGCAATCAAGTCTACTGAGACAAAGGACAGGTTCCAAAACACAATGACCCAAGCAATATTACCAGCCACCTCAGCATTCGACAAGAACTTCCAATTCTTTAGCCGAAACTTCTGCAAACTATCAACTTTGGCCGCAGAAAGCTTAGACTCCAACAAACCAAAAACTTCCACACCTTTCTTCCTGATGAGGTTAACCACCTCATGCTGCTTCAGAGGAGTATTAAGCCCCTTGACATTCCAGCAATAGATTAACATAAATCCACCGGAGCTAAGGCCTTTAGCCCTTTACTCCTAAGAAGAACACTTGTTCGCCGAATACCACTCCACGTAGTCACACCACATAACCGATCCACGTGCGTCTATTCCCACCGAACAAACCGGATCCCCACATTAGCCACAATAACTGCATTATCATTAACCACTCTAGATTTTCCTTTTTTCTTTTGAACAATTGTCCACTTGCCGGCATCTGATTCCATTTGCATTGGATCAAGCTGCTGCTCTTCAAAAGATTCGTTCAAAGAAGAACCCTGCACATCATTAGGCCGAGAGGCCTCTTCACAATCTATTTGTCGGGAGGCCTCTTCATTAGTCATAGGCCGAGAGGACTCATCACTCAATTGCTACTCAATCGGGTCCACCGGATCTGGAATCACCTCCTTAACCAGAACCCATTGTTTCACTGAAACTTTCTCAGCTATCATGGGAGCTGAAGGGACTTTCGTGTCCAACAAATGCGGACAAAGAGAAGTGTTATGGCCAATGACTTTACTATGCTTACAAAGTCTCGGCAAAGTTTCATGAACAACTATCTGATTCAAAGATGCACCATTAGGCAGCGCAATGCACACAATATGTTTAAAATCAGCAAACAAATCAATCTCCACGAGAATTCTAGCAAATGATAGTCGGGACATAGATGACGTTAGCATATCACACTGAATAGGCTTGCCAAGAACACTCCCAATCTTAGATAAACAGACTGGCGACCAACATTGCAGCGGAAGATTAGGAAGCTTAATCCAAACTGGGACAGTGGACATGTTCGCGGTTTAAAAATAAAAAAATTCAGGCATAGATTTCAGTATCAAAGGCCGGCCATACAGTAGGTAGGGACCTCCACTAAGCATAACAAGCTTATCTTCCTCATGCATAAATCGATAAACTAACCAACCCGATTCATGAATGGTTAGCGAAGCTTTATACTTCCAAGAGTTAACGAAGAGATTATTAAGAGCTTTGAATCCTGGAAATTTACCCGCAACATACCCCACAATGCAATACTTCCATGCATCCTTAAGATTACCAAGATAATTCTCAAGCAAGGAACAAGATGGGGCATTATTGAGTTTAGAAAAGTGTACCAATTTAGTGCCACTTTTAGCACTTCGATTGGAAGAGAACAAGTCTTTTCATTTGCCATTTGATACTTGACCATCCCTCGAATCAGTCGTCGCAGCCAAGTTACCCAAATCTTTCCCATTAGCTACTGCCATGGGCTGCTAGGGTGGAGCCTTCCCAAATTATCCTTCCCAAATCATTCTCCAAGCCATTCATCACAGCCATGCTCCCCAAGTCTTTCCCTAACAATGGAGCATCATTTACCTTAGCAATGGAGGGAGAAGAAGTAAGAACATTGCCACCAATTCCTTTAGCTAAGGAAAGAGAAGAAGAGGATCCATTGCTGCCAAGGCCTACTGCCACTGGCAGCAGAAGGGGGCAGCTCCCACTTTCGCAGCCAATCTCCCTAAGCCTTTCTCTTGCAATGGAGCATCATTTTCCTTAGCAATGGAAGGAGAGGAACCCATTCCCTTAGTAGAGGAAGAAGAAGAACCAAATCTGCCAAGCACACTGTCACCAAGTCCTGTTGTCAGTTGCAGCTGAAGCGGAGCATCCCCCATATTCTCCTTTCCCTTTGGCAAAACCACTGCCCCATCCTCAGCATTGGAATAAGAAGCATCATTTTCACTAGCTAGAAGTTTGGATGAAGCTTGACGAAGAGAATCAGCCATGGTGGCTGTCCCAGCCGAGAGGAAGGCTGGGCTATCACTGGCCAGAAATGCTGCAGCCATCGCTGCCTCCTCTTGCGCAATGGGTTGTGCATGACTTTCATGCAACACAAGACAATCTTCCGCAAACTTATCAGACATGGGAGAAGAGAAGAAGAACTTAGAAGCATAAACTTCATCTTCCTTGCACAAGGCTGGACCGAACCCATCTTCCTCCTCACTATCTTCAAACTCTTCATAGTTGGGGCCTAAGCTGCCATTGGAATGGCTGGATTTCAAAGTGCATAAACCAATACTGTCATGGGTTGAATTCCTTTGCAAAGGAGAGCGGGAAAGAGATGTTGAAGAGGCTAGAACGGGGGCCTTTAGAGCAAGAACAAGCTCTTGCTGCAGCTCCTCACATTTCTTCAACTTCATTGTAGCTTTTATCTTCTTGTTTTTAGCCATGAATCCGAACTAGGAACACTCAAATAAGATCACAAGAACATTTAGTAGAAGCTTTGGTTGATTGGCACCATCAAAAGGGAGAAATCTTCTCAAAGGAAGGAGAGCATCTCCGCAAGAGCTCTTTGTTTTTTTTTATCAAATGTAAGTATGTATTAAGAGATCAAAGAATACAACAAGCTGAAGACAGAGGAGAGAAAACACAAGGCAATGTAAAGGACATGCTCCCACGGGCCAAAAGAAACAAGACACCTAACAAGCCAATGCAAGGCCTAGGAGAGCAAATATCCGCTCACAACCCAGCTAAACGACTGGCAAGCAAGATACAAAACAAGAGGAAAATTAGCTCAACAAACATTTGGGATAAAAACCAAAAGCACAACTAGCAACCCCTGAGGAGAAGATGCAGCACCCGAGAAGGCTCTCAGCAAAGATAAACACCAACAAGGAGAGGAGCACCAGTGCTACAACAGAAAGTGAGGCCTGGAGAAGATAGCCCTTCAGCCGAGACAACAAAGCCACAACTCACCAATACAGGAGAAGGACAAAACTCAACAAGCAGCAAGGCAAAAAAACATCACAGCCCAGAAGCCGAGACAACAAACCACCGCCCAAAAGCAAGACCAGCCACTGGAGAAGGAGCTGAGCCCACAGCACAACCACCTACCTGCAAAGAGAGCAACAAGCAGCAAACCAGCCCGCATCCACCACACAGCCCTCCAAGGCCGACAAGATTAGTCAACATCAATGGAGAAGTGATCCTTATCATGAAAGTGAAACACAGTGAAAAATAGGACTTGGAATCAACGAAACACCTTCGCAACCGAGGAGCAATTACCATCAAATAGCCTTTTATTACGCTCTTCCCAAATGAGGTAAACCGAGATGCCCAGAGAGGCTCTGCGCATACGGGAAACCATACTCTTTCCTTTGGAGGATAGAGCGCAGATAGCACTAGATAGGGAGCTCATTGGACGATGAATATGCAGCCAATGAACAATATTTCTCCACAAATCTGAAGTCCAAGGACATTGGAAAAACAAGTGACGATGCGATTCCGGATCCTGGCTGTAGAAAACACAACTGGTGCAGATTGAAATAAAATGCCAACGGTCTTTAGTGCGGAGTTTGCCCAGAATAGCAACCCATAAAACAAAGCAATATTTAGGCATAGACCAATGCTCCCACACCACCTTATCCTAGTGAACCATGCGACCCTTCACACAAAAGTGAATCGCAAGAGCTCTTTCTTGAGATATCATGGCGGATTTTCTGCTTTTATGTGGGACATTAAAGCAAAGATATCTTGCACTTTGGTTATCCATATCGAGCAATTCAAAACTCCAAATTCATCTACTCATGTTGTACTACAACTTTCATGCAAAACAAAAGTGAGATAAAATCCTTTTGATGGACAAAATCTACTTGCAATTTGCTTGCTCAACCCTATTCTAAAGAAAAGGATTTTTCTGCTTTTATACCAGACATTCTAATGCGAATTTCTTGAGATTATGTTATCCAAATGCAAGACCCAAAGTGAGAAAAAATCATTTTGATGGACAACATCTACCCCCAATCTGTTTTGGCAAAACTGTTTTGAAAAAAAAGATTTTGTGGCAGCAGCAAATTCATTTTGTTAGTGCAAATTCTAAGCAATTTATCCAACCTTAAATCTATGGTATTTTTTTTAATAATACTAATGAAACAAACGTCGCTAGTTCTGCATAAAGAAAAAAAATATAACCCTCACGATAGTCGAGAAACATAAATTATTGTGATGTTTCTTGAACCAGGCCCCTTGCTTTTTTTCCAATGAGACTAATTAATAGTTCCCAAATTTGAAAAGTGGTTTTTATTTTTCCGGATAAATCCTTGAAACATTAAATTTGGTTTCTCGAATAAAACCTGTTTTGAAGAAAAGGATTTTCGTGGCAACAACAGAATCCATTTTTTAGTGCAAATTCTGATGCGAAACTCGTGATCACATGGTCACCCAACCCACAACCAAGATTGGAAACCTTCCCCAAGGCACCAGCACTATTGGAATGAGTAGAATGACGCCACGAAGCTAGTTAATCTTTGATACGTTGGATTTAGTTCATTCAAGAACTAATGAATGCAAGAATCACTCTCACACATAAACTGAAAAGTTCAGAATTAAAATTAATCAATGGCTCCGAAATTTAGCTAACATGAGTTTAAATAGTCTTTTAAAAACTAACCCTAATGGACCTCTTATGTGGAATTAAAAGAGGTCCACTTAAAACTAACCCAAAATCCTAAATTGAAAAGCCCATTCTTTAATCCAACCAAGCCTTGGATCCTAGCTGAAAACAAAGTCTTAATTAAGCCCAAACAAGCCTTGGGTTGTAGGATTCTTTTGGCTCCTTTGTTGTTCTCACTTCATAGCCCTAATAAAGTTGGGTTGGACCCCTGCTACACATAGAACTTGTGATGCGGACCAGCCCAGAAACAACAGTAAGGGCCCATTACATGTCCCAAATGGTCCAATGACGCGGTATAAGACAAAGGCATTGAAAGAGGCAATGAATGCATTGGTTTTGAAGGTTTCAACTAGGTCAGAATTGCAAGGACCATTGGAGTATCAAGGCTTGTTTGGGCTTAATTAAGACTTTGTTTTTAGCTAGGATCCAAGGCTTGCTTTGATTAAGTTATGGGCTTTCAATTTAGGATTTTGGGTCAGTTTTGAGTGGACCTCATTTAAGTCCACATAAGGGGTCCTTTAGGGTTACTTTTTAAGAACTATTTAAGCTCATGTAACCCTAATTTCGGCAGCGATTGATTAAACTTAAGTCTGAACTTTTCAGTTTATGTGTGAGAGTGATTCTTGCATTCTTCAGTTCTTGAACGAATTGAATCCGACTTATCGAAGATTAACTAGCTTCGTGGCGTTATTCTACTCATTCCACTAGTGTTGGTGCCTTGGGGCAGGTTTCCATTGTGTCACACTCCTATCAGGCCTATTTCGGCTTTCCAGGATTAGATCTCATTCTTGGTTGTGGGTTGTGTGACCACGTGGTCACGAGGTTCGCATCAGGTGGTATCAGTGCTAGGCTCCAAAACAAGGTCATATCATTCTGTTATTTTCATGCTTTTTTTTAGTGTTCCTTGAAGTTTTCCAGTGTTTGTGTTCATCTCCTTGTTCTTCGGGTCAGCGTCATCTAATAATAAAAAAAAAGGTTCCATTTTATCGTTTTCTGTCTCTTCATTTTAGTATATTAAGACAAAAAAAAGAAAATAGAAAAGAAACAGAGCTAGGCATTAGTTGAAATTTGAAGAATCATTGAAATCTTGCCACAGAAAACACTAATCTGGGGAAACATATGCAAACCACATCGGAATCAATTGAAAATTCGTATTCCTTCTATTGGGGTTGAGATGAGATCATAGGTCAAATTTGGGCTTATTCTAATATTGATTTCTTGATGTTGTTTTTCGAGATTTATTTCTGCCGAAGAAACACTACCTAGTGAACCCTTAGACAAACACTTTAGAATCAATTGAAACTTTATATTCTGTGTCTTGGGGTTGATATCGCATGCTATTTTATATTGGAGCTTATTTCGATATCATATACTAGAGTTTTCAATTGGAGGTTCTAGAAGTATCTAGAAGTACGACAATGACCTATAATTTGAGTGTTGTCTTTAGTTTGGTATTGAAATACTAAATATTGAATTTGAGGTTATTTGGAGGTCGTTTAATCTGGGTTCCAATTCTGTTACGTAAAAATTGCGTAAGAGTTTAGATTCTGCTCAATTCTCAAAAAAAAAAAACTGATCCCTACTATTTATTTTTGTCCAATTCGTTTATTTTTGTCCAATTATTTTTCTAATTGTTGTCGCTAGTATTTGCTTCTGCTTTATTTCGTGTCTTCGTATCGTCCACAATTCGTACGAATTTGGATTGCTACTCGTGAAATCGTAATCGTAGTTTTGTTTTGCTTTGTTTTCAGTATTTTTCTTGCTTCTTGAGTCTGAAAATCATAATTAGAGTGCGCTGCGAATGCTACTGACTTTGATTTGTTGATTTTAGTTCCGAAAGAACCAAAAGAAAGCAAGTTGTGAGGTAAAAGGCGTAGTGAGCTTATTAGAGTGAAAAGCCTTGAATTTTTTGTGTGCTACTAACCAAATTTTGTAGATTCAAAGGATGTCTGAAAACAACGAATCAGCCACACAAAACGCTGACGTGGCCTTCCAATTACGAGCCATGGGTCAGCAACTTGAGCTATTGTCTAAGACATGCAAAGATCTGAAAGATGAGGTGAATTCGATAAAGTAACAGAATAGTGGGGCTGATCGCCGAGGAAATACGGTTCGTATGGCTGTACGGAATAACAAATAAGATTTTGAAGAGTATGTTGATGAAAATGCAGATGTGGATGAAGATGACTATGATTTTGCATCTGATGGCCAAGGAATCAGGTCTGGACCGAACAGAGCTAGGAGGAATGTGAATTTCCGTGGCATGGGGAATTATGCAGATATGGATGGGGACAAAATAAAACTGAAAATTCCTCACTTCGAAGGTAAAAATGATCCCGAGGCTTATTTGGAGTGGGAGAAAAAGGTAGATTGGATTTTTGATTGTCATAGCTATTCTGAACAAAACAAAGTGAAATTGGTGATGATTGAGTTTATAGAGTATGCAATGATTTGGTGGGATCAAATTGTAATCAGTAGGAGGAGGAATGGGAAGCGACCCGTTCAAACTTGGGGTGAGATGAAAGTGTTAATGAGAAGACGATTTATGCCAACCCACTATTATAGAGACCTATACCTGAAGCTCCAAGGTCTGAATCAAGGCTATAAGACAGTAGATGAATATCATAAAGAGATGGAGATAGCAATGATTCGGGCCAATGTTGTTGAGGATAGAGAAGCCACCATGGCTAGATTTCTTAATGGGTTGAATCGTAAAATTGCCAATGTTGTTGAGCTACAACACTATGTGGAGCTAGAGGACATGGTTCACATGACCACGAAGGTGGAGAGACAACTTAGGAAGGGACATGTTCGACCAGGATTTAATTCGGGTTCTTCATCATCTTGGAAGACGAATCTGAAGAGAGAGGGTACTGTCCAGCCACAATCTTTTATTCCTTCTAAAATTGAACGAACAACGGCTAAAGTTGATGTCCCTACCGATGCCAAAGGTAAATTTGAAACTCAGCCTAAACGTACTCGTGATGTTAAATGTTTCAGGTGTCAAGGGCATGGACATTATGCTTTGGAGTGTCCAAACAAGAGAATAATGATGATTAGAGATGATGGTGATATGGAATCTGAAAGTGACCGATCTGATTGCGAAGGCATGCCACCATTGGAGGATATTGATGAGGATGAGTTAGCATTACCGGTTGTGGGGTCCTTGGTTCTAAGGTGCACACTTCAGGTTCAAGTCAAGGAAGATGAATCTAATCAACAAAGAGAGAATATCTTCCATACATGCTGTAACGTACAAAGCAAGGTGTGTGGTTTAATTATTGATAGTGGAAGTTGCGTTAATGTTTGCAGTACCACACTTATGAGTAAACTACATTTGAGTACTGTTAAACATGCGAAACCATATAGATTGCAATGGCTGAATGATAGTGGAGAAGTGAAAGTGCCTAAACAGGTTGTGGTTCCATTTTCGATTGGGAAATAAATTGATTAAGTTCTATGCGATGTGGTACCAATGCAAGCAAGTCACATCTTGTTGGGGAGGCCTTGGCAAGATGACAGGAAGGCAATTCATGATGGGGTTAAAAATAGGTATACCATTGTAAAAGATGGTAAAACCATCACTCGTGTACCTCTTATGCCCAAATAAGTGTATGATGATCAGATAAAGCTAAAACGTGAGCATGAGGCAATGGGGAGTGAAAATCAAGGTGAGGACCAAGGGGAGAGAAGACCATCAGATTCGGCCAGAACCCAAACCACTACAACCCAATCAGACACTAATTCAAACACAAAAAAACCACACCATTCGACCACAGCTCAAAAAGACCCAAATCTGGTCGAGAGTGGAGGTAAGACAAGAGGAGAGAAGAAAGTCAGGAAGAGTGATGAGAATTGTGTGGAAAAACTAAAGAAACAGCCTAATTTTTATGCTAGAGAGGGTGAGGTTAGATCTGCATATTTCACTAACAAGCCAATGATTCTACTTATGTACAAGGAGGCTTACTTTAATACTAATGATCTTGATCATATGGTGCCTAGTGTTGCTATTTCTTTGTTGCAGGAGTTTGATGATGTGTTCTCCGACGATACTCCAAGTGGATTACTACCATTGCGGGGGATAGAGCATCAGATTGATTTCGTACCCAGAGCTTCAATTCCTAACCGACCAGCATATAAAAGCAATCCCGGGGAGACGAAAGAGCTTCAAAGACAAGTTGATGAGCTAATGGAAAAGTGCTACATTCGGGAGAGTATCAGCCCCTGTGCAGTACCCGTGCTACTTGTGCCCAAGAAGGATGGAACATGGAGGATGTGTGTTGATTGCCGAGCCATCAACAACATAACAGTAAAGTATAGACACCGTATTCCTAGGCTTGCTGACATGTTAGATGAGTTACATGGATCTTGCATTTTCTCTAAAATTGACTTGAAAAGTGGGTACCATCAGATTAGGATGAAAGAGGGTGATGAGTGGAAAACTGCATTTAAGATTAAGTATGGTTTATATGAATGGTTAGTAATGTCGTTTGGACTTACAAATGCACCAAGTAGGTTTATGCGTTTAATGAATCATGTGTTGCGTGCATTCATAGGTAAGTTTGTGGTTGTGTATTTTGATGACATTCTGATCTATAACAAGAACTTAACTGAGCATTTTGATCATTTGCGTAAGGTACTTAGTGTGTTGCGTAGTGAGAAATTGTATGCTAATCTTAAAAAGTGTGCCTTCTACATGGAGAAAATTGTGTTTCGTGGTTATGCTGTAACTGCATGATAGGTCCCAGTCAAAGCAATGAATAAATAGTAAGATAATTCTTTTGTGGTAAGAATGAACCAATGATTTGAACTGAATAATTGTCTGCCCATTCACTGCATAATTGTGAATTATAAATACAGAAAGGGAAATAACGGAAAACAGGGAAATAACTGAAAGACATAAATTGACTCCCCCACGTACTACCCACGATGGGTTAACACTAATAAACTGACTCTTGACACTCTCCACGATCTTCTAATGCTGGTAGACTGATTTCTTTAAACGCTTGCACCATTACTGCGCACTAACTCATCCTTGCGTACGAACTCATCCCTTGTTCCAGCATTTATCATTTGTCCGTGAACTTAGGATTCTTGACAGGTGTACGTGTGGACCTCCTCAGCTCAAGTGGTTCAACAGCCGTGGTTGTCATCTTATCAATACCCCCCCCCCACGAACAGGAACCTTGTCCTCAAGGTTCAAATGGCTGAATTTGGTCTGCAGTTCACGAGCGTTCTCCCATGTGGCATCATCGGCTGGAAGAGATTGCCATTTCACCAGATTTTCTTCGACAAACTTGGAACCTTGCTTTACCCAACGCGTGTCCAAGATGGACTCTGGCTGCAACACAATGTCACCGTCATTCTCCGATGATGATGGCAGCTCCATAATAGGCACAATTGAGTCACCCAATTTTCTCTTAAGTAATGAAACATGAAAAACGAGATGAATGCGAGACCCTTCAGGAAGCTTGAGCTTATATGCTACCTGCCCAATACGTTCTTCAACTTGAAATGGACCATAAAAACAACTAGCCAATTTTTGTGAAGCCCTTGGAAAAACTGTACGCTGTCGATATGGGTGTAGTCGAAGAAAAACCCAATCGCCGATCTAAAATTCGAGATCACGGCGCTTCGAATTGGCCACTTGCTGCATGCGGTTGTTTGCTGCTTGTAAAGTAAGCTTAAGCAAACGCAGTATGTCATCCCTTGTAGTGAGCTGCTGATCCACTTCATTAACAGGAGAGGATCCCCTGTCATAATGGGGAATTAGGGGTGGTAATCTGCCATACAAAGCTTGGAATGGAGTCATACCAGTGGATGAGTGATAGGTTGTGTTATACCAGTACTCAGCCCATTGCAAAAAGGAACACCATTTCCGAGGCTGTTGATGGACAACACAGCGTAGATACTGCTCGATGCACCAGTTGACCACCTCCGTCTGGCCATCCGTCTGCGGGTGATATGATGAACTCATCTTTAATGAAGTTCCTGCCAATTTGAAAAATTCGCGCCAGAAATTGCTAACAAAAATAGGATCCCTGTCACTGATAATGGATTTCGGCATGCCATGTAATTTTACAATAAATTCCACAAACTTCTCAGCCACCATTTTTGCAGTAAATGGATGTGCAAGGGGTATAAAATGTGCCGACTTACTCAGGCGATCAACCACCACGAGTATTGAGTTTTTACCGTGTGAAGGTGGCAGACCTTCAACGAAATCCATGCTAATATCTTCCCATACTTGCTGTGGAATGGGTAACGGCTGCAAGAGACCAGCCGGGGAAAGAGTTTCTGATTTGGCCCTTTGACAAATATCACAGGCTGCAACATAAGCACGAATAATGCGATGCATGGATGGCCAATAGAACTGTTGTGCCAAGCGTTTATAGGTACGCAGCACGCCGGAGTGCCCTCCCATTGGAGAGTCATGGAAGTCATGTAACAATTGAGTAATGTAAGGGGACTGTGGGGGCACAACCACGTGATTTTTGTAACAAATCAACCCCTGTTTCCATGCGTAAGGGCTGTCCGGGTTGGCAGTTGCCAATTTGCCAATTCGCTGCAGATAAGGATTTTGTTTCATTTCTTCCCGAAGAGAGTCCCATAGTGGTGCTTATGGAGCGGAAATGGCCTGAAGACACGGGCTATCCATTCGGCGTGACAAGGCATCTGCGGTTGAGTTTTCTTTGCCCGGTTTGTAGAGGATTTCATACTCATACCCAAATAATTTGGAGACCCACTTTTGTTGTTCTGGAGTAGTGATGCGCTGCTCCAAGAAATATTTCAGGCTGCACTGATCTGTATGAATGAAAAATTTGCGCCCCATCAAATATGGCCTCCAAGTCTGAACTGCAACTACAATTGCCAGCATATCGCGAGCATATGTCGACCAAGCTCGTTTTGCTACCCCTAATGAACGGCTCATGAAGGCAATCGGTCTTCCTTTTTGGGATAGGACTGCACCAATTCCATCACCCGAAGCATCTGTCTCAATAATAAAAGAATCATCAAAATCTGGCATAGCCAAAGTAGGCGTTGTGGTCATGGCTTGCTTCAAAGCTACAAAAGCCATATCAGCTTCGACACTCCAGCCGAATTGACCCTTCTTCAACAAATTGGTGAGGGGACGGGCTAGCACACCATAATTACAGACAAATTTCCGGTAGTAACCTGTAAGACCTAAAAATCCACGCAATTCAGAAATATTAGTAGGCCTTGGCCAATCAACCATCGCTTGGATTTTTCCTCGGTCCACCTTGACCCCATCCGAAGTGATGATATGACCCAAGTATTCCAATTCTTGTTGACCGAATGTACATTTTTTGAGTTTGACAAAAAATGTATGATGCCTTAAAATTTCAAAAGCTTTCTGAACATGTTCAATGTGCATGGACCAATTGGGACTATAGATCAATATATCATCAAAAAATACTAACACAAATTTGCGAAGATAAGGACGGAAAATGGAATTCATAATAGCTTGAAAAGTAGAAGGAGCATTACAAAGCCCAAAGGGCATGACTAAATACTCATAGTGTCCATTATGGGTACGGAAAGCAGTTTTATGCATATCCGGAGGGTGCACTCTAACTTGATGGTAACCGGCTGTTAGATCTAATTTCGTAAAGAATTTAGCTCCATGAAGCTCATCTAACATATCGTCTACAGTTGGGATTGGGAATCGGTCTTTTAAGGTTACAGCATTTAGTGCCCTATAATCTGTGCAAAAACGCCATGAGCCATCTTTTTTTTTAACCAATAAAACAGGAGATGAAAATGAGCTAGTGCTAGATCGTATGAGTCCCAATTGAAGCATGTCATGAACTTGTTTTTCAATTTCAGCTTTTTGAAAATAGGCATACCTGTAGGGTCTCACATTGACTGGTTCAGCTCCCTCTTTCAAGGCAATGCGATGATCCAGTTCCCGTGCCGGAGGTACTTGATTCGGCTCTTGAAAAATGTCCGAAAATTGATCTATCAGCTGCTGCATTTCGGCTCCAAACCCATTCTTTGGTGCTCCCTTCGCAGATTGGACACATATAGCAAACATTGAATTTTGGTGGCGTAAGTTCTTTGTCAATTCCTTCAATGTTGCCGAATGAATTGAAGGAGCATCAATTCCCTGTAGTTTATGAGCTTGATTATTCCACCGAAACTCCATTGTCATTTTTTTCCAATCACACGCCACTGTTCCCAGTTGCTCCAACCATTAAACTCCTAGCACCAAATCCAACCCAATTAGTGGCAGAGCATAGAGGGTTAGGAAGAACGGAATACCTTGCAGCAGGATATGGATATTTTTGAATCTTCCTTGGCATTTTAATGGTTGTCCGTTTGCCACCTTAACACTGAAAGATTCAGTGGGAATCACGGGAAGTTGCAGCCAATTTGCCATTCGTTCACTAATGAAATTGTGTTCGATCCACTGTCAATCAAAACAATTAGCTCCTGATTTTCAATTTTTGCCTTCAACCTCATTGTCCGTGAGGTGGACCACCCCGTGAGAGCATGCAGCGATATCTCAGGTGATTCATCATCTGCATGTTTGCCATTTAATTCTTCGCAATCCCCTTCTTCGAATTCCCTGTAATTCTCCATTTATAACAATTGAGGACCCTGGCATTTGTGCCCGACTGTGAATTTATCATTGCAATTAAAGCAAAGACCTTGTGCTCGTCGTCGTTGCATTTCATCCCACGACAGCCTTTTAAACAGAACAGTCGTGTTCTTCATTGGAGACGGTAGAGCAGGCAGTGACCGAATTGGTAGGGATGGTCGATTGAATCTTCTTTGCCGCAGCAGCTGCTCCTCCTTCATCCTTGCCAAACTGATGGCTTCCTTCAAATTCTGTGGTTTGAACATTCGAATGGCTTCAGAGATTTCCGGTTTCAGCCCTCTCATGAACGTACCCACCATGGCCTTCTGAGTCCATCCATACACCCGATTTCCCAATCTTTCAAATTCTTTCTGATATTCACGTAATGATCCTGTTTGTCTTATTCTCGATAACGCCTCATCAAAGTCATCGCAATCTGTAGGGCCAAAACGTGCCCACAATTCCTCCTCAAAAATTTTCCAGGTCACCACAGTATTCTCAATTTTGTGGGTCCTCTGCATCCATTGCCACCATTGATTAGCTTCACCTTCAAGGTGAAATGAAGCCAACGATACCTTCTGGTTGTCAGGAGTTCCTTGATACGCAAAGAACTAGGCAACCCGATTGAACCACTTAGTCGGGTCCTCACCCGCATATTTTGGGAATATCAGTTTGGCCAGTTGGGATGGCACTATCTGGCGTGAACAATCTCCTTCTTCCACAAATGGGCGTGAACCCACTTCTTGAAATTGATTGGGGTTATCAATCGGCCCTTTGTTAGCCCGTAGGATGTCAGATAACTTGGAAATTGCCTCCTCCAATTGATGCAATTTGTTTAACACGTCCAGCTCCATTCGTTGAAATCCACCTTGCATCCCGACCAGCCCAGCTTCCAAATTTTCAATTCTTTCCTTGTTTGTTGTCATAGTAACCTTGCTCTGATACCAATGATAGGTCCCAGTCAAAGCAATGAATAAATAGTAAGATAATTCTTTTGTGGTAAGAATGAACCAATGATTTGAACTAAATAATTGTCTGCCCATTCACTGCATAATTGCGAATTATAAATACAGAAAGGGAAATAACGGAAAACAGGGAAATAACTGAAAGACATAAATTGACTCCCCCACGTACTACCCACGATGGGTTAACACTAATAAACTGACTCTTGACACTCCCCACGATCTTCTAATGTTGGCAGACTGATTTCTTTAAACGCTTGCACCATTACTGCGCACTAACTCATCCTTGCGCACGAACTCATCCCTTGTTCCAGCATTTATCATTTGTCCGTGAACTTAGGATTCTTGACAGGTGTACGTGTGGACCTCCTCAGCTCAAGTGGTTCAACAGCCGTGGTTGTCATCTTATCACTGCACAAGGTATCGAGATGGACGAGGAGAAAGTTAAGGCCATCCGGGAGTGGCCTACACTCAAATCGGTAAGTGAGGTAAGTAGTTTTCATGGGTTAGCAAGTTTTTACAGGCGTTTTGTGAAAGATTTTAGTACAATAGCTGCACCCTTGAATGAAGTTGTTAAAAAGTCAGTTAGGTTTGAATGGGGGGAGGAACAAGAATTGGCTTTTGTTCTTTTGAAAGACAAATTATGTTCTGCACCAGTTTTGACTTTACCTGACTTTACAAAAGCCTTTGAAATAGAGTGTGATGTGTCTGGAATGGGAATAGGTACTGTTTTAATGCAGGATCGGAGACCTATCGCGTATTTTAGTGAGAAGTTAAGTGGAGCGACCTTGAACTATCCCACTTACGACAAAGAACTTTATGCCTTGGTAAGAGCACTTGAGACATGGCAGCATTACTTGTGGCCAAAAGAGTTTGTAATCTAGTGGCCAAAAGAGTTTGTAATCCATTCGGATCATGAGTCCTTGAAACATCTAAAAGGACAAGGTAAGTTGAATAGGAGACATGCAAAATGGGTTGAATTCATTGAAACTTTTCCTTACATGATCAAGTATAAGGAAGGCAAAAAGAACATCGTAGCCTATGCACTTTCTCGCAGGTATGTTCTTTTACACACCATGAATACTAGATTGTTAGGCTTTGAATATGTGAAGGAATTGTATGGTAATGATTCTGATTTTGCTAAGATTTATAATGCATGTGGAAATTCGGCTTTTGGTAAGTTTTATTTGATGGATGGTTATTTGTTCAAAGAGAATAGAATGTGTGTTCCTGCTAGTTCTTTATGTGAATTGCTTGTTCGTGAAGCACATGGGGGTGGTTTAATTGGTCACTTTGGGGTTGCAAAAACCTTGGATGTATTGCATGAGCATTTCTATTGGCCAAAGATGAAAAGAGATGTGCAACGAATTTGTGAACAGTGCATCGCTTGTCGAAAGGCAAAATCTAGAGTACAACCACATGGTCTCTATACACCATTACCTGTTCCTACTGAACCTTGGGTAGATATCTCTATGGACTTTGTTTTAGGTTTACCTAGGTCAAAGAAAGGTAGAGACTCTATTTTTGTTGTGGATGATAGGTTTTAAAAAATAGCGCGTTCATTGCATGCCATAAAACAGATGATGCATCTCATGTCGCAGACTTGTTCTTTACGGAGATTGTACGTTTGCATGGCATTCCTAAGAGTAAATAGTTCAGAATTAATAATCATCGATTTCTGCCAAAATTTAGGTTACATGAGTTTAAATAGTTCTTGAAAAAGTAACCCTAATGGACCCCTTATGTGGACTTAAAGAGGTACACTCAAAACTGACCCAAAACCATAAACTTAAAAGCCCATAACTTAATCCAAACAAGCAGTGGATCCTGCTGAATACAAAGTACCAATTAAGCCCAAACAAGTCTTGGGTTGTAGCTAACAAAATTAAATAAAGCACATACATCTTATTTATAGCCTTCCATCCAGCCCCTTAATCCTAGAAATAAAAGGAAAAGGTAGCCCATAAGTCCTTGCTGGTGTTTCTGGGCTAGTTCGCATCACTAAATTAAGACTTTATTTTCAGCTAGGATCCGAGGCTTGTTTGGATTAAGTCATGGGCTTTCCAACTTAGGGTTTTGCGTCAGTTTTGAGTGGACCTCATTTAAAGTCCACATAAAGGGTCCATTAGGGTTACTTTTTAAGAACTATTTAAACTCATGTAAGCCTAATTTCGGCAGCCATTGATTAATTTTAATTCTGAACTTTTCAGTTTATGTGTGAGAGTGATTCTTGCATTCTTCAGTTCTTGAACGAACTGAATCTGACTTATCGAAGATTAACTGGCTTCGTGGCATCATTCTACTCATTCCAATAGTGCTGGTGCCTTGAGGCAGGTTTCCATTGTGTCACACTCCTATCAGACCTATTTCGGCTTTCCGGGATCAGATTTCAATCTTTGTTGTGGCTTTCCGGGATCGTATTTATGTATTTATACTCTTAGTTTTGAGTTTTAATTTTTATTGTTATTTATCTTTATATTAAATACAGCGTGCTTTAAAAACACATAATAAGTTTAGCTTTGGTATCGTGAAATGAGAGTGAAATTCTCTCTTATGCATATATAGTGAATCTTCTCTTGTTAGTGATTTGTTATCTGTGTTTTTTTCATATGTTTTGTCTATGTGTGATTTAATATATTTTTTAGTTTAAAGTGATTTTTATTTTAATAGAAATTAAATTATTTTTTTATTTTTTAAGATTTATTCCTGATATTATTATATTAAAAGTATTTCAGAGCACTGAGTTTAAATTAATTTGAGATTTAAAAAAAAACACTTAGTTTAGTTTTTTATATATATTTTAAGGTGTTAATATTAAACAAATATCAAAATATATAATTAGCCTCACATATTTTTAAGAAAAAAATATTTTAAAAATAATCATTATCATTATTTTAAATGCCTTATCCATAATAAAATAAATATATAAAAAGCTAAATAATCAAAAATTTTATATGTTGATTATTTCGCTTAGATGAAAAATATAAGACAGTTAATATATATTTTACATGTTAAAAAAATTGGTTTTGGGTGCGGCAAAAGACTCGTATTTCTGTGCTAGTCCGCATCATCCCCTCTCTCCCCGAAAGGATTCGACCTCGAATCAATATTTGTGTTAAACAACATAAGATCAGCAACATTAAAGGTAGCACTAACACCATACTCACATGGAAGAGCAATTTTGTATGTGTTACATTTACAACACAAAACTTCAGATAATATCCTATTCACTACCTTAGTTTATCCATTTGTTTGAGGATGACATATTGTCAAAAATAAGAGTTTGGTCCCTAACTTTCCCCATAAGGTCTTCCAAAAGTTGCTAAGAACTTAACATCATGATCTGATACTATACTCTTAGGAATGCCATGCAAACATACTTTTTATTGCATAATTCTAAATATTTTTTTTATTTGAACTATTTTTTTTGAATTAATATATTTAATTATATATATACATAAATAGTACAACCCTGAAATGAAATGCTGAAATATTTCGAAACCAAAACATTCCGTTTCACTTGAAAAACAAAGCAGCAACTAAAAAGGAATTGAGAACCTTGATTTATACAACTCCGTCTCCCAAAGTTACCCTCCATAACAACCAAGCCATATTCTTCAAGGATTCCAAAATCCTGTAATTACTAAAAACAACCAAGGGCAAATAGATCATAACTAGTTAATTACCCGCACTACATTGCAGGTCGAGCAAACAATTTTTATAACTGTTGAGATTAAAAATTATAATATTTGTACATGTAAAGTTTGATAAACACACCCTATTATAACAATAGCAACATCAAAGTCTTAACATCTAAAATTATCACTACTATTACTGTCAAAACAATAAAAATTATTAAATTACCCTGAGATAAAAAACACAAAAAAATTATTATTATTATTATTGCGTTAATAATGAAAAAAAATTAAATCAAAGACTAAAAAAGCCAAAAAACTTTAACAAAAAAGCAAAAAAAAAACGATAAAACAAAAAAAAATAGCTGAGAAAAGATCACTTGACTTGAAAATAATAAAAAAATTAATAATAAAAAGAACAAAGAAAAAAAACAGAAATATCAATTTTCAAATTATCATAAACACAAATTAAAATTTAAGAACTAAATCTTTCAAAAAAATTCACTTCAATAAATAAGAAAATAATAAAAATTAAAAACTAAAGCTAAGAGCACACATATATAAACATGGATAAAAATATAGATTATTTCATAAATATAAAAAAATAAAGGAATTAGAATAAAAAATTAAAATTATAAGGGCCAAAATGAAAACCAAATTTATTATCAATTTCAATCAAAGGACCCAATTGAAACAAATCAAAAATTATATAACAGAAATCAAGACCATGCAGAACAATTAGAAGTTCAGGGACTGAAATGAAAACACCATAAATCAGGGTCCTGCCTTGTAGTTTTGAGTTGTGGTTGAATGGTTTGATTTGTTTGGAGTGTTGGCCGAATATTTGTTTGGGTTTGGATGGGTGGTCAAATGGGTTGTGGTGGTTTGGGTTTTGGCCGAATCTGATGGTTTTCTCTCCCCATGTTCCTCACCTTGATTTTCTCTCCCCATCGCTTCATGCTCACCTTTAAAGAATGCAAGAATCACTCTAACACATAAAACTGAAGAATTCATAATTAATATTCATCAAATGGCTGCTAAAATTGATGTTACATGAGTTTAAATAGTTCTTGGAAAAGTAACCCTAATGGATCTTTTATGTGGACTTAAAAGAAGTTCACTCAAAACTGACCCAAAACCCTAAGTTGGAAAGCCCATGACTTAATCAAAAGAACCCTTGGATCCTAGCTGAAAACAAAGCATTAATTAAGCCCAATCAAGTCTTGGGCTGTAGCTAATAAAATTAAATAAAGCCCATGAGTCTTATTTATAGCCTTCCATCTAGCCCCTTAATCCTAGAAACAAAAGGAAAAGGTAGTCACCCATTTTGTTTCCAAGTTGTAATAGGATTCATTTGTCTCCTTTGTTGTCTCACTTCATGGACCAAATAAAGTTGTATTGCACCCTTTCTGCACATGAATAAGATGTACTAGGGTCTCTTCTTGAAACTCCAATGATCCTTGCAATTCTGATTTGGTTGAAACCTTCAAAACCACGAATTAAGCCCTTGAACATGTAATGGTTCCTTGCTTGTGTTTCTGGGCCGGTCCGCATCAGGTAAGTTTAGATGGTGAACAGAAGGCAAAGATGGTGAGACAACTCTATGAGAGAGTTTGACTGCAAATAGAGAAAAAAAAACAGACTTATGCTTCTAAAGCAAATAAGGGATGTAAACTAGTTGTTTTCCAACTTGGTGATTAGGTTTGGGTGCACATGCAGAAGGAATGATTTCCTAACAAAAAAAATCAAAATTACAGCCTCGTGGTGATGGTCCATTTCAGGTTTTGGAGAAAACAAATGACAACTTATACAAAATTGATTTTCCAGGTGAGTATAGTGTTGTGCTACCTTTAATGTTGCTGATTTTACGTTGTTTGACACAGATATTGATTCATGGTCGAATACTTTTGAGGAGAGAGAGGATGATGCGGACCAGTCCAGAAACACTAGCAAGGACTTATGCAAACCAAATAGCTGGATATGTTGATCATACACTCGAGAATGGGGCTGAATTTGCACGAGACCCTTTATCACTTCTAAGTGGTCCAATTACAAGACTTAGAGCCAAACATTTCAAGGAAACACTAAATAGACTAATCCAAGAGATTTTGGCTGATTCTAAAAGGACCAAGTGAGCTCAAATAATAATCAAGGCTTAGTCCACATCATCAAAGCAATTGAAGAGGCTAATAATTATGCAAAATCTTGTAATTGGAGTTCAAAAATACCTTGTAATAAATCTTATAAGCTATTATATGAGAATCAAATTTAATTTCCTAGTTGATTTATGATTATTTTTTCTATTCTATTTAAAAATATATTTTATTATTGACTTTTGTAGGATGTATATCTAATATAGATATGGTTATTTAACTTGTATTTAGTCCACTTGTATATCTGATTTATAAAGTATAAAAATTCACTCTAAAATTGTATCAAAGAAAAACTTATTTTTATATCTTTGTTTTTCCATAATTATTTTTTTATCAATATATCTTTACCAAATAATATTGGATCAAGAAAAATATATGGATATAATTTTCTCGTATTCTTAGGTGTGTTAGGTCTGACACATTATCACCAAACATATCATCATAAAGGCGCACCAAGTCCGATACTAGGCAAACACAATAACATTAGGTGTGGTAAATCCAAACCTACAGGTTATTAGGTTTGGCCACAACTAGACACATTAGTTACTGGGTGTAGCTAATGCTAGATCTAAGTGATTGTTGGGTTTGACCAACATTAAAACCATGTGATGTCGGGTCTGGTGCTTATCAGACCTAAACTCCACTTGGGTCTAGCACTGCTAGACTTGACACATAGGTCTGACAACATGCACCAACTCAAGGTTTGGTCTCACAATGAGATAGGGCTAGTCTTAATTTAGGTATGGCATGTACCAGACCTAATAGCTCAGCCTAACACGTTATGCTAACGTGGTAGGGTTATTATGCATTACCCAAAGGCGTGGAGCTCGAGGAGTTGCATCGCATCGCGAGAATGGCTGGGTTTGCTGCACCTATAGATTCCAACATAATACTTGAATATACTTGCAATAATTCTATAATGTTTTTTATATAAAATTTTAGAGGGATTATTTCTCAATAAATAAGATTTATTAAACAAGTCTATACTCTACCAACACCATGACGTGTATTAAACTGTCTCATAGCTTGCCATGTTTTCATCTTTTAGCCAAATAAAATGAGTGAAATACAATTCATATTATAATTTGAAATATCAAAAAGGTAAAATTACACTCAAACGCCTTATCTCCATAAAAGACAAAATTCATAAGTTATAAATAAACCATAAGTTTTTTTAAAAGGTTCATTATCTTCATCATCCACTTTATACATTTTTGAGAACATCTCTTTCTAGAGTATTATTGTATTTGTTCTCTCTATAAAGATAGTTAGTTAAACATGTCAAAGTCTATATCCGTACAAAGGACATTCTACAGGAACAAGCCTCAAGTTAGCTTAACCTACGAAACACAAGATACAATTGCAGTAGCTATGGAGAACATATGAGATTACTAGGACCAGATGATTAGTTGATTATCCAGCTTGGGAGCTATTCCTAAGCTATTTGGATTTTCAAGATATCATTAGTAGTGTCGTTTATGGGAAATTGATAAAAAAAAATGATTTCTTACATAAACTTGTTTTTTGAATTCCAGATCATTTCATGATTCACAACTAATTCCCACCAATGCTAGGATCTGAGACAAGAATACTTGTTGCCGCAAACACTCTTACCTAACTAAAACTTCAAAACTCACTAGTCAAGTGCAACTCCTCACCCGAGCTGTATTGAAAACTTGAGGGAAAAAGTAAACCTTTCCACCCTAACAAATTCATAACACCCTCAACAGCACACAATACCTTAGTGCCATGGCCATACACTACTCAAGGAGTTAGCAAACAATTACATTATCTAGAGGAGACTAGGCAAAATAACATTTGTGAGAGTTTCGTAAAGGATCATTTGCACCATTATGACACCTATTCATTAAAAACTACTCTTAATGTACCCTCGTAGGTACTATGGGATAAAAAACGGTTATTGTAATCATTGTTCTATGCCAAACTCCTAAGAGTTTAATAGATAAAAGAACTAAGAGACAATCTGCGAATGAGCATGCCTATGACAATGTCTTTAACCCTCATCAATAGAAAGGTTTTCCCTTGTCCAAAAACACAATAAACACTAAAATCCCTAAGGATTAAATTTCCATGAAGATGAGTTTGGAAAACTATAATGACTTTGGCGATCAAAGAGAGAATGCACAAAATATATGTAGTAGCTTAGAGTTGATGTTCCAAGATTGTGACTCAATGTGCAAGATATTTCATACAACAATTAGAGGATCCATGTGTGCTTGGTATAACAAATTGAAACCAAACTCTATTAAAGAATTCAATAACCTCTACATTTAGCTAACGACATGTTTTAACACCAACATAATCATCAATAAAAACTCTACAAAGCTTTTTATTGTTGACCAATAAAAGAGTGAGGCCACACATATATATTTGAGGAGATTTAATAAGAAGATGATCAAGGTGGAAGAATTGATTGAGCCAATGACCTTAGGAGCCAATGCCTTATGGAGATATTTTTATACATTACCTGATAAAAGCTTGCTCAAAGTGAAACGATTAACAGAAAATCACATACATGATTAAAAGGACAATTTGCTATGATATTAATCTTTTTTTTCCATAAGCACAACTAACGTGAATGACCTTCTGAGTGTAGTTATTAGAAAATCAAAGCAAACATCTTAGTGCCACCTCTAAAACATGTTTCTTCCAAAAAAATCCTCTATGCCTATCACTCAGACCCAAACAAGCTTTGGATTCTCACTGAAAACAAAGTATCAATTTAGGCTAAGCATTATGAAAATAATAAAATCAACAAATTCGATGCATACACTAAAGTCTTTGCATATAATTAAACAAAAAATAGCCCAATACAAATATATTTTATAGTGTAAAAAATAACATGAATGAAATCCTCATCTTAGAAATACTGGGATCTTTGTTGCCATCTTTAGATATCCAAAATAAGCTAGGAAATTGATTGCTGAAAGTGCCTACCCTTTAATGTTTTTTTTTTGTCTAGAATAAATAATGTAGCTTTAAAGAATCCTCTCAAAATATGAAAACAATAAAAAAAGGAAGTTCTTGAATGTTCCATTCACTAAGTTCCATAATGGGAAAGAGTTGGTAATTAATCCAACAATCCAAGGAAATTGAAGTCCGAAAATGTTACATGGTAAATTGGAGGTTTCCAAGAAAAACATGCAAGGGGAATTCAAATAGTAGTTATAACTTAGGAGATTATTCTTGTTGACTAGAATGAAATAGAAAAGTAAAGAAACACTTGTCCTGATCGAAAATCAAAAGGACAGCTAGGAAACACTTCATGTAATCTTGTTGAAAACATAATCATCTTTTCCACACACTAAAAAATATAGCAAGCATTGAAATTGAAGAGTAGATGCATTAAGCACTCCCAAGGCTCTCGTAGTCTTACATGGTAGTTGAAAACCAACAACTCCAGGGAAAGCATGCGGAACGAAAGACTGATGAAAAATCCTTAATCCAGCAAAAAAATATCCAGGTCAAAGATGTGTTGTGCGTTGTAGTAAAGTGATTAGCTACGAAACATCTGCACAAAGTGAAAATAACAGGATGCAGCCCAAGCAATGTCAAGTTAATCAAATTCTTGAGAACTTGAAAAGCACATACTCTGTTTTGCATTCAAAATCTATTATAGTGGCCCAGGAGCTACCTGCACACAGAACAAAAAAGTCAACCGTAGTATGGAAATAGAAACTGTAACAATCCTATACAGATTGTCGCTTCCAAAACATCGTGTGATAAAGAAAATTGTTCCAATTCTAAAGCAAAACGGAAAGACACAAGTAGACAAAAGACAGTAAGGTAAAGAATCGAAAACTCCACATTAGTTGCGGTCCATAAATGTTCCGTGATGACTTGGCGTCCCTAGAGAAACATGCAAGCAAAGTTCAAGCACTAGAAAAAGACACCGCGTTTCAAAAAAAAAATGAAAGAAAATAAACAAAATGTTGAAAGAAGAACGTTATGTTAATGGAAAGGAACAACAAAGATAGATCATGAAAATAATGGAAAAGAAAAATGACTTCTCTTTGTAAAGCTTGTCCTGAGCTATAATTCCTTGTCGACTTTACGGCATTCCTTGATGCTTGATGCTATCCTAGAGTCAAAAAATGAAAGTTTAATGCTTGATGCCATCCTAGACCCAGAATTCCAAAGCAAGACAGAAAGATACAAGACAAGAAAGAAAAGGAGCACGTGACACTGGAAAAAAATATTAAGTTCTTGAATGTTCCATACAACCGAGAACTCTTCGAGAACCCCTGCAAAACGATCAAACAAACTCAAACACTAAGTTCCATAAATTTTCATCCTTGAGATGGATGTTAGAAAGAAAAAATCCCATCAATCTAACAATCTTACTCCATGCGAGTATTCATGAAATCATAATGAAACTTGATCAATATCAGTTCATAACTTGAATAAAAATAACCAGTCAAAACCCATAGAAAAGCACAGAGGGGGAGAAAAACACTTGATGTAAGAAGTTGAAACTACAAGTTTTCATCAAAATGATAGAGCATCTTGCAAGTTGTCGTGAAACATGAGTTGAACGAGTGTATAAACAATAGCTACGTAGATGGTTAAAGGATAATATGAAGAACAAACATTAGCTGAATAATTGAAAGGACGCAGCCCAAGCAATGCCAAGTTAATCAATTTCTTAAGCATACAAAACCCAAACTCTATTTTCCATTCCAAATTAAAGGGGTCTAGGGAGCCACAAACAAATGGTGTCTACATGTCAGACCATACCTTCATTAAAAACGTAAAAGTCATTTACCATAAAATATATATGACTGCAGCCTCCAAAAATATCTTGTAGTAATGATCGTTGTGCAAGTACATGCTTTTGGAAAGATAGAATCCGCATCATAGACTAAGCACTCAAAATCTTATCTGCACAAAAGAAAACGAAAGAGGCAATCAAAATTAAACTCTTATGCTAGCTAATTAACCAGCATAAATAACACATGACATACGGAAGGAATTAAGCGTAACATTATCTCCCATGCAAGTTTCAAAAGTATCTTATGCATAGATCCTAGATTTAAAAGTCCATGACCTTGAATTAGAAGTTGTGTAGCAATCAAATACGGAGACAGGGGATTCCAAAGCATGAAGTAGTGAAGAACAGTGCTCATATTCAAGCTCCTAGAAAGACACATAATCGATATCTTAGACTAAGCACATCAATTCTCAAGAAAGACAGAGACAAAGTAGATAATGGAAAAGAGTTGGTAATTAATCAAAACATTCAAGGAAATTGAAGTCCGGAAATTTTACCTAGTAAATTGGAGGTTTCCTAGAAAAACATGTAAGGGGAATTCAAACAATAGTTATAATTTAGGAGACTATTCTTGTTGACTAGATTGAAAAAGAAAAGAAACACCTGTCATGATCGAAAATCAAATGGCCAGCTAGGAAACACTTCATGTAATCTTGTTGAAAACATAATCATCTAGACAAAATTAAAACAAAATAAGCAATTACGTAAGAGCTTATTGAAGTTGAAAAGCACATGGAGATAAAAATGAGCAAACTCAACACCTGTATTGATGAGGTCAGTTAGGAAGCTGACAAAAAGATAATAATAAACCACTTCCAAATCCTTAAAGAACAGCACCAGTCTTCCTTAAAACAGTTGATACTCCTAAAAGTACACACAATTGAACTCAAATGCTAGCTAACAAACTATTATAAAATTTATTAAAATCTACAACAGAAAATTAAAACAACATATCTCCAACACAAGTTTCAAAAACATCCTTTATACATATCTTACCATTCAAAGTATGTGACCATGAAAACAAAAACATAGAATAACCATTTCAGTGTTACATCTTTTCCACACAAAAAAATATAGCAAGTATTGAAATTGAAGAGTAACTGCATTAAACACTTACAAGGGTCTCGTAGTCTTACATGTTAGTTGAAAACCAACAAATCCAGGGAAAGCATGCAAAACAAAAGACTGATGAAAAATCCTTGATCTAGCAAAAACATTCAGGTTAAAGATGTGTTTTCCGTTGTAGTCAAGTGATTAGCTACATAAAACTTGCACAAAGCAAAAATAAAAGGATGCAGCCCAAGCATGCTAAGTTAATCAATTCCTTGAGAACTTGAAAAGCACATACTCTGTTTTGCATTAAAAACTATTATGGTGGCCTGGGAGCAACATACAAACAGAAAGAAAAAAAAAAACTCAACTGTAGTACGGAAATAAAAACTGAAACAAACAAATACAGATTGTGGCTTCCAAAACATCATGTGATAAAGAAAATTGTTCACATTCTAAAGCAAAACGGAAAGACACATGTAGATAAAAGAGAATAAGGTAAATAATCAAACACTCCACTTCAGTTGCAGTCCATAAATGTTCCTTGATAACTTGGGGTCCCTAGAAAAACATGCAAGCAAAGTTCAGACAATAGAAAAAAACACCCGGTTTTCAAAAAATGAAAGAAAATAAACAAAATGTTGAGAGAAAGAAAGAAAGTTACATTAATGGAAAGGAACAACAAAGATTGATCATGAAAATAATGGAAAAGAAAAATGACTTCTCTTTGTAAAGCTTGTCCTGAGCTATAATTCCTTGTCGACTTTACGGCATTCCTTGATGCTTGATGCTATCCTAGAGTCAAAAAAATGAAAGTTTAATGCCTGATGCCATCCTAGACCCAGAATTCCAGCAAGACAGAGAGATACAATACAAGAAAGAAAAGGAGCACGGGACACTGGAAAAAAATATTAAGTTCTTGAATGTTCCATACAACTTAAAACTGTTCTAGGACCCCTGCAAAATTATCAAACAAACTCAAACACTAAGTTCCTTAAATTTTCATCCATGAGATGGTCGTAAGAAAGAAAAAATCCCATCAATCTAACAATCTTACTCCATGCGAGTATTCATGAAACCATAATGAAACTTGATCAATATCAGTTCATAAATTGAATAAAAATAACCAGTCATAACCCATAAAAAAACACAGAGGGGGAGAAAAACTTAGACTTGATGTGAGAAGTTGAAACTACAAGTTTTCATCAAAATGAGAGAGCATGTTGGAAGTTGTTGTGAAAATCCTCATGAGTTGAACGAGTGTAGAAACAATAACTACTTATATATTTAAAGGATAATATGTAGAACAAACAATAGCTGAATAATTGATAGGACGCATAAATGAGCAATAATGAGGTATACAGGAGGCTAAGCAATTTAAGACATAAGCATTCTTCATTGCTTTCCAAAACCAAACTATGAATCCATGAATAACTAATGTTAATACATGTGTCACATGCCTAGTATAAAAGAAGATGTAATACCACGAGGGGACCCAACATTTAGACTTTTTATGGTAGAAAAAACAAAGTTAAGAACAAAGTCATTTGATTTGTATACTGTTGTTAAAATTTCTTAAACACATCACATCTACAAATAACTAGCATGTAACATATTGGATATATTGTAAACAATTCCCTTAGATGTCTAAATACCAAAAAGTCAACCACCAACATAGCATAGGAAATCAGAGTATGAGTTGTAATTGTAGATTTAAGACCCATGAAAGATCTTTCATTTAGAACACATAGAAATTAGAAGAAGAAAAAATAGATAGTTGTTTAACTTCTTTCTATTTATTTATTTTTTGTCTATAACAAAGAAATAAGAATTGAAAAAAAAATAGAAAATAGCCTAATGTAATATCACTTTTTGAAGGGGAAAAAAGTTTGGCAAGTAGATCACAACAACTAGGGATAGAAAGTAACCTCTTGTGATAATAGGGCCCATAATTGGACGATTCTTTTTCGGCTTCCAAGTTTTAGAGAAGATGCCCCCAAGACTTCCCAAAAGCTTCTCACTCTGGAAAAAGAAACAACCACGAAATTCCTTTTAGACTATAACATCAATGGAGAGCATAAACTGGGGGGGTGGGGGTGGGAAAGAGATTGCACGGGCACAAGAGCTAATATCTTAACAAGTCTCAACAATGATTTTTCCAGTACACTGCTGTTTTTGGTTGGTGGCAGGGGTTTGTGTCCAAGATTTGAAGCCTAGTGGATAAGGGGGTGATGGCTTTCACCTCTGTCAGGTTTCTTTAAAATACCCCCTAACAAACCAACTCACAGAGCTTGATCTAAATAAGGAACTAGTCTGAAATTTCAAAAGTCTTATTGGAAATCATAAAGCACAAGAGCAATAGATCTATTAATGATCATGTTATAGCAAACTCATCAAACAGGACGGTGCTTCCAAAATAATCCATCTAAATATGAAATACAAAAATTCCAAAGACCATTTTATAGATTGTGTTAACAACGGTTACGCACTAGCTCATCTCATTATGTGAGAAAATCTAAGTAGCATGCATTAAATTCATGAACCATAAAGTAAGATCTCAAACTAAGTCATACCCGACTAAGATCATGATCAATCTCGACAGCAACATCGTGGGTCTTGGTAATTTGCTGACCCTATTGATGCAGGGTGATCAAATTTCTTGCTGCACCCTCTCTCATGTCTTCAGCAATCTTCAAGCAGCCATTAACTGATCTTGTGGCCTCCTCAGCCTTGTAAACAGCATAGTTCTCCAATTCTTGAACAGATTGGTTATCTAGTCCTACAGAATCACGGAAATCATTATTGTACTCATGTCTTGCTGCTGAAGCATGGAAATATTTAGATGAAGCTGACAACCCTCTTTCCTCATCACCATCAAAAGGATTGGTGCTAAAATAGGGTGCAGTTAGATTGGGTTGAGAAGAAGTTTTTCTTGAAGGTTTAAGGGTTTTCTTAGTGTCAAACTCGTCATCAGAATCAAAAGGGTTTGGGCGAGAAGGAGCTGGACATTCAGGATCAACCTTGTTATGCTTAGAGATCTTCAAGGGAGATTTCTTTGAAACAAACATTATGTTAATGAGGGTAAAGAAGAGTTTAATAAAGGTGACGCTGAGCAATCAATTGAGATTCCTGAAGAAACAATACACGATAGTGATGCATGGTTAACGGCATTCAACGCAAAAAGGAATCCAGTCCAGTCCAATGCAGTTCGATTTAAACACATGAAATCTTGATTTCAAAAAATCACAATTGGAGAATAAAAAGGATCACCGTAAAGAAGGTATGAATAAGATTGATTTATTTTATTCACACTTTCTATATATATAGGGGGGGGGGGGGACCAGAAGAAAAGAAACAATCTTGAGCAAGCAACTAGAAACAAGAGAATCTTTCTCTTAAGAGATAATTAAACAAGATTTATCCCTTTTGTTTATTTTATAACATTCATCAAGAACTTCAGTTTTCTGAGCGACCACGCAGAAACATCAATTCTCCGTCAACTGGGATCACTTCATAACAACCCAGAAAGCATGCGAACAAGTACAAACAAATGGAGTCTTTTTACTTGAACAAAAAAAGAAGAGTAAATAAACAAACAAGTATAATACATACCTAATAGAAATTAGACTGCTGCAGGCGGAGGTAGAGGTAGCGGTAGTAGTTGCAGTGCAAAGGATATCCAAGCAACCTCTTATTGTTGTTTCTACGAAGAGAATGCAAAACTCAACGCGGAGGCACAGCAAAGTCTTGGGTAAATAATAATAACAAGAAGAAGAAGAAGAAGGAATAGTCTAGTCTACTACGGGAATTAAGGAACAGTTTTTTTAACTATTATTCACTTCCTTTTCTTATTAATTAATAAGAAAAACTGACGTGAATTCTCGGTTTTTTATTTATTATTTCAATTTTATTTTTAAATATTGTAGTTTTCTAAAAACAAAATCTAATATGATGATTCATTAGTGTAGCTTTTTATGGATGAAGCAAAATCTTCCATGCTGGAATAATAATAATAATAATAATAATAAATAAAAGTACTTAAAACCTAAAAGATAGTTTTTTTCTTTTCTTTTCTTGTTGCTTAGAATAGTTGTTCATCGAAAAAAAATTAAAATCGCTGATTGAGAAGGTTATCAATTTCCTGTTTGGCAATTTTCTAAGTAGCAGTGTGGTTGAGATTGTCTTTGAAATTGATTTTCATTTAGAATTACATCAAAATAATATTTTTATTTTTAAAAAATTATTTTTGATATCAGTACATGAAAATAATCTAAAAACATTGAAAATTTTTACTTTAAAATAAAAATAAAAATAAAAATAAATCATTTTAAAAAAAAATATTTTCCAAACGCATTCTCAAACACCCTCAAATGGGTTTGACATTAGTGGGAAAAAACACGATCTTTGATGTCGGACCATTATCCTAAAAATAAAGACATCTTTTACTTCTAGACCTATTGATAAAAAGGGTTTTGAGTTATGAGATATCAATAAGGCTGTCTCAATCTATGCCAAGAAACTTTGAGGAAAAACCAACCAAACACTTTGTTTGCTTGATTATTTGCTTTCTGTTTTGCTTTTTTTGGTCTGGGCAATTTAGTTTTAGCATGTAATTGTTTTACGTATTGCTCATGTGCTTTTTTATATATCACTCATGCATAAGTATATCAGGTATGGATATCTTCATTCATTTTAATTTTATAAATAAACTCAATTCTAGTTTAGGTGGGGATTAACGGTTTTCCTTATGACTTTTAATTAGGGTTCTTATTCATATTACATTCAATGATGAGTTGAGCATTTACTCAGTAATGACGATCACATTATACCATAATCATTCCTTGTAAACTTATACATTGTCTTTATTAAATGTGGTCACTAAGCAGGTCATGAATCTTTTTTAGATTAGGTAGAGGATTTACCCTTCATGTAATAATCTAGAACTTGTTTTTAGGGTATGAGATCCTTAATCATTTATTTTGCATTAAAATAAACATGATGAAGATCATGAACTCTACAAGTTTTTTTTATCTAAGACCATGATGCGAACCTCGTGATCACGCAACCCACAACCAAGAATGAGATCTGATCCAGGAAAGTCGAAATAAGTCTGATAGGAGTGTGACACAATGGAAACGTGCCCCAAGACACCAGTGCCATGAAACAGAAAAGTTCTTATCATATTTTAAACCATATATTATACCACAAAAAGGTGGAGTTGTGTCTGCTTCAAACATCCTGAGGCTGAGGAACACCAGACATGCTTGTTTGTTTGCACAGGAAAACATGTTGTCCATGTGAACGAGGCAAGTCTGTGAAATTAGATTTTGTATATATGAGGAATAATCATTAATACTATCAATCATAATGTCTCTATATTAAGCTTTGAACTTTGGCAGGTTCCTTTTGCCCGATCCTCACTCAACCATCATGATATTTTTATTCTTGATACAAAGTCATAATTTTTTCAATTTTCAATTTAATGGTTCCAACTCATCCATTCAAGAGAGAGCTAAAGCTTTAGAAGTGGTCAAGTACATCAAAGATACTTATCATGATGCAAAATGTGAGGTAGTTGCTGTCGGTGAGTGGGGAATTAGACTGGAGGCTCTATATTTGATATTTTAACGCCTATTGCGTGTTAAGTCTTACCTATTTGTCCTTTTCACATAGAGGATGGAAAATTGATGGCTGCTGAAGCTGGAGAGTTCTGGGGTTTTTTTGGTGGCTTTGCTCCACTTCCAAGGAAAACAGCTAGTGATGAGGATAAGACTGATGTTTCTCTTTCTACTAAGCTGTTTTGGTAATTTCTTGTTTCGTCTCAAATTTCTTTCCCGATGACATGTCTTTAAATGCCATATTTCTTCTCTACTCTACAAATTGTTATCATTTAGCACAAATACATATATCCTTGAATAGTTGCTTTCTGCTTTTCATCATCTCTGAATTGTTTGAGGATTTTCTTTGAAAAATAACATAACAGCTAGCGTGAATCACATTTCCTTCCCCCCAAAAAATTACCAAAACTGTATAATTAGATACTGAAAACCTTTGCTTTGGTCTCATGCGCTAAAACTAAGATTTAGTGAATTACTGATTATTGAACCCCATAATAATATCTATAGTTTTTGCAGAACCACTTTATTCTAATTAACATATCTGTTTCCTTTCAAGTCTTGAAAGGGAGCAGAACATGTTGGGGTTGATTATTCGGAGCTAATGAATGAAAATGACATGGCAATCAATACCTATTATTTGATTTTCTCCATTAAGATAGATCTTTAAAGACATGGTGGATGAACTATCATACTTACAATAACGATGTAGTTCTGACGTAAAAAAAATATGTTTTCAATGAAAGTGTGGACAAGGGGCAGGCAGAACCTATTGAAGCTGATTCGTTAATAAGGGAATTTCTAGACACCAATAAGTGTTAGTCTAGATTGTGGAGCGTAAGTGTTTGTATGGACGGGGAGAAACACTCCTCTTGATGAAAGGAAAAGTGTCAGTGGAGCAGTAGAACTAATCCTTCATCCCTTCTTCAATGTGGAGATTATAAAATGTCTGCAATGATATATCTTCTCAATTTTCTTTGCTTATTGTTAATCCCATTGATCAAGAGTTAGTCCGAGCTGTTGAACGACCAAAATCCTGCGTTGTTCGTGTAATTGAGGCGTTTGAGACGGTGATGTTTAGATCAAAATTTGAATCATGGCCCTAAATGACTGTTGTTACTGTGTCTGAGGATGGTAGAGGCAAAGTTGCAGGTCAGCAGTTGAATTATCTCATAGATTTTATTCTTGTGTCTTGTTTTCATCCCTGAAGCAATGATGATTATCATTAGTTTTAAGTACCATTCATTCTTGTCACCATTTTCCAATGCTCATGGATCTTCTTTTCAATGAATCTGCAGCACTTTTAAGACGCCAGGGGGTTAATGTCAAGGATCTGTTAAAAACTGCTCCAGCAAAAGAAGAACCTCAACCGTACATTGATGTTACTGGAAATTTGCAAGTGTTGTATGTATTGCCCTAGTTAGTCAATCTATTAGGTGTGGACTTTGTATTCTAGGACTGAGATGAGACTCATTGCTTATAATTTTGTTATTTAAAAGAACGAAAATCTCATCCTTAGCTGAACACGAGTTGGAGCTCTCTTACTGCTTCTCTGGGATCCCTTGCATGCCTTTAGAAGCAGTACGGTAAAAGATATATGGGATACATGAAAGAGTACTCCAAAATTAATCTTGGAATCTGTAAATGAAATAGTGAAACTAGAGGATATATTTTCAGATATATGCAACATCTCAAACAAGAAATGCATGAAAAATATAAATTTAATAGAAGCATTTTGTATGAATTTCAAAAGAATTAGAGATCAAGTCTTTTGTATATTGTTTCACTAGGAAAACAAAGGTTCCAAGTATTTCTGAAATGCTTTATATTTTAGATATGTATGTTTGAATGCAGTTTCTCTCCAAAATCAAATATATTCTCTCCTCTCAACTAACTAGGCTTCGCAATCCACAGAAAATGCTTTTTGATTAAGTTATAATTATAAGTCCATTGTGATTGCACAGGTTTGGAGTGTGAATGCTCAAGAGAAGGTTCTCATTCCTGCTTCAGATCAGTCAAAATTTTACAGTGGAGGTTGCTACATTTTTCAGTATTCATATCCAGGAGAAGACAGGGAGGAATATCTTATAGGAACATGATTTGGGAAGAAGAGTGTGGAGGTAAATTCCAAGCATCCTATTCTAACTTGTCCCCCCATTTCATTTTGAGTATGTGGTGCTGTCATTAATACCTTAGGAACATGTCACAAAATAGGAGGGGGACATTCTAGCGTCCATCATGGATTGCTATCATGGCTTCATTTGTTTTGTTTCCATTTCACACATTAAGCTTTGAGATCTCATGCTTCTTGGGGAGTGAAAGTGTTTGAGCATAAAATATTGCTTGTTTATATGAAATTTTCTTAGCACAAATACAGCCTGTTCATACTGTTCACTAATGATTTTGTTCAAGCCAGACAGTTAAACAATGCTCTGCCTGGACTGTTAATACAAATCTCACTACATTAATGTGCTTAATTAATAGTGGTATTGTCATTGTAGAGACGAACATCTTGTAATTGGTAACATCCATATGTGCATCCTTCCACAAGGCTTCATGGCTTTGCTTTCCTGTCTTTTTAACTTCCACTAAGAACTTTTGTTTTGTTTTCTTTTTCCTCAGCTTCTTATGAACTTTATGTTTTTCTCAATGACTCTAATTTTGAGTGGTATGGACACTGTTAAAATATGTTTATCATCATATATTTGCCAAAATCATTGGCCATGCATTTGCTAAGCTAAATCAGTTGTGGAAATAACTGTATCAATTCTGGTTCTAATTTTTAGTCTCAAAAGTTGTTTCTATTGAATGGAAAACGGTGCGCATTGTCATACAGTGGGAAATTAACTCTTAAATTTGAATAATGGATGATTACATATGCACACTTGTTTCCTGCTTATAGTATTCTGCTGAAAGCAGTATGGCTGCTCTTGCAGGCTGGAATTCATTATTTAAGGTTCTGTATTGCTGTGTATATAAGATATTTACTTCATCCGTTCATTGAATCCAATCAAGTCGCATCATCTCTTAATTCCGCATACTGTTACATATTACCTATTGACTCCTCTGTTTTTACATGGACTAGAAATGTTACCACCTCAGAGGACCAGGAACTTATGGAAAGGCAGCTGGATTTGATAAAGGTTTGATATTTCTTCCAAATAAATTCTTTAAGTAAATTAATACAACATATCATATTTCTTTTTATTTGCTTAACTAATTATCTGGAATGGATGTTACAATTACTTGGAGATGCATCATTTTTATGGGCGAATATGCTCATCAACTCACTAAGGCTTATTTTATATAAATTTAGATTCCTGTACTACTTTTTTTAAAAAAAAATTATGCATAAAGCTCATTTTTAGTTCTCATATTATTTTGGTGTAATATGGCCTCTTTTAATAGTCATCTCTTGTTTCAGCAGCCAAATACGCAGTCGAAACCACAAAAGGAAGGTTCAGAAGCTGAACAATTTTAGGAGGAAAATCTGAATATCCCAGTCAAAAACTTGCAAGGGAAGGTGAAAGCGATCCACACCTGTTCTCATGCATATTCTCAAAAGGTAGGGAAAATGACCGCTGTGGTTTTGAGATTTGTTAAGCTGCTTTTCATGTATTGTAAAAGTCTAATTCTTTCACTTTTCTCCCATGGTTTTGTTACTGCAAAAATTTGCACTCATCTGCAGGAAACCTGAAGGTATATTTTCTTTCTAGTCAATCCATTCCTTGTCTAAATTTCTTAAGCTTTCTTTATTGTCTTTTCTCTGAGATAGTTCTGTTCAATTGCATGTAGACTTACCTGTCAGCAGTTGAGTTTAGGGAGAAATTTGGGATGGCAAAAGATGTCTTCTATAAGTTGCCCAAATGGAAGCAGAATAAGCTTAAAAATGGCCCTTCAACTATTCTGAGTCTCCCTCGTACCTCAGCTTTTCCTTCAGCTCCCTGCTGTTGAGATTGCAGGTGGAAAAGACTTGCTTGTGAATCTGTGAAAATTCTTCTTGTGCAAAAGTTATATGGCATCGTTAAGTACTCCCTTCAATATTCTAAATAACAAACTTTTTGTTTCTGACGGCAGAGGACGAACTTGGTTTCTCGAGAATTTAAAAGGGACAGGCATCAGTGCATTTTCAGCTGCTTCTGCCCCCAGGAAGCTTGTTTTCTCGGTTGATTAAAAACAATCAAAGAATTTCCCCGTTTCCCTTTCCCTTTCCTTTTCCTCCCCTGTATTTGAATGTCTAGTTTTGTATTTACTTTTTTCCTTTCTTTTTTGGGTTGAGTTAGTTCTTTGTTACTCTTTTATGGCCGCAGGTTGATTGAGAGCTTCAATTTTTGTTTTTCATTTTCAGATGAAATCAAATTGTGTTTTCATTGGAGAGTAGGAGCTTGAAAATGATGGAAAATTAGGTGCATTGTACAACCGAGACAATGGCATCAAAAGTTGTTGTATGAAGGAATTAGGGGCGTCATAAACTGATAGGGAGAGCTTAAAACATGTAGTAGCCAACAATTAAAATGGCTTTGTGATTATATCTTATCTTTAATCCATCAAAAACTTGAAACCATCAGAAAAGAAGAAAACAAAAGGTAGAAGGAAGATAATATCATATGTTGCGCCCTTTAAGGGATCACAAAACAGTCAAATATTCTCTTTTTAGTTGTATTTCCATAAATGAATAAATCGTACTGGTAAGAAGAAATTGAAAACATAATTTGAATCCATGGTATAAATTAAGATTTTAGATCATACAAACAACAAATGTAATAGGTAAAGACTCCATCATTGGAAAGACTAAAGCATAAAGCATGAACATAACAAGAAAAGGAGAAAATCTTGCAAACCTCTGGAAGTGAAGCTAGCGCGATAGAGCACAAACAGAAGCAGAACAATTGATTTTAAGAAGAAACTTATTGTGGGAGAAATAAGTAATTTGTTTTGTTCAAGACACAACACAAAGAGCGGTCTTTAAGCCATCTGTTCAACAACACGTTTCAGGGAAGTAAACACAATTAATGGCCATTTATCTCGATGATTAAAAAAACATAGTTTTGATACTTGACTTATTCAGATAAGATATACTTAGCCTTTTGAATTCTACTTGATTGGTTATAAAAATGGGATGCATGGCAATTATTTATTACTATCTAGCCATTGGATTGCTCATAAACTTTACCAAATGCTTATATAGGTTTGTTTATATGTAGGAGTGAAATTTCAAATCAATCGGATTTTAGGAAGGCCTTGCAATATAGGTTATAACAACCTCTATGAGTTTTGTTATGCATTTCCTTTTGAGCAACAAAGAAAGCTTATTTGGAGTTTATGTTATTATTTGGTCATATTAATTAATATGAGTTTGGGCCACATGGGGCCAAAGTTGGCTTGCGTTAATCAAGATGTTGGGATCAAATCACATTTCCTATTTGGGACTTCGTAGGGATGACAAATATAATACTAGCATATCTAGGATATTAATTTTAGATTTTTATTATTTTATTATTAGTTTTTGAGTTATTATTACATATTTGGGTTAATTTTGTAAGTGGGCTCAAATCAAGCCACATATGGGGATCCATTAGGGTTATTTGAAACATTATATAAGTTTATTGTATGTTGCAAACCTACTAGCCATGGATTAATAAAATAAACTTGAGTTTTGCATGATGCAAAATGTTTTCTTTGCTAGGACAAAGATCAAATATGACTTATCGAGGTATAACTGACCTTGTGGCGTCATTCAATTCAATTCCAAATAGTGATGGTGCCTTGGGATAAGTTTCCATTGTGACACACTTTTCAAACCTGATTTTTAGCTTTCTTGGGGTAGTATAATCTTTGATGGGGGTTGCTAGGCAACATGATCAAGAGGTTCACATCATTTCAAAACAAACAAAGTTTCAAAAATAAAAATCCCTAACAAAGTCTCTTTTAACTTTTGTAGCATTTTAAAATTTTTCACGAATATTACTTTGAAAGCCAAGTTGACCTATTACAAAAGATAGGGAAAAGAGACTTAAAGAGACATTGAAAGGGCTAGATCATAGCACATGCGGGAACCTCTAATTCAAAGGATACCTATGGAATTTGTAACGAAACCTCTAATTCATCTAATCCAAGTTCAAGAAGGGTTTGGGCTTATTTTACCTAATATGACATGGAGTGAGGTCTAGATTATTTTTCCAAAGTAGGGAGGATTTTTAGCATTCAAAAGAAGAAGTTTCCTAGTCTATGAAATAAACCTACAAGTCAGCAATATTCAAGACCAAATAAATCTTCTTTATTTTATTTTTATGTTGCTGCAACTTAAGATTTTTATTTAAAATTCATATTTTGTGTTTTAAGGTTAATAAACATCAATTGGGCTTAGATTCTAAGGATTTGGATCTAATTGTAAGTGGGGTTTATACAAATCCACATCTTTGGATATTTTAGGGATGATGCAAACCAGCCCAAAAACACCAGCAAGGACCCATTACATGATTAGGGGCTTGGTTCGTGGTTTTCAAAGTTCCACCCAAGTCATAATTGCAAGGACCATTGAAGTATCTATGTGTAGGAGGGGTCCAACCCATCTTTATTTGGGCCATGAAGTGAGCACAATGAAGGAGCCAAAAGAATCCTATTACAACTTTGAAACATGGATTGATGGGCTGGATGGTAGAGAATAAATAAACCTTATGGGCTTTATTTAATTTTGTTAGCTACAGCCCAAGGCTTGTTTGGGCTTAATTAAGACTTTGTTTTCAGCTAGGATCCAAGGCTTGCTTGGATTAAGTTATGGGCTTTCAATTTAGGATTTTGGGTCAGTTTTGACTGGACCTCATTTAAGTCCACATAAGGGGTCCATTAGGGTTACTTTTAAGAACTATTTAAACTCATGTAACCCTAATTTCAGCAGCCATTGAATAATTTTAATTCCGAACTTTTCAGTTTATGTGTGAGAGTGATTTTTGCATTCTTCAGTTCTTGAACGAACTGAATCCGACTTATCGAAGATTAATTGGCTTCGTGGCGTCATTCTACTCATTCCAATAGTGTAGGTGCCTTGGGGCAGGTTTCCTTTGTGTCACACTCCTATCAGACCTATTTCGGCTTTCCGGGATCAGATCTCATTCTTGGTTGTGGGTTGCGTGACCACGTGATTACGAGGTTCGCATGAGGTGGTATCAGAGCTAGGCTCCGAAACAAGGTCATATCATTCTGTTATTTTCGTGCCTTTTTTTTAGTGTTCCTTGAAGTTTTCCAGTGTTTGTGTTCATCTCCTTGTTCTTCGTGTCAACGTCATCTAATAAAAAAAAAAGAAGTTCCATTTCATTGTTTTCTGACTCTTCATTTCAGTATATTAAGACAAAAAAAACAGAAAAGAAAAGAAAAGAAAAGAAAGAGAGATAGAGGTATTAGTTGAAATTTGAAGAATCATTGAAATCTTGCCGTAGAAAACACTACTCTGGGGAAACATAAGTAAAGCACATTGGAATCAATTGGAAATTCATATTCTATCTATTAGGGTTGAGATAGGATCATATATCAAATTTGGGCTTATTCTAATATTGATTTCTAAAAACAACCAATCAGCGACACAAAACACTAATGTAGCGTTCCAATTACGAGCCTTATGTCAGCAACTCGAGTTGTTGTCTAGGATGAACATGGATCTGACAGATGATTTGAAACGGATAAAGAAACAGAATATTGGGGCTAATCGAAGAGGAAATACGGTCTGTAAGGCTGTACCGAATACCAGATCTGATTTTTACAAGTTTGTTCATGAAAAGGCAAATGTAGGTGAAGATGACTATGATGGTGATATCAAATCTGGAAGTGACAAATCTTATTGCGAAGGCATGCCACTATTGAAGGATAGTGAGGGGGATTAGGTAGCATTAACTTATGCGAACCTTGTGATCACGTGATCACGCAACCCACAACCAAGAATGAGATCTGATCCCGGAAAGCCGAAATAGGTCTGATAGGAGTGTGACACGATGGAAACCTGCCCCAAGGCACCAACACTATTGGAATGAGTAGAATGACGCCACGAAGTTAGTTAATCTTCGATAAGTCGGATTCAGTTCGTTCAAGAACTGAAGAATGCAAAAATCACTCTCACACCTAAACTGAAAAGTTCAGAATTAAAATTATTCAATGGCTGCTGAAATTAGGGTTACATGAGTTTAAATAGTTCTTAAAAGTAACCCTAATGGACCCCTTATGTGGACTTAAATGAGGTCCAGTCAAAACTGACCCAAAAATCCTAAATTGAAAGCCCATAACTTAATCCAAGCAAGCCTTGGATCCTAGCTGAAAACAAAGTCTTAATTAAGCCCAAACAAGCCTTGGGCTGTAGCTAACAAAATTAAATAAAACCCATAAGGCTTTTCTTTTATAGTCTTCCCTCAAGCCCATTAATCCCATGTTGTAGTAGGATTCTTTTGGCTCATTTGTTGTCCTCACTTCATGGCCCAAATAAGGTTGTATTGGACCCTTCCTGCACATGGATAAGATGCACTAGGGTCTCCTCTTGATACTCCAATGGTCCTTGCAATTCTGACCTGGTTGAAACCTTCAAAACCAATGCATTCATTGCCTCTTTCAATGCCTTTATCTTAGATCGCATCATTGGACCATTTGGGACATGTAATGGGTCCTTGCTGTTGTTTTTGGGCTGGTCCGCATCATAGAGACTTGGCAACACTATCTGTAGCCCCGACAGCTTGTTATACATATTGATCAATTGCTGAAACATTTGAAGGTTCAAGGTGAGTTAAGTAGGAGACATGCTAAGTGGGTTGAGTTTATTGAAACTTTTCCTTATGTAATTAAATACAAGCAAGGTTGATATGAACTCCACAAATGATTGTTATGAAACCCGATAACAATGATAATTTAGAACTCCAAGATCATGTAAACAAGATTGGTTGAGCCTTGACCTGTCATCTAACCAGATGAAAACCAAGACTACAAAGGATTAAAACGTCACAGCAAGAGAATTTGAGAATTCCTCAACAAGCAAGGTGATAAGTTTGGTTGTTTGAACGCCACAAGATTAACTTGATAAGTTCAGGAGTTCTTTTAAGAACAAAAGGGAACATAAGACCTCATAATGATGATAATTCCTTCAAACATAATTTGTCGCTTCAAATTCAAAATATCAATCTATATATACTTGGAACATCCCTCCAAGAATAGGAAAAATCATAATTGAAGCTTTAAAACAACACAAACATCAACATAAATTAAAATATGTTTGCATAAGAGATGAAAATGAAACATGTCCTCAAACATGTCCACGGTCACAAGCGACTATAATAAGCTCTAATATGCCTTTAACTAATAAGCTCACTATGCTTTTTACCTCACAACTCTCGTGTATCATACAAAAAATCAAGGTCTTTCACTCTATTAAGCTCACTATACCTTTACCTCACAACTTGATTTCTTTTGGTTCTTTCATAACTAAAATCAACAAATCAAAGTAAGTAGCCTTCATAGCGCACTCTAATTATGATTTTCAGATTCAGGAAGCAATAAAAATACTGAAAACAAAGCAAAACAAAACTACGATTATGATTTCACGAGTAGCAATGCAAAGTCATACAAATTGTGGACAATACGAAGACACGAAATAAAACAGAAGCAAATACTAGCAAAAACAATTACTTGACTCCTAGATAACCCAAAATAGAATAAAAACAGAGAATTGGACAAAACTAAATAGTAAGGATCACTTTTTGAGACTTAAGCAAAATCTAACCTCTTACGTAATTTTTACGTAACAAAATTGAAACTCATACCAAACGACCTTGACCTTAAATTCAATATTTAGTATTGTAATACCAAACTAAAAAAAACACTCAAATTATAGGTCATTATCGTACTTCTAGGTACCCAAGCCCTTGTGTGATCAATTTACAACAGAAATGAACCTCCAATTGAAAAATCTAGTATACAATATCAAAATAAGTCCAAATTTATTATATGGTGCTATATCAATGCCAATACACTGAACTTTGAGTTTCAATTTATTCTATGGTGTTTTGCTTAGGGTTCACTAAGGTAGTTTTTTTGCGGCAGAAATGAATCTCGAAATAAAACCTCAAGTAAACTATATCAGAATAAGCCACAATTTGACATATGATGCTATCTCAACTTCAATAGACGGAATATCAATTTTCAAATGATTCTGATGTGTTTTTCTTATGTTTCCCAAGAGTTATGTTTTCTGCGGCAAAAATTCAATGATTCTTCAAATTTCAACTAATACCTCTATCTCTCTTTCTTTTTTTTCTTAATATACTGAAATGAAGAGACAAAAAAGATGAAATATAACCTCTTTTTTTTATTAGATGACGCTATAAAGAACAAAATGGACGCAAACACTGAAAACTTTAAGGAATACTAGGAAGAAAAAAACGAAAATAATAGAATGATATGAACTTGTATCGGAGCCTAGCTCCAATACCACCTTATGTGAACCTCATGATCACGTGGTTTTGCAACCCACAACCAAGAATGAGATCTAATCCCGGAAAGCCAAAATAGGTCTGATAGGAGTGTGACACAATGGAAACCTGCCCCAAGGCACCTGGACTATTGGAATGAGTAGAATGATGCCACGAAGCCAGTTAATCTTTGATAAGTCGGATTTAGTTCGTTCAAGAACTAAAGAATGCAAAAATCACTTTCACACAAACTGAAAAGTTCAGAATTAAAATTCATCAATGGCTGCCGAAATTTAGGTTACATGAGTTTAAATAGTTCTTCAAAAAGTAGCCCTAATAAACCCCTTATGTGGACTTAAATGAGATCCACTCAAAACTGGCCCAAAACCCTAAGTTGGAAAGCCCATGACTTAATCCAAAGAAGCCTTGGATCCTAGCTGAAAACAAAGTATTAATTAAGCTCAAACAAGCTTTGGGCTGTAGCTAACAAAATTAAATAAAGTTCATAAGTCTTATTTATAGCCTTCCATCAAGCTCCTTAATCCTAGAAACAAAAGGAAGAGGTAGCCCATAAGTCCTTGTTGGTGTTTCTAGGCTGGTTCAACCTTAAGTCACCCATGATGGGGATTCGGCTAGGAGCTTAGGTTTAAAAGGAAGACCATTCCAGCCAATTGGGGGTTTTCCTTGGGTTTTAACTTGTATTTCTTTCAACTGTGTTGGGTTTTCAACTTGGGATGAATTTGGTTAGATTGCATTTGTTGATATTGATGGGTTCAACTCAATTATGGAGGTGATGGTTTCGGCAAAATCTGATTTGGTTTGACACAAGTCAACCCAACTATACAAGGAAATTAGTCAAGCCAATGATGATTTTGGGGCTGGTTGTTTCCGTGTATTGTTCCGAATATGTTACTTAGTTTTTATGTTGTTTTAGGTGGGGGTTTTTCACCTAAATTAAGTGGTTTCAAGTATTAGACTTGTGTTAGCTGAAAGCCTAAAGGTTTGCAACCCTATATGGGTCCATTAGGGTTTAATTATCTTAGAACTTCATAATGTTTTCCTTGCTGAAATTTCAGCGGCCTTCAGATAATAATATTATTGTGTTTTGCTTGAAGCAAATGCGTTTTTGCTGTGACAGAAGAAAACTTAATTTATCAAGGTATAACTGACATAGTTATTTGAATTCAAGAATTCACATTATACATTGAGGCAGATTTGCTGAAATACCATTCCCTTTCACTGAGATGGTCCTCTGAGTTTTTTTCTCCATGAAGTTTCTCTGCAAAATCACTATCATTCACTGAATCTTCTGGGAAAGAGTTAGTATTCTCAACTGAAAGGCATGGTGGCTCAACCTCAGAACTAATTTTCTCTCCAACAATGAATGTGGAACGCTGTGCTTTCTATCATCGATTAGCTCATTGAGAGATAGATAAGTAGATGTGGTTGTAGCAGTATGAGTTGTCTCTTGAATACTTCTCATGGGAGGCAAATACCCCACCATTATATCAGAAGCAAGTACCAAATTCAAGTGGTTCTCCTTTGCTTCAAAGGGCCAATTGATTCAATAGAGGGCATGCCTCTTTTGACTCGCGTACAACCTCTTTCATCAAGATATGTCTCAACATCATCATCAAAAGACCTGCTGCTAGATTCATCCTGGGCTAATCTTGTCACAATATTGGACTTATAGATAGATATGCAACACCAGCTGCAAAATATGATGATGGTTGCTTTACTGGTTCCTTTTGCTGCTCACATCCTTTTCTTCTCTTCACTCCAGCAGTCATAAGTAACCTAAACATCTTTGAAAAAGTAAGTAGATAACAGGCAATGCCCCATGAAGTTGGTAGTTTTTAGAGCAAAAATTGGGATGTATGCATGAAAGTGAATCAGATTAACCCCCCTTGCCAATTAACATTTCACTTCTCTTAAACCTGAACCAAACACAACCTGATAGTCATGCATAAGAATAACAGTATGTGACAGTTGATAAAAACGCCTTTTCAAAATAAATTCTCCGTTTGCTTCAGAAGCTATCCTCGAAGCCTGAACACCCCAACATCATTCCCGGCAGCCGTTTTCTACACCTGATCTATCTCATGACAGAAAGCAACAGTTTTAAGATAAGCCTTGCATTTGAAGCTCAGAGAATTTTTCAGGCACCTAGATAAACATGAAATGAGCAAATAAGAAATATGCACACATTTTGATGGGATACATGCATCCCTATGATATGATAAATAATTTGTGTCAAGCACACCACCTTTCGTAACTCCTAGTATAGTCACCAAGCACATGGTAATATGAAATCAATCAACATCAAAAATAACGAAGTGATACAAATTCTAGAAAGCATTCACATGAAAACTCTTAACCAAGAGCGATGCATTCAAGAACTGACCTTCTTGACTTTTTGATACCTTTGTTTGTTTTCAGCAATCAATTTCTCTCTCATCTACAAAATAGGAGATGGACAACTAAAATCACAACAAAAGCAATGTGGTGGAGAAAGCTGAAACATTTTATCTCATATGAAATCAAAACTAGTATACACCAACATTTACCTGGACCAGAAGATCAAGTTGCATTGATGGTGGCAGATCTGCTAAGACAGCAGGATCATCCTTCCCATGTGGTTGCAAAATGGATCACACTCAACTGTAAAGTTAAAAAATGGACAAAGTTGCAAGCATAGAGCAAATAAATTCCAGAAAGAATAGAGTCTGCTTCTGGAAGAATAGTCCTAGGAGAGCAACCACACATAGCATATACCACTAAATTTCCTATTTCAAGTATTAACTAGAAAAAGATAAACCAATGAAGAAAGCATCAATGCATCCCTGGTTTATAGGGCACTTGAACTTTGTTCCTGATATGGAATAGTTCTCACACTTCAAAGAAAAATAGAAAAGCATAAAAACTACAATCTGCATGAACTCCCATTACAGCAATAATTCCATGTATCAAAGTTGTGCATACTTACCAGTATCATCTCTTCATCAACATCACTGCCTTCCTCCTCAACCACCATAGATGCTGCCAATCTAAACTCAACACAATCAACAGATTAAACCAGAATTGGAAAGAGTATAGTATGACAGCTAGACAGACAGCTTACATTTCATCTAACTTCTCCTGATTGCAACTCTTTGCTGCCACGTGATCTCTTCCCATATTAATCCCTTCAATGTCAGTATGATCGGGCAAATTTCCATGCCCTTTGTGTTTTTCTTGTGCTTCTCACTCTGGTTCTCAAACTTCAATGAAAAATTAAACGCTTAGCATCATTTCAAAGTACAAATCAGACAAAAACAAACACAACACAGTGAACACAGACTCTTAGCAAGCACAATGAGCAGGCATTTTTGGCAACCTGGTACACGTCATGTTAAGATAAATCTCAATGTGCAATTAGGCATTCAAGAACTGAGCTGCTTGTCCTGACAACTTTTCCCTTTTCTGCAAATGATCTCTCTCTCATCTACCTAAGAGACCTAATTAACGGGCAGAGGAACAAAACTAACATGTCACACAAAGATGGAATGAACAGCCCATCTGATTAAGAAACCATACCAGAAGATCAAGTTGCATTAATGGGGGCAAAGAAGCTAAGACAGCTGGGTCTTCAACCTCATTCATTTAGAGCAAAATAAATTAAATACACTAACTATGACATATTTTTCATTTTCACGTAAGTTTCAAAATAATATTTAGTGAAGAATGGCTGAATGGCTGGCAGCTTTAAGAGCAGTCTTCACTTCTTAAAGAAGAATGTCCTGATACAACAAAATTACAGGGTTTAAACTTGCAAAACAAAAGAAGTGAAGAAATGGACCGATACAATTGCACTTGTTAACACAAAATCAAGAGAACTTTTTTACTCATGTCCATTTCTTTACCAAATTCATCTCTTCATCTCCATCTCCATCTCTATCCCTGTCCTCCACTGCAGCAGCAGCAGATGTGGATGCATTGTTATTTAAGCTCCCACATTCCTCAGCAGCAATGGACGCTGCAAGCCTAAATCAACACAACATTGAAACAATCATCAAAAGTTGTTCTCCAAGCAAAGAAAAAAACCACAAAAAAGGTAAACATACGTACATTCCAACAAGCTTTTCGGGCACACGTTTATTCTCTTCCAAAATCTTCGTTTGCTTGCCCTTCTTATTAGCAGCATTCTGCTTCTCAAGATCCTTTGCCAGTTCTTTCAGCCTCATTGGCTTCAGCTGTGTTATAAAAAAATCAAATTTCAAAAACTTGGCACCAATTAGATTATGATGATGATGATAAGAGCGTTTTGTCTTGTTTTGTTCAGTTTAGTTTAGACAGACTTGATTAAGAAGCAGTTTCTTAGCGGTTTTGCGGATCTTAGCCCGGGAGTTCTCTCGCAGCCTCCGACGAGCGATGACGGTGCGACGCTTGAGAGCAGGGGTGGCACCGTCGAAGACAAAGACAGGCTTAGTGCGGAGATATAAAAGCTTACAAATCCGCCGAAAGAAGCCGAGCAAATGAGCGTTTCGTGCCATCTCTCCCTTGTCATCTCTCATCGCCTTCATGAACTGGACCAACCATATACTAGCATCTAAAATCAAAATCAAATGAAATGGAAAGGTAGCTAGGGTTTTTGAAGAGAAGAGAAGAGTGGTGTACCGATGTCTAATTTCTAGCCGGCTAGAGTTTCTACGGATACTCGACGACCGACGGGAGCCAGTAGGTCCCCCAGACCTTGGACTCCCATTTTGTTTCTCTTCGTTTCCTCAGCCTCCGTTTCAGTTATGATGATGAGTCATCATCGTCTCCTTGCCGCCAACACCAAGAATTGGGTCCTTTTTATTAGTGGCACGAACAATTTTGTACACCAGCCACCTCGACGTCGCTGCTTCTCCCTGGTATTGAATAGAATATTTTTTAGTATTTGTAAATATATTAAAATAATATTATTTTTAATTTTTTAAAATTTTATTAGTAGTATGAATATATTTTTCAAAATATTTTTATAAAATAAAATAAAAATTATTTAAAAAAAACATAATTTTACCATGAAAACAAACAATACATTTCTTTTTCTATTAATGTTTTCATATATTAACAATTATTGATTATTAATTAACAAATCATTAAAATCTAGCTTTTTTATTTTACATTAATTCTTTTAATAGTTTTAAATTATTTTAATATGTTTTTATGTCAGAAATGAACACAAAAATATTTTTTGATGGACTCTAATTGGTTTTTATACTTTTTTTTCAACAATGGATTGGTCAAGAATTAGACTTTATAAATATTTTTTATTTGTTTTTTATAGGATTATCTCGATCTCATGATCCAAGTCGTTGATTTGGTTGGTTAACTCAGCTTAAATCTACTTATTTTTTGGGTTCTTTTTAAATTAGGCTTCGTAATGTTTTTGGATTTAATTTTAATAAGGTTCTTCTAATTGAGTTAACCTTATTCATAGGTTTGGCAGGCTCACGCTCAATGAAAAATCCCAAATAAATATACATGGAATGTGAAATAAATATTATTCCAAGTGAGGAAATTGGATATTTACCTTAACCGGAGCAATATTGATTTTTTGGTATTATTCAGGGAAATTATTTTTATGTAGAGATCGGTGTAAATATTTGGATACAATTGTCAACCTACAAGGATAGTGAATTAACTATTACATTGAATATGTCAAATTTATTTCTACCTTAGAGGAATGATAATGGGTCAAGAAATGTGGAAGGAAAAGTTTTTGTACTGATTTTAAAAAATAGAAACTTGACAAATACATAGAAAATAAAAAAAGACTGAAATGAGAATAGAAACTAAATGATAAAAGAAGAAACGTGAAAAAAAATATATGGTAACATGTAATTTAATAAAAATCAAATTTGTCTGGTTTAAGTCTGGTATAAATCGACATGAGGCCCCGAGAAATATTACTAGTGAAAAATAAAAGGTTTCAAGGTAAGGACATATTGGGAAATTTTAGAATTGTTACCTATAAATATGCTATACTAGTTGAAACTTAGAGGGAGAGTTAGTAGTGAAAATTCTTCATCTTGCTTATCTTGATAATAGGGAAAAACAGAGGGGGTCATGGATTTGAGATGTGGATGGTGAGATTTTATAAGCTTAAGTATTTAAACAGTTGTCATTTAGAGAGAAAATTTAAAGGAAGTAGAATTTTATGAGAGAAGATAAGGAGAGTAAGGGAAGAAGAAAGCTTGGAGAACTTGCTTTTGAAAGACATTAGTAATTGGTAAAGTATTTTAAACTCATTTGGGTTAATTTCCTTGAATTTTATTGAATTCCTAGAATTATATAGTTAAGGTTCATTGTATAAAGCTCATTTTATAATTTGATTGTTAGGATTGTTAAAATTGGAGAAATAAGTGTTATGGATGTAAATTGGTGTTAAAAAAAAATAAAAACATTGATGGGGAATGGCTCCTTGCATGGCCGACCAGCATAAGAGAAATGAAAGATTTAATACTTTGATGCATAAGATAATTAGGGTAGAAAAACATAATATATGAGTAGATGTTTTGAAGGGTGATCAGCATAATATCAAGGTTAACTAACATATTGGAATTTTAGTAATTGTTCATGAAGACATGAAATCATAGAGGAAATATGTTAATGAATGTGTTTTGGTTATATGATACCTAAATGCAGAAGAATTTGTATTTTAAACTATGTTAGATGTAAAGAAAAAATGGGAAATTGGTGTTGGTAAAAATATTAGTGGTGTGATCGGGTATATTTTGAGTCTTGAGAGTATTAAGATTGAGAAAGGATTGAAGAGTAAACTTATGTACTTTGTCGCGATGGCGATTTTTTTCGCGCTTCGCGCCCCGCCATTCCCCGGGTTGGGGAGACAACAGCGTGCGGTGAAGATGGAGTTTGTTTTATAGCTGTAAAATTTACGACTATAAATGTCAGGAGTCGCCACCTAGTATTAAGGTCACTAGGAACCTAGTGGTCTACGAGAGTCTTGGGTAAGGGGACTTGTTGTGCAAGGGGAAGACGTATCACCCCCAGTGCACCCTACCTAAGGTAAGCTGCAATGTTGTTTGATTGTTTTTTCAAAGTCATTTTTTTTGGTCTTTTTCTAAGGTTCGACGTAGATTTCTCTCCGTGAGAGAATCTCTACCTCACTAAGAGTTGAAAGACTAACCAAAAGAATTTTACACTGCATTTTCAGAAGAGAAAGAAAAAAAAATTGTCTGCGGGTGTACTTTACAATATAATTTTACACCGCAGTTAAAAATCCTTTTTTTAATCTATGAATGTACTTTACAATGTAATTTTACACTGTAGTTAAAATCCTTTTTTTTATTTGGGGGTGTACTTTACAATGTAAATTTACACCGCGAAAGCTAAGACAAAATAATTGTTAAATTATTTTTGATATTTTGGCCAAATCCCAACGGATAATCATAAACTGGTTACGATATCCAAATTTTCGTTTTAAAATATGAGAAAGATGCAACATATTTTTTTACGAAGAATATGCTTGAAAAATCTTGGAATTCGGCCGTATGCACAAAAACAAATACATTTTTTGTATTTTTGAATTTTTTTTTGTAATAATAATAGTAGTAAAAAAAAATATTTTTTCAATTTGTATTTTTTATTTTTTCTTCTTTTTTCTTCTTTTTTTTCTAGGCTGGGCTGTCAGCCATAGTGGGCTAACAGCCCAGCCTTAGTGGACTGGGCTTCCAGCCCTCACGGGCTGGAAGCCCAGAAGGCTGTGACTGGGCTGTCAGCCACAGTGGGCTGACAGCCCAGCCTTAGTGGGCTGGGCTTCCAGCCCTCACGGGCTGGAAGCCCAAAGGCCTTTATACTCGGGTCGGGCCCCAAACCCGACCCGACCAGCGGGAGTGAATTATTTCACTCCCGCGAAGAAGATGAACAGTATAAGTGATTTTTCGAGTTTGAGGAATGGCTTACCTGTTAATACTGTTGTGTAGAGGATGTCGAGGTGATTCTTCTGGTCGTGACGGTGTTGGCAACGGTGGCCTGTGGTGGCCGGAAAAAGCCTCCGAAGTTGTTGTCTTCACGCTGCAACCGTAGGGAACGTCGCCGGGAGCTTTGCCTGGACGTGTGTTTATGCTTCTGTTGTAGAGGGGAAGTGGAAGGTGATGATCGGGTGGTTTTTGGGGTGGCCGAACGGCTGCCAACCGTGGAGAGAGAGAGAAACCGAACCCTGCAACTTAGAGAGAGAGACGTGAAAACCAAAGAGAGAGAGGGTGATGCTGACGAAGAAGAAGATGATATTTTCTTCAGGTTTCTTGGGCGTGTTTTTGATGCCAAAAATCACTGTAATTTGCCTAGAATCTCTTCCCCTTTTCTCCGTTTTTTCAGTTTTTCCTCCCGGTTTTTTCTTGCTCGGTGCAGCGTTCCATGGCTGCTATTTATAGGGAGATTGGCCTGCCACGGTGGCTGAAATACTATGGATGTCGTCGGCATGGTGGCCTGCTTTCGGCTGGGTGGCTGTTGGCAGCGGCACAGGCGGGTTGTCGGCAGCATGCGGGTGGCCGGTCGGTAGGCAGGTGTTGAAAATGGTTAAATGTGCAAATACATTTTGGTCCTTCAATTTGTAATCATTCTAATTGCACTCTCGATTGAATTTAAACTTGTAATTTGTGCAATTATATCCTCGTCAAAATTTCAACAATAGCCTTAAATTTGCGCGCCCTTTTTATTATGGTCCCTTACTTCCGATTTATGCAATTCGACCCTCAATTGAGCATTAAATTCTCAATTGTCTTCAATTTGGCCCCTAATTTTGCACAATTAGCTTGGAAAAATTCAATTGGGTCTCCAAGAATTCCAATCTTCTCAATTGAACCCGAATTAAATTCAAGAATTTGATTTTTTGTCAATGAAGCCCTTAATAAAATTAATTTGATCAATTTCAAGCATAATTAAGTCCTTGCACTTAATTAAATTCTTCAATTGGACCCTAAATTAATTCTCAAACATAATAATATTTTGAATTAGCCCATGATTAAATCAAATTGGCCTATAAAAAATATAATTATGATTTTTGACTTAATTTTTACCTCGAATTTGTATTTTCTCTCATTTTTTGGCACAAAAGAGATATGATTCAGCTCAGAAAATATTCAAAATTCTCACCGTGATTTTCCACTGACGCCAAAACCTTTTTATTTTTATTTTTTGTCATTTTTAATTTATTTTGGGGAGTCATCCAAAAATTGGGTGATGACATACTTAATATCTAAATACATTTAGGATTAAGGAAAAGAAATACTAAATACGACTATGAAATATGTGGTATAATATAAATTGGTTTAAACATAATTTTTAGGTATGTTATGAGATGAAATGAAGGAAATATTAATTGTGATATTTTCCGGGATTGGAAGAAATTTTTGTAGTGTCATCCTCAACAATTGGAGGAGCATGCCTAGTTGGAGATTTAGGTAGGTGTTGTTGCACCTTAATTTTGTTAATTGAGTATTTATATTCTTGCAATTTTATTTATATGATTTAATGTTCATTAAGTAATTGTAAATAATTTGTAAAAAAAAGATGATTGTTTAAAGATTACAAATTTTAAATTCAGGATGATTAAATATATGAGGAAAAATTAAGATTGGTTATGTGTTAATTATGAAGAAGAGTTGTGTTAAAAAGATTGAGTATACGAGAGATTGACCTAAAAAGTGAAAGGGTATAATAATTGAAAGATTGTGTGAAGGAAAGAAAGTTTGGTTTGTTACTTCCATTACAAAAAAATGAGCTATTATATATATTGAAATTTGAAATAGGAATTGTTATGGAGGCCGAGTTATAACTAGATGATGAATTTGATTAATTCAACATAGAAAATGGTTTATCAAGGAAATGATATTTATATGAAAGATAAGATAATTATTTGTACTTATAATTTGTTGAGTTTTATAAGAATAATTAGAGAATGAACTTAAGTAGTATATTATTTATTTATGTAATCTTATCATGCTGATTATAGGTTCTACACCATCATATTTAACGGGACAAAGTTGAATAGTTATTAGGATAGTTAATAATGGTAGGCATCTTTTGTCATGATATATTCTTATGTGTATTAATTAGATTTACTTAGTTATTTTGTAAATCCTTTTATAATTTTTAACAATTTTTATGTTGTAGTTTATTTATTTATTTTTAGTTTATCCTTTAATATTATGTTATTTTGAGAATTATGACTTTTTTTTCTCTTCATTTCCTCTATGTTGCATTACATTACATTCTCATAATTTATCCTGATTTTATGTATAAGATCACAAATTTAACAAGTTAATTGTGGTGGACTCAAGTTATTTTCTTATTGCTTTTTCTTAATGATATATATTTTTTTTTAATTTCAGCCTTCAATATTGGGTTGGTTGGATATTAAGTTGTGTTATTTTTTTGTTATTTTTTAATTGAATAGATTTTTATTTGACTTTGTGTTTTTATTTTCACCGTTAAACAACTCAATTGTTTTTTTTTTAGCTTTATCTTTCTATATTAAATTCTTTGAAAATCAGGTTTCATGAATTTTTTTTCATTGTGTTTTTTGTAGAGTTATCATTATCTAAAAAATTTAACTTTTTTCCTGGATTTCAACTTTGGATATATTGGAAATATATTTTCTAGTATTTTTTTTATGAAATTATATCAGTTTTATGACCTAGCTGACGAGTTTAACAGATTAACCTAGGTTGACAATCTTATGACTTCACTTACCGGTTTGTGAAGGTAATCCAATTGGACTTGAGTAATTTTTTTATTCTTTTGTAATTTAATATTTTTTTATTTTTATCCGTGTATACTAGGTTAATTAAGAATTAGATTTATGTAATTTATTTTGATTTGTTTACACAATCTTACGACTCAAGTCGTAAATTTGACATCATCTCAATATTTTAAAACAAAAATATTATATATTATTTTATCATATTAATATTTAAAACAGATATCAACAATGCTTGAATTTATATATGAAAATATCACTTTAGCCATGCTTATAAAACATTATATTTTAGAATTGTTTTTCTTTGTTTTTTTTTTTAATTTTATTCTTCAATACTATGTTGTTTTGAGAATTGTGTTTCATAATTTTTATTTCCTTTATGTTGTGTTATATACTTGTCTCATTGATTATTTTTTTAATTTCAATCTTTAATATTATATTTATTAGAAGTAATACTTTTTTTATACATTTTTTATGAATATAATTTAATTTAATGACCCAAACTTAACTAGTTAATCTTAGTGAACTAATTTTTTTTACTGCCTTTTCTAATAACTTTTTTTTTATATTAGTTGGAAAGCAAACTTTATAAATATTTTATAGTCACTAGATTATATTATTTTTTCCTCGAGGAAACAACTTCGTTTTTCACTGGGGCTTAAAAACCCTATGTGATTTCCCCACTTTAATTGTCTTTGCCTCCTCCTCTCATGGTTGAATTGTAAAAAAACAGAAACAAAAGGCTAATTCATCTTCCATTAAAACAAAGGTAACCCACACTCAAAACTTGTTTTTTTAAATCCTTTTAGGGAAGGCCATTGTGGTTGGGCATCGTTTGGCCAATAAATGAGTGTCTCTTGATGACATTACAAATCAAAAATAATTCACAAAGCTCGCTTAGCCCAAACATCATTAGCCTATTGAACTCCTTTTACTACCTTTGTTAGCTTTAGATGTATATTGTTCATTCTTCTTTTCTATTTTTTACAAAACACTTTTATGAAGTTTCTTCACCATTTCTTCATTTATACCTTTTGCACAAAGCTATGACAAATAAAATAATTTTTTTTCCATGTAAAAAGTAAACTTCTTTAATTAGCATACATTTTTTTTGCTCAAAACATCAAGCAAGCAATGCAAATACATGCTCATCTAATCTTTTACCGTAAACCAAGATATCATTAAAATAGATGATCATAAACCTACCTTTAAAAACATGCAATACATGATTCATTGATCTCATAAACATACTTTATGCTTGGTAAGATCAAACAACATAACTAATCATTCATACAAATTATATTTGATCTTAAAATTGTATTTTTCATTATCACATTGTTTCAATTTAATATGATAATATCCATTTTTCAAATCAATCTTCATAAAAACACATGAACTATGTAATGCATCTAACATGTCAATTTATCCTATGAATTGAATGTCTATACTTTATCATGATATTATTGATAACTTGACAATCAAAATACATTCTCAAGGATCATTTTCCACCAACTCAAGTAACACAAGAACCATAAGTCTTATACTTTTTCTTAGGTATCCTTTAGCTACCAGCTCCTTAACTTGTTTTTAGTTTTTTTTGTCTTTTTGAGCTTATAAACTAGGGAATCACAACTCCAGGTGCAAGATCAGTTTGATATTTTATTCCCTTAATTAATAGCAAATGAGTAGGAACATCTTTATGAAACACTTTTTTAAATTCATTTAACAAAGAAACAACAACATTAAAAAGAGAATGATTATGAATGTTACTTTTAAAACATGTCTTAAAATTACAAATATAGATCCAAATATGGTCAAATTCAGAATTATGTAAAGTTTCAAATTCAACATATCTCTATATCTAACCACTGGAATGGGTTGAAGCTTTACCAAACAATTCTAGAGCCATGTTTCTATGTGAGGGTGAAATTTCAAATCAATCAGAATTCGGTAAAGATTTGCAATATAGGTCATCACAACCCTTATGAGTTTTGTTGTTTAATTCCTTTTGGGAAACAAAGAAAGCTTATTTGGAGTGTATGTTGGGTCTTATTTGGTTCATATTAATGAATATAAGATTCGGCCACGTGAGGTCCAGATTTAGCTTGGGTTATTTAAGATATTAGGATCAAATCAGATTTTCTAGTTTATTTAGGACTTCTTAGGGATGACAAATCTAATATTAATTTTAGATTTTTATTTTTGTATTCTTTTCTTATTAGTTTTTGGATTATTATTATATATTTGGATCAATTTTATAAGTAGACTCAAATTAGCCCACATATGGAGATCCATTAGGGTTATTTGAAACATTATATAAATTAATTGTATGCTGCAAACCTGACAGTCATGGACTAATAAAATAAACTTGTGTTTTGCATGATGCAACATGTTTTATTTGCTGGGACAAAGATCAAATCTGATTTATCGAGGTATCAAAACTGAAAAATTCAGAAGTAATATCCATCAAAGGCAACTGAAATTTAGCTTACATAAGTTTATGTAGTTCTTGAAAAATTAATCCTAATGGACCCCTTATGTTGACTTATATGAAGTCCATTCAAAACAAACCCAAAACCCTAAACTGAGAAGCCCATAACTTAATCCAAACAAGCCTTGGATCCTAGCTGAAAATAAAATATTAATTAAGCTCAAACAAGCCTTAGACTGTCGCTAACAAAATAAAATAAAACCCATAATATTAAATCCATGTTCTACCATGAGAAGAAGAGAACGAAGTAAAATATTATTGAGTTGATTCAAGGCTTATTTATAACCTTCTATGCAACCCCTTAATCTTAGAAACAAAAGAAAATGGTAGTCACCCATGTTGTTTCCAAGTTGTAGTAGTATTCTTTTTTTCCTTTGTTGTCCTCACTTTATGGTCCAAATGGATATGATGTACTAGGATCTCCTCTTAATACTCTAATGAACCATGCAATTCTGACTTAGTTGAAACTTTTAAAACTGATGCATTCAATGTCTCTTTCAATGTCTGTCTTAGACCGGGTCATTGGACCATTTAAAACATGTAATCAGTCCTTGCTAGTGTTTCTAGGTTGGTTAACATCACAATTTGCCATTACACTGGCAATAAGCCTCATTAACCTGTTCACATTACCTATTATTCAAAACTTTCTTCATGTTTACTAATCATGTTCATCCCCACTTAACATCAATAATATGTTGAAAAGTAAACTAGAATTTTTTTTGTTAAAAAATAAACTAGATTTTCATTTCCTTGAAACATAAACGAATTGGTTTATTATTGAAAAACTGATCAATTGGTTAAATAAAATGAACCAAATGACCGATTGAAAAATAAATAATCAAAATAAACTGTTTATTCTTTTTACTTTACCTTTTCACAATTTACATAAATGATTTATATACAATTATCTTACAAATTTAACATAAAATGTTTTCAAATATTAATAAATTAAATTCCATATATTTCTAATTAATACATAAAAGTAAGATTATGCAAATACTACAATGATTTAGAAAAGTTAAGTGTGTTTAATAATATATTTAATTACATCTCAAAAAACAATACTGAAATTACATTATATGATAAATATATGATATTTCTAAATTCTACAATAAGGTTCACTATCATGAATAATAAAAAAGAAAGTCGACTATAAACCCTTTATGGTAAATTTATCATTTAAATTCATGGTCATCTAATGAACAAACACCTCTAATACCACTCATTTACTACTCAATATTTTAAATGCGCAGTCATTAAATAAACTCTGATAATTGGGATGAATTATGTTATTTCATAATTTGTCAATTTTATTATTCCTTACATTTTCCAAAATTCAATTTTTGCATTCTTTTACAATTATTTATCATTAAAAGTCTACTTTAAACATCATGATATATTAATTCAAATATATGTATAGGTGTGTAATGCTTGACTGCTGCTAAAATTCAACTTGTACTCCCTAACCACAGTTAAGTAATTCTCATGCTACCTTCTATATCCACAAGCACATCATATCATTTTCTACTCAAATTACAATTTCATACCAACAATTATAGTTTTGTTTTTTCCATTAATTACATTGAAGCAACCATATTATTCAATAATTTTAACCACATTAACTTAGTGTTTTGCCTGTATTTTATATATAAAATATCTTGATATTATTTATTTTATGTTTTAAAGATAGTTTTGGATAAAAGATTAAAAAGAGGAAATTGCTAAATTTGACCATCAGTTAATGTTTTATGCATACTTCAGCTATTGAGATGGAAATGAAGTGATTCTAAAGTCATTAGAAATCTAAAATCTAAAGAAAAGATACTAAAACTTAAAGTGTACGACGATACGTTAAATATTTTTTATTGGACTTAAAGTGTACGACGATACGTTAAATATTTTTTATTGGACTTATTCTTAACTTCTAAACAACCAAGGCTTTTAAAAAAAAATTGAAACTCAAGTTCATTTCAATCAAGTAATTTCAAAAACCAAACATTTCTAATTCATAAGCCATTTAAAGTCAAATTGCGCATATTCAAAGATGTCTAATAAGAGTACGATAACACCAACAAAGGGTACTGCAAGGTATGATGATGAGAATAGAGAAACATGATAACAAAAGTGATAGATTGTGTAACAACCCTAAATTTTTTTCTCCTATTTGTTTATTTGTTAATCTTTCCCCTATAAAAAGGTAGATGAAGCATGAATTTTTTTTTTCTCTCGCCGAAATTTCTAACGAAATTTCGGCAGAGTCTCCCCTATATCGGGAGATCCCAAGTTATCCATAACACAACCTGCACACAATTTTAATCACATCTCATCCACAATCACATCCATTTTTAATACAATCAACTACATCATTCATTCCAGAATATGCTCAGGACCATATTCATTCCCAAACTCCATCTTACATCACACACATAAGATAAAAATTAAAAGAGCCAATTCGTACCCAAAGATTTCACATATAGATAAATATATACATATACATCGAACATAACACAGTTTAATATTCTAAGATAATCTAATACTTTCTAATATCCTGAGCGTAGGTTGATACATTTAATATTACAGAAACAAAATTTATGAATATACTATTCTATACAATTTACATGTCCTTCTACATAACAAAATTTAACCATAACTCCCTAAGTTCCTATCTTATACAAAAAGAAATTAAGGCTTAAAATCTATTCCTGACGAGAATGGGAAGAACCTGCAAAATATAGATTTTCCATGAGTAAAACAATTAAGTAAATACTAGCAATTTACAGAAGAATTTGAACAACATATCCATCAATCTACTTAAATCATATGAGATTCGAAACACAACCATATACACCCTTTTAAGGCTATATAAAAGATTTATTTCTTTTGTCTGCTCTTTCCCCTTTTTCACATCGAAGAGACTATAGTCAACACTAATGACCTCTAATAGTGTCTCTAGTTACCCGTCCTGAAATCAACTAATCAGTTTCATGACAATGTTGAGACGAACATAACCATTGTGTCATTATATATATATATATATATATTTTATTTTATTTTTCCTTTAAAACCAAAATAGTTAATCTTTGTTTCGTTATTTCCTTAGGAGGTTTTAGAGTATGCCGATGTCAAGGATTCTTGACATCATTAGCCTTCATCTCAGAAAGTTAATCAAGTCTATAAATTTGCCGATATCAACGTCACCTGCCGATATCATTAACTATTCCGAAATCGAATTGTTAATCAAGTTTATACATTATGTCGATATCGACGTCACCCGCCAATATCATTAACTATTCTGAAACCGAATAGTTAATCAAGTTTATAAATCATGCCGATATTGACGTCACCGGCCGATATCATTAACTATTCCAAAATCGAATAGTTAATCAAGTTTATACACTATGCTGATATCGACGTCACCCGCCGATATCATTAACTATTCTGAAACCGAATAGCTAATCAATTCTATATCTCACCACCAACGTATCGGTAATGTCGATATCAACCAACTTGTTTCTTTCTACACACACACACACACACACACACACACACACACACATATATATATATATATATATATATATATATATTTTTCCATCCCCTAACCTTTCATTTACCCGTTTTCCTTTCCTCATCAATAAGCACCAAATTATAATTTATAGTTCAATAACTAGTAAAGAAAATAATTATTAGATAAAGAAAATATAGGTACCAAGTACCTACCTGCTGTGAATGTTCGACTTGCGTTACCCTGTTGTTGTTGTTGTTGTTGCCCTTCACCCGCGGTTCTTCCTGAAACCACAAATACCCACCATTTTTTTATATTAATCCACATATCACACACAACAACAATAAAAATGGTAATAATATTCATTTCCCTTTACCAATTCTTTTCTTTCTCACTTATATTCCTCATTATCATCCTTTAATATTTAAGCTCATTTATAGTCAAAATGGACATCATGAATTCAATTTTTTTTATCACCATTTGTTCTCTTCTTGTATTTTCTGAAGATCAAGACACATTTTATGAAGGGAAAGGGACAATTTCTACCCTTAACATGGTTAAATTTTTGCTATTTTCTCAACTTGGCCGAAACTGTCAACATAGGTGACAGCTTGACCTCTCCTCAGTGTTTTACCCATATCTGGAGTTCCAGAACTCCAAATTAGACGGGGTTGGACTCGTTGGAAAGCTAACACTCCCAGCTACAACTTCTATGAAGGGACCCTCCCTGAATTATGTATTTTTCAGGTCCAAATGTCCCTAAGAAACAGGGCAACGAAACTGCCCTGTTTTGAAAAAAAAAGAGAAAGTATCTCCAATTCATCTTCAATCCTTGATTTCTCATCAATAACAGCCATGTCTTCCCTTTATTCATGAAATCCTACTCATTTATGCATTTTCCTAACATTTTGTGTTAAAAACCCTAATTCCCAATTCAAGAACAATCATGAACTTCTAATCAAATTGAAGTTAATTTCATAGAAATTGGAATTAGAACTCCTTACTTGGATGGAATCTAACAATTTTGGAAGAATCCTAGCCTTCTTCTCCTTGAAAATACCCAGCCACTCTTCCTCCTTTCTTCCCCAATTTCTTCACTTTCTTCTTGTTATTTCTCCACCCAATTGTGTTCTTCCACTTTAGAAATCCAAGGCTTGTATGGGTTTACAATTTTTTTGGGTGTTTACTCTTGCTTTTTATGAAATGAATTTCAAAATTCTCCCTCCCCTCTTTCTTTTGTTTCAGCTGGTCATGGCTGAGAGAAGAGATGGGTATTTATAGTCCCATCTCTTCTTAATTCTATTTTGACCCCGTTTTTTTCTCATAAATTTTGTATTATAACAACATTTAAATTATTATTTTTTTGTAAATCTCCTACCTCTATGTATACTTTATTCTCGGGTTTCACAGATTGTATGAAATAGAATTGATCAAAAAGAACCATGTCAATAGGCATGAAAGATGCATTGATACTAACTTTGATTAGTATAATGATAATGCTTGAAAGATGGTGATCTTAAAAATGTCCATGGTTCCATGCTTGACATGGTAGTACAAAATAATATTATGAAAACTGAAGTTGTTAGTTTCAACCTAAAAGTGATGAGAGAGCACATCTCCTAGAAGTTCATTTAGGCTTGCAAGCTACTAAGATGAAGGCAAACATTAGAGATGAATTTAAAGGATGGCTTTAGTCTTTATGGAAACCAAAATTATAAATGTATATATAAAAAGTAAAAAATTAAAGAAAAAATAATAAAACTTGAATTGCACGACGATACTTTAAACATTTTTTACTGGACTTATACTAAGCTTCTAAACAACCAAGGCTCTTTTAAAAAAAATTGAAACTCAAGTAGTTCATTTCCATCTACTAGTAAGTTCATAACCCATTCAGATCTTGAACTAGATCATAACAATTCAGAATAGTATGCTCAAATAGGATACTCAAATCTAACATTTCTAATTCACAAGCCATTTAAAGTCAAATTGTACATATTCAAAGATGTCTGATAAGAGTACGATAACATGAATAGAGGCAGGTGTAAGATATGCTAATGAGAATAGAGAGACATGGTAACAAAAGTGATGGATTGCACGAGATGGAGTTTAATGAAAGATAACCATGTCAATAGGAATGAAAGATGCGTTGATGCTACTTTTGATTAGTATAATGATAATGCACATATTAAAGATGGTGATCTTAAGAATATCTATGGTTCCATGCTTGTACAAAACACCATGGTTGTACAAAAAGAAAAATGAAAAAAATATAAAGTTCCATTCCCAAATAATCTAATTTAAAGAAATGAAATTAAAAGGAAAAATTAAATTAAATAAGATTGAAGTGTTAGATGATGAAGTTTAAAAAAAATGAATTAAAAATGTACAAAAAAAAAAGAATCAATATGGCTTAACCTTCCAAACCCTTGATCTAGGTTAGCTCGATCAGGACAATCTCATGGAAAGCAACTTGAAAAGAACAAAATAAAAACAAAGTCAATCTGAGTCAGCATGTCAACCTTGTGATTTAGGTCATGAGATCAATATAATCTTGTAAAAAGAAAATAAAAATATTTTTGACATCCAATTTCCAACCAACTTATAGTTGAAGGTTCAAATAAAATAAAAACCAATTAGAAATAGTAGTAAAAAAAAGATTTGATATCACTCAATTACTAGTTAAATTTGTGACTAGGGCCATAAAAGCATTATAAATTCATAAAAATTAAATACAAAAATATAACGCACCACTTCCAACAAGTATATTATTGAAAGTTGAAATAAAAAAACAAGTTAATTCCATAAGACCAATATATAACCTAGTATAAAGCATGATTATCAAAAGAACCTAATATTATAGGATAAAACTGGAAAAAAACTAAATAAAAAAAAATCAGTTGATAAAGGTTTAAACAGAAGAAAGAAAAACTAAACAAAAAAGAAAACAAATTCTTATGAATAGTTTTTATTTATTTATGTGGGACTACAATTACTTAGTCATAAAACAATAATCAAACATTATTGATGTGCTTTTTAAATATTGATATGACAACACATTTGATGATATTTTTTTTCAAATATTAAGATACCAACATGTCTAAGACTCAAGTGAAAGGAAATCAAAATACATTATAAAGATTAATTCCTAATCAATTTAATGTTAAAAGGATAAAACTAAAAAAATTAAATAAAAAAAATTAAATAACTACCCTAGTTAACATGGTAAACTCGTAACACGGGCTATGAGATTAAGATAACCCATAAAAACAAATAAAAAAATTTATGAAGCTCAACCCTTAACGAACACAATGTTGAAAGATGAAATAAATGAAATCAATAAAAGATATATATATATATATATATATATATATATATATCATGTCAACCTAGGTTAATCTGTTAAACTCGTTAGCTAGTTCATGAAACCAATATAATTTCATAAAAATCAAATAAAAAAACTAAGAAACTCTATTTCCAATATATCCAAAGTTGAAATCGAGGAAAAAAAACTAAAATTTGAGATCATGATAACTTTATAAAAAATGCAATGAAAAAATTTCATGAAACCTAATTTTCAAATAATTTAATATTGAAAAATAAAGTTCAAAATAAAAAACAATTGAGTTGTATAAGGGTGAATACATTAAAAATCTATTCAATTAAAAAAATTTAAAATAAATAAATAGAGTCAACCTAAATCAACTTGTCAAGTTCGCAACTTTGTTCATGTGATTAGGATAACTCTTTAAAAACGATCTTGCTCTCTCTCTTTCTCGCTCGCACAAACACACAACAACAAAAAGAATACTTAATTTTCAATCAACCTAATATTGAAGAATGAAATTAAAAAAATATCATTAAGAAAAGGCAGTAAGAAAATAACTTGAATCCACCACAATTAACTTGTTAAATTTGTGACCATATAAATAAAATCAAGATAAATTATGAAAATGTAATGTAATGCAACATAGAGGAAATAGAAAAAAGTCATAATTCTCAAAATAATCTAATATTAAGGAATACAATTAAAAATAAATAAATAAAATACAACATAAAAACCGTTAAAAGTTATAAAAGGATTATTTACAAAATAACTAAGAAAATCTGATTAATGCACAAAAGAATATAACAACACAAAAGATACCTACCATAATTGGCTTTCATTCATTGAGAAAAGTAACATACAGTGGTTTCCATCAACCTTGAAAACAACAAACATTTACTTTTATTCCATGAAACTTTCATTATACAACAATTAATGGCTTCCATTCAACAATAAAAGTAACAAGCATTGGCTTCCATTAAACAACGAAAACAACATAACAATGGTTTCCATTCAGCAAGGAAACAACAAAAAATGGTTGTCATTTAATGATGAAAGCAACAACAATGGTTTTTATTCAATGATGAAACAACATACTTAGTAGCTCATTTTTGTAATGGAAGTAACAAACCAAACTTTCTTTCATTCACACAGTTTTTCAATTATTATACTCTTTTACTTTTTAGGACAATCTCTCGTATACTCAATCTTTTTAACATGACTTTTCTTCATAATTAACACAACCAATCTTAATTTTTCCTCATATATTTAATCATCCTGAATTTAACATTTATCATCTTTAAACAACCATCTCTTTTATACAAATTATTTACAATTACTTAATGAACATTAAATCATATAAATAAAATTGCAAGAATATAAATACTTAATTAACAAAATTAAGGTGCAACAACACCTACCTATATCTCCAACTAGGCATGCTCCTCCAATTGCCGAGGATGACGCTACAAAAATTTCTTCCAATCCTGGAAAATATCACAATTAATATTTCCTTCATTTCATCTCATAACAAACCTAAAAGTTATGTTTAAACCAATTTGTATTATACCGCATAATTCATAGTCATATTCAATATTTCTTTTCCTTAATCCTAAATGTATTTAGATATTACGTACATTCATTTACCCTCCATTCCTTTCTCAATCTCAATACACTCAAGACTCAAAATATACCCGATCACACCACTAATATTTTTACCAACACCAATTTTCCATTTTTTTATGAACATATCAACATTAACAATTTTATCATTCATCTCCGTATCAGCTAATGCATCTCTAATGCATATATTTTTAGTTAAAATCTACGCTATATGAGGAAGTAATGAAAATAAAACAACATGCATTAAAACATGATATAGACATGCGTTAAAATATTGAACTTCAGGGCTCTTAAAACAAACACAGTTGGACATTGAGTTATCCAAAGAAATAGAAAAATCATTATATTTACTTGTAAATCCATGATGCATGGAACAAAAACAGCACCACCACTAGAGATAGTTTCATGTCTTCTTCGGATAGAGATCACATTACAAACACTAATTGCTCTTGATTTCACATTTAAGGATGCAGGTGAAGTCTCTCCAGTGAAAACTGCACTGCTGGTAGAAGTAGAAGGTCCCGTCACCATGTCGGCAATTTTATTTGCGAATGGTGCTTCCCTTCATAAAACTCAATTCGTATAACCTAATTTTTCAGAATAATACAAAAAATCGAAAAGCTCAATCAAACATCAGTAAAGAGAGAAGAGAAAATTCACTTAGTCAATGCATGCATGATGCGTATATGCACAATTGAGTTTAAGAGAGATAAATGAAAACAATCCATGCCACATTTATAATTGCAGTGAATTGGTCTAATGGATAAACTCTCAAGTTGAAAATGCCACACAATAACAAGAAGAAATCAAGTATATGCAATTATGGTCTTTTACTATATAAATGCTGCACAATTTTATCATTCATCTACGTATCATCTAAACATATACGCTATATTAGGAGGTAAAGAAAATAAAACAGCATGCATTAAAACATAATATAGACATGCGTTAAAATATTCAACTTCAGGGCTCTTAAAACAAACACAGTTGGACATTGATTCATCCAAAGAAATAGAAAGATCATCATATTAACTTGGAGATCCATGTTGCATGGAACAAAACCAGCACCACCACTAGTGATAGTTTCATGTCTTCTTCGGATAGAGATCACCTTACAAACACCAATTGCTCTTGATTTCACACTTAAGGAAGTCTCTAAAGTGAAAACCTGCACTGCTGTTAGAAGTAGCAAGTCCCGTCTTCACAACGACAATTTTATTTGACAATGGTGCCACCCTTCATAAAACTCAATTCGTATAAACTAATTTTTCAGAATATTACAACAAATCCTAACGCTCAATCTAAATTAGAAAAGAGGGATGAGAAAATTCACTTAGTCATTCAATGCATGATCTGTATATGCACAATTAAGTTTCAAAGATAAAGGGAAAGAACACAGGCCGAATTTATAATTGCAGTGAATAGTCCACTGGATAAAAATGCCGCACAATAACAAGCAGAAATTAAGTATATACATTATTTATCTTTTACAGTGTTTGTTTTAGAAACTCAATCCTAGCAAAATATAGACATGAAATGTCTTCCTATCAACACATCAACATTAACAGTTTTATTATTCATCTTTGTATCAGCTAGAGCATCTCTAATGCATATATTTTCAGAAAAAATCTACGCTATATGAGGAAGTATTGAAAATAAAACAACATGCATTAAAATATAATATAGACATGTGTTAAAATATTCAACTCCAGGGCTCTTAAAACAAACACAATTGGACATTGATTTATCCAAAGAAACAGAAAAATCATCATATTTACTTGGACATACATGATGCATGGAACAAAAACAGCACCAACAATAGAGATAGTTTCATTGCTTCTATGGATAAAAATCACCTAACAAACCAAATGCTCTTGATTTCACATTCAAGGATGCATGTGAAGTCTCTGCAGTGAAAACCCGCACAGCTGGTAGAAGTAGAAGCTCCCGTCACCACCTCGGCAATTTAATTTGAGAATGGCGCCTCCCTTCATAAAACTCAATTAGTATAAACTAATTTTTCAGAATAATACAACATATCCAAAAGCTCAATCAAACATCAGGAGAGAGGGAAGAAAAAATTCACTTAGTCATTGAATGCATGATGTTTGTATGCACAATTGAGTTTCAGAGAGGTAAGGGAGACAACCCAGGCCATATTTATAATTGTTGTGAATTGGTCCAGTGGATGAACTCTCAATTTGGAAATGCCGCACCATAACAAGGAGAAATTAAGTATATCCATTCTTTGTCTTTTACCATGTCTATTTCAGAAAGTCCATCCTAGCAAAACATGGACATGAAATTTCTTCCTATCAACACATCAACATTAACAATTTTATAATTCATCTCCGCATCAGCTAGTACATCTCTAATGCAAATATTTTCGATAAAAATCTACGCTATATGAGGAAGTAAATAAAATAAAACAGCATGCATTAAAACATTATATAGAGATGTGTTAAAATATGCAACTTCAGGGCTCCTAAAACAAACATAGTTGGACATTGATTTATCCAAAGAAACAGAAAAATCATCATATTTACTTGGACATCCATGATGCATGGAACAAAACAGCAACCACACTAGAGATAATTTCATCACTTCTTCGGATTGAAATCACCTTACAAACCATTTGCTCTTGATTTCACATTGAAGGATGCATGTGAAGTCTCTCCAGTGAAAACCCGCACTGCTGGTAGAAGTAGAAGTTCCCGTCATCACATCGGAAAATTTATTTGCGAATGGTGCTTCCCTTCATAAAACTTAATTCGTATAACCTAAATTTTCAGAATAATACAAAACATCAAAAAGCTCAATCAAACATCAGTAAAGCGGGAAGAGAAAATTCACTAAGTCATTGCATGCATCATGTGTATATGCACAATTGAGTTTCAAAGAGATAAATGGAGAGAATGCAGGCCGAATTTATAATTGTATTGAATTGGTCCAGTGGATGAACTCTCAATTTGGAAATGCCGCACCATAATAAGGAGAAATTAAGTATATCCATTCTTTGTCTTTTATCGTGTCTATTTCAGAAAGTCAATCCTAGCAAAACTTGGACATGAAATTTCTTCCTATCAACACATCAACATTAACAATTTTATCATTCATCTCCGCATCAGCTAGTACATCTCTAATGCAAATATTTGCGGTAAAATTCTACGCTATATGTGGAAGTAATGAAAATAAAACAGCATGCATTAAAACAAATATAGACATGTTAAAATATTCAACTTCACGGCTCTTAAAACAAACAGAGTTGGACATTGATTTATACAAAGAAATAAAAAAAATCATCATATTCACTTGGAAATCCATGATGGATGGAACAAAAACAGCACCCACACTAGAGATAGTTTCATCGCTTCTGCGGATAGAAATCACCTTACCAACCATTTGCTCTTGATTTCACATTGAAGGATGCATGTGAAGTCTCTCCAGTGAAAACCCACACTGCTGGTAGAAGTAGAAGGTCCCGTCACCACCTCCGTAATTTTATTTGAGAATGGTGCCTCCCTTCATCATACTCAATTAGTATAAACAAATTTTTCAGAATAGTACAACATATCCAAAAGGTCAATCAAACATCAGAAAAGAGGGAAGAGAAAATTCACTATGTCATTGCATTCATGATGAGTATATGCACAATTGAGTTTCAAAGAGATAAATGGAGAGAAAGCAGGCCGAATTTATAATTGTATTGAATTGGTCCAGTGGATGAACTCTCAATTTGGAAATGCCGCACCATAACAAGGAGAAATTAAGTATATCCATTCTTTCTCTTTTAGCGTGCCTATTTCAGAAAGTCCATCCTAGCAAAACATGGACATGAAATTTCTTCCTATCAACACATCAACATTAACAATTTTATAATTCATCTCCGCATCAGCTAGTACATCTCTAATGCAAATATTTTCTGGAAAAATCTACGCTATATGTGGAAGTAATAAAAATAAAACAGCATGCATTAAAACAAATATAGACATGTTAAAATATTCAACTTCAGGGGTCTTAAAACAAACACAGTTGGACATTGATTTACACAAAGAAATAAAAAAATCATCATTTTTACTTGGAAATCCATGATGCATGGCACAAAAACAGCACCAACACTACAGATAGTTTCATCGCTTCTTCGCAAGGAAATCACCTTGCCAACCATTTGCTCTTGATTTCACATTGAAGGATGCATGTGAAGTCTCTCCAGTGAAAACCCGCACTGCAGGTAGAGGTAGAAGGTCTCGTCACCACCTAGGCAATTTTATTTTAGAATGGTGCGTCCCTTCATCAAACTCAATTAATATAAACAAAATTTTCAGAATAATACAGCATATCCAAAAGGTCAATCAAACATCAGTAAAGCGGGAAGAGAAAATTCACTAAGTCATTGCATGCATCATGTGTATATGCACAATTGAGTTTCAAAGAGATAAATGGAGAGAAAGCAGGCCGAATTTATAATTGTATTGAATTGGTCCAGTGGATGAACTCTCAATTTGGAAATGCCGCACCATAACAAGGAGAAATTAAGTATATCCATTCTTTCTCTTTTAGCGTGCCTATTTCAGAAAGTCCATCCTAGCAAAACATGGACATGAAATTTCTTCCTATCAACACATCAACATTAACAATTTTATAATTCATCTCCGCATCAGCTAGTACATCTCTAATGCAAATATTTTCTGGAAAAATCTACGCTATATGTGGAAGTAATAAAAATAAAACAGCATGCATTAAAACAAATATAGACATGTTAAAATATTCAACTTCAGGGGTCTTAAAACAAACACAGTTGGACATTGATTTACACAAAGAAATAAAAAAATCATCATTTTTACTTGGAAATCCATGATGCATGGCACAAAAACAGCACCAACACTACAGATAGTTTCATCGCTTCTTCGCAAGGAAATCACCTTGCCAACCATTTGCTCTTGATTTCACATTGAAGGATGCATGTGAAGTCTCTCCAGTGAAAACCCGCACTGCAGGTAGAGGTAGAAGGTCTCGTCACCACCTAGGCAATTTTATTTTAGAATGGTGCGTCCCTTCATCAAACTCAATTAATATAAACAAAATTTTCAGAATAATACAGCATATCCAAAAGGTCAATCAAACATCAGTAAAGCGGGAAGAGAAAATTCACTAAGTCATTGCATGCATCATGTGTATATGCACAATTGAGTTTCAAAGAGATAAATGGAGAGAAAGCAGGCCGAATTTATAATTGTATTGAATTGGTCCAGTGGATGAACTCTCAATTTGGAAATGCCGCACCATAACAAGGAGAAATTAAGTATATCCATTTTTTCTCTTTTAGCGTGCCTATTTCAGAAAGTCCATCCTAGCAAAACATGGACATGAAATTTCTTCCTATCAACACATCAACATTAACAATTTTATAATTCATCTCCGCATCAGCTAGTACATCTCTAATGCAAATATTTTCTGGAAAAATCTACGCTATATGTGGAAGTAATAAAAATAAAACAGCATGCATTAAAACAAATATAGACATGTTAAAATATTCAACTTCAGGGGTCTTAAAACAAACACAGTTGGACATTGATTTACACAAAGAAATAAAAAAATCATCATTTTTACTTGGAAATCCATGATGCATGGCACAAAAACAGCACCAACACTACAGATAGTTTCATCGCTTCTTCGCAAGGAAATCACCTTGCCAACCATTTGCTCTTGATTTCACATTGAAGGATGCATGTGAAGTCTCTCCAGTGAAAACCCGCACTGCAGGTAGAGGTAGAAGGTCTCGTCACCACCTAGGCAATTTTATTTTAGAATGGTGCGTCCCTTCATCAAACTCAATTAATATAAACAAAATTTTCAGAATAATACAGCATATCCAAAAGGTCAATCAAACATCAGTAAAGCGGGAAGAGAAAATTCACTAAGTCATTGCATGCATCATGTGTATATGCACAATTGAGTTTCAAAGAGATAAATGGAGAGAAAGCAGGCCGAATTTATAATTGTATTGAATTGGTCCAGTGGATGAACTCTCAATTTGGAAATGCCGCACCATAACAAGGAGAAATTAAGTATATCCATTCTTTCTCTTTTAGCGTGCCTATTTCAGAAAGTCCATCCTAGCAAAACATGGACATGAAATTTCTTCCTATCAACACATCAACATTAACAATTTTATAATTCATCTCCGCATCAGCTAGTACATCTCTAATGCAAATATTTTCTGGAAAAATCTACGCTATATGTGGAAGTAATAAAAATAAAACAGCATGCATTAAAACAAATATAGACATGTTAAAATATTCAACTTCAGGGGTCTTAAAACAAACACAGTTGGACATTGATTTACACAAAGAAATAAAAAAATCATCATTTTTACTTGGAAATCCATGATGCATGGCACAAAAACAGCACCAACACTACAGATAGTTTCATCGCTTCTTCGCAAGGAAATCACCTTGCCAACCATTTGCTCTTGATTTCACATTGAAGGATGCATGTGAAGTCTCTCCAGTGAAAACCCGCACTGCAGGTAGAGGTAGAAGGTCTCGTCACCACCTAGGCAATTTTATTTTAGAATGGTGCGTCCCTTCATCAAACTCAATTAATATAAACAAAATTTTCAGAATAATACAGCATATCCAAAAGGTCAATCAAACATCAGTAAAGCGGGAAGAGAAAATTCACTAAGTCATTGCATGCATCATGTGTATATGCACAATTGAGTTTCAAAGAGATAAATGGAGAGAAAGCAGGCCGAATTTATAATTGTATTGAATTGGTCCAGTGGATGAACTCTCAATTTGGAAATGCCGCACCATAACAAGGAGAAATTAAGTATATCCATTCTTTCTCTTTTAGCGTGCCTATTTCAGAAAGTCCATCCTAGCAAAACATGGACATGAAATTTCTTCCTATCAACACATCAACATTAACAATTTTATAATTCATCTCCGCATCAGCTAGTACATCTCTAATGCAAATATTTTCTGGAAAAATCTACGCTATATGTGGAAGTAATAAAAATAAAACAGCATGCATTAAAACAAATATAGACATGTTAAAATATTCAACTTCAGGGGTCTTAAAACAAACACAGTTGGACATTGATTTACACAAAGAAATAAAAAAATCATCATTTTTACTTGGAAATCCATGATGCATGGCACAAAAACAGCACCAACACTACAGATAGTTTCATCGCTTCTTCGCAAGGAAATCACCTTGCCAACCATTTGCTCTTGATTTCACATTGAAGGATGCATGTGAAGTCTCTCCAGTGAAAACCCGCACTGCAGGTAGAGGTAGAAGGTCTCGTCACCACCTAGGCAATTTTATTTTAGAATGGTGCGTCCCTTCATCAAACTCAATTAATATAAACAAAATTTTCAGAATAATACAGCATATCCAAAAGGTCAATCAAACATCAGTAAAGCGGGAAGAGAAAATTCACTAAGTCATTGCATGCATCATGTGTATATGCACAATTGAGTTTCAAAGAGATAAATGGAGAGAAAGCAGGCCGAATTTATAATTGTATTGAATTGGTCCAGTGGATGAACTCTCAATTTGGAAATGCCGCACCATAACAAGGAGAAATTAAGTATATCCATTTTTTCTCTTTTAGCGTGCCTATTTCAGAAAGTCCATCCTAGCAAAACATGGACATGAAATTTCTTCCTATCAACACATCAACATTAACAATTTTATAATTCATCTCCGCATCAGCTAGTACATCTCTAATGCAAATATTTTCTGGAAAAATCTACGCTATATGTGGAAGTAATAAAAATAAAACAGCATGCATTAAAACAAATATAGACATGTTAAAATATTCAACTTCAGGGGTCTTAAAACAAACACAGTTGGACATTGATTTACACAAAGAAATAAAAAAATCATCATTTTTACTTGGAAATCCATGATGCATGGCACAAAAACAGCACCAACACTACAGATAGTTTCATCGCTTCTTCGCAAGGAAATCACCTTGCCAACCATTTGCTCTTGATTTCACATTGAAGGATGCATGTGAAGTCTCTCCAGTGAAAACCCGCACTGCAGGTAGAGGTAGAAGGTCTCGTCACCACCTAGGCAATTTTATTTTAGAATGGTGCGTCCCTTCATCAAACTCAATTAATATAAACAAAATTTTCAGAATAATACAGCATATCCAAAAGGTCAATCAAACATCAGTAAAGCGGGAAGAGAAAATTCACTAAGTCATTGCATGCATCATGTGTATATGCACAATTGAGTTTCAAAGAGATAAATGGAGAGAATGCAGGCCGAATTTATAATTGTATTGAATTGGTCCAGTGGATGAACTCTCAATTTGGAAATGCCGCACCATAATAAGGAGAAATTAAGTATATCCATTCTTTGTCTTTTATCGTGTCTATTTCAGAAAGTCAATCCTAGCAAAACTTGGACATGAAATTTCTTCCTATCAACACATCAACATTAACAATTTTACCATTCATCTCCGCATCAGCTAGTACATCTCTAATGCAAATATTTGCGGTAAAATTCTACGCTATATGTGGAAGTAATGAAAATAAAACAGCATGCATTAAAACAAATATAGACATGTTAAAATATTCAACTTCACGGCTCTTAAAACAAACAGAGTTGGACATTGATTTATACAAAGAAATAAAAAAAATCATCATATTCACTTGGAAATCCATGATGGATGGAACAAAAACAGCACCCACACTAGAGATAGTTTCATCGCTTCTGCGGATAGAAATCACCTTACCAACCATTTGCTCTTGATTTCACATTGAAGGATGCATGTGAAGTCTCTCCAGTGAAAACCCACACTGCTGGTAGAAGTAGAAGGTCCCGTCACCACCTCCGTAATTTTATTTGAGAATGGTGCCTCCCTTCATCATACTCAATTAGTATAAACAAATTTTTCAGAATAGTACAACATATCCAAAAGGTCAATCAAACATCAGAAAAGAGGGAAGAGAAAATTCACTATGTCATTGCATTCATGATGAGTATATGCACAATTGAGTTTCAAAGAGATAAATGGAGAGAAAGCAGGCCGAATTTATAATTGTATTGAATTGGTCCAGTGGATGAACTCTCAATTTGGAAATGCCGCACCATAACAAGGAGAAATTAAGTATATCCATTCTTTCTCTTTTAGCGTGCCTATTTCAGAAAGTCCATCCTAGCAAAACATGGACATGAAATTTCTTCCTATCAACACATCAACATTAACAATTTTATAATTCATCTCCGCATCAGCTAGTACATCTCTAATGCAAATATTTTCTGGAAAAATCTACGCTATATGTGGAAGTAATAAAAATAAAACAGCATGCATTAAAACAAATATAGACATGTTAAAATATTCAACTTCAGGGGTCTTAAAACAAACACAGTTGGACATTGATTTACACAAAGAAATAAAAAAATCATCATTTTTACTTGGAAATCCATGATGCATGGCACAAAAACAGCACCAACACTACAGATAGTTTCATCGCTTCTTCGCAAGGAAATCACCTTGCCAACCATTTGCTCTTGATTTCACATTGAAGGATGCATGTGAAGTCTCTCCAGTGAAAACCCGCACTGCAGGTAGAGGTAGAAGGTCTCGTCACCACCTAGGCAATTTTATTTTAGAATGGTGCGTCCCTTCATCAAACTCAATTAATATAAACAAAATTTTCAGAATAATACAGCATATCCAAAAGGTCAATCAAACATCAGTAAAGCGGGAAGAGAAAATTCACTAAGTCATTGCATGCATCATGTGTATATGCACAATTGAGTTTCAAAGAGATAAATGGAGAGAAAGCAGGCCGAATTTATAATTGTATTGAATTGGTCCAGTTGATGAACTCTCAATTTGGAAATGCCGCACCATAACAAGGAGAAATTAAGTATATCCATTCTTTCTCTTTTAGCGTGCCTATTTCAGAAAGTCCATCCTAGCAAAACATGGACATGAAATTTCTTCCTATCAACACATCAACATTAACAATTTTATAATTCATCTCCGCATCAGCTAGTACATCTCTAATGCAAATATTTTCTGGAAAAATCTACGCTATATGTGGAAGTAATAAAAATAAAACAGCATGCATTAAAACAAATATAGACATGTTAAAATATTCAACTTCAGGGGTCTTAAAACAAACACAGTTGAACATTGATTTACACAAAGAAATAAAAAAATCATCATTTTTACTTGGAAATCCATGATGCATGGCACAAAAACAGCACCAACACTACAGATAGTTTCATCGCTTCTTCGCAAGGAAATCACCTTGCCAACCATTTGCTCTTGATTTCACATTGAAGGATGCATGTGAAGTCTCTCCAGTGAAAACCCGCACTGCAGGTAGAGGTAGAAGGTCTCGTCACCACCTAGGCAATTTTATTTTAGAATGGTGCGTCCCTTCATCAAACTCAATTAATATAAACAAAATTTTCAGAATAATACAGCATATCCAAAAGGTCAATCAAACATCAGTAAAGCGGGAAGAGAAAATTCACTAAGTCATTGCATGCATCATGTGTATATGCACAATTGAGTTTCAAAGAGATAAATGGAGAGAATGCAGGCCGAATTTATAATTGTATTGAATTGGTCCAGTGGATGAACTCTCAATTTGGAAATGCCGCACCATAATAAGGAGAAATTAAGTATATCCATTCTTTGTCTTTTATCGTGTCTATTTCAGAAAGTCAATCCTAGCAAAACTTGGACATGAAATTTCTTCCTATCAACACATCAACATTAACAATTTTATCATTCATCTCCGCATCAGCTAGTACATCTCTAATGCAAATATTTGCGGTAAAATTCTACGCTATATGTGGAAGTAATGAAAATAAAACAGCATGCATTAAAACAAATATAGACATGTTAAAATATTCAACTTCACGGCTCTTAAAACAAACAGAGTTGGACATTGATTTATACAAAGAAATAAAAAAAATCATCATATTCACTTGGAAATCCATGATGGATGGAACAAAAACAGCACCCACACTAGAGATAGTTTCATCGCTTCTGCGGATAGAAATCACCTTACCAACCATTTGCTCTTGATTTCACATTGAAGGATGCATGTGAAGTCTCTCCAGTGAAAACCCACAATGCAGGTAGAAGTAGAAGGTCTCGTCACCACCTCGGCAATTTTATTTGATAATGGTGCCTCCCTTCATAAAATTCAATTAGTATAAACTAATTTTTCTGTATAGTACATCAAATCCTAAAACTCAATCAAACATGAGAAAAGAGGGAGTAGAAATTCACTTAGTCATAGCATGCATGATGTGTATATGCAAAACTAAGTTTAAGAGAGGTAAAGGGAGACAACCCAAGCCATATTTATAATTGTAGAGAATTGGTCCAATTGATAAATTCCCAAGTTGAAAATGCCGCACAATAATAAGAAGAAATTAAGTGTATGCATTGTTTGTCTCTTACTGTTGATTTCAGAAAATTCCAGCCTATCAACACTTAATAATTTTATCATTCATCTCCGTATCGGCTAAACATATACGCTATATAAGGAAGTAAATAAAATAAAACAGCATGCATTAAAACATATTACACACATGCATTAAAATTTTCAACATCAGGGCTCTCAAAAAATCACGGTTGCACATTGATTTATGCAAAGAAATAGAAAGATTATTATATTTAATTGGAGATCCATGCTGCATGGAACAAAAACAGCACCACCACTACAGATAGTTTCATTGCTTCTTCGGATAGAAATCACCTTACAAACCAATTGCTCTGGATTTCACATTGAAGGATGCATGTGAAGTCTCTGCAGTGAATACACGCATTGCTGGTAGAAGTATAAGGTCCTGTCACCACCTCGGTAATTTTATTTGAGAATGCTGCCTCCCTTCATAAAACTCATTTAGTATAAACTAATTTTTCAGAATAATACAACATATCCACAAGCTCAATCAAACATCAGGTGAAAATTCACTTGGTCATTGCATGCATGATGTTTATATGGACAAATGAGTTTCAGAGATATAGGGAGAGAACCCGACCCCAATTTATAATTGCAGTGAAATGATCTAGTGGATCAACTCTCAATTTTGGAATGCTGCACAATAACATGGAGAAATTAAGTATATCCATTGTTTGTCTTTTACCGTGTCTATTTCAAAAAGTCCATCCTAGCAAAACATGAACATGAAATGTCTTCCTATCAATATATCTGTATTAACAATTTTATCATCTTCGTATCAGCTAGTGCATCTCTAATGCACATATTTTCAGAGAAAACTCTACACTATATGCGTGAGAGATCTTATTCTTTTATTATCAAAGATTCAGGCCTGTAAAGTTGACACATTTACAATCACAAGCACATACACTTCTAGACTCTATCACCATACGTTGTGATCTCCGAGTGTGAAGCCTAATGTTTACCAGCCATATGTTTGCATACGAGATGAAAATGAAACATGTCCTCAAACATGTCCACAGTCACAAGCGACTATAATAAGCTCTAATATGCCTTTAACTAATAAGCTCACTATGCTTTTTACCTCACAACTCTCGTGTATCATACAAAAAATCAAGGTCTTTCACTCTATTAAGTTCACTATACCTTTACCTCACAACTTGATTTCTTTTGGTTCTTTCATAACTAAAATCAACAAATCAAAGTAAGTAGCCTTCATAGCGCACTCTAATTATGATTTTCAGATTCAGGAAGCAATAAAAATACTAAAAACAAAGCAAACAAAACTATGATTATGATTTCACGAGTAGCAATGCAAAGTCATACGAATTGTGGACAATACGAAGACACGAAATAAAACAGAAGCAAATACTAGCGAAAACAATTACTTGACTCCTAGATAACCCAAAATAGAATAAAAACAGAGAATTGGACAAAACTAAACAGTAAGGATCACTTTTTGAGACTTAAGCAAAATCTAACCTCTTACGCAATTTTTACGTAATAAAATTGAAACTCAGACCAAACGACCTTGACCTTAAATTCAATATTTAGTATTGCAATACCAAACTAAAAAAAGCACTCAAATTATAGGTCATTATCGTACTTCTAGGTACCCAAGCCCTTGTGTGATCAATTTACGACAGAAATGAACCTCCAATTGAAAAATCTAGTATACAATATCAAAATAAGCCCAAATTTATTATATAGTGCTATATCAATGCCAATACACTAAACTTTGAGTTTCAATTTATTCTATGGTGTTTTGCTTAGGGTTCACTAAGGTAGTTTTTCTGCGGCAGAAATGAATCTCGAAATAAAACCTCAAGTAAACTATATCAGAATAAGCCACAATTTGACATATGATGCTATCTCAACTCCAATAGACGGAATATCAATTTTCAAATGATTCCGATGTGTTTTTCTTATGTTTCCCAAGAGTTATGTTTTCTGCGGCAAAAATTCAATGATTCTTCAATTTCAACTAATACCTCTATCTCTCTTTCTTTTTTTTCTTTTTTTTTCTTAATATACTGAAATGAAGAGACAGAAAAAGATGAAATATAACCTCTTTTTTTTATTAGATGACGCTATAAAGAACAAAATGGACGCAAACACTGAAAACTTTAAGGAATACTAGGAAGAAAAAAACGAAAATAATAGAATGATATGAACTTGTATCGGAGCCTAGCTCCAATACCACCTTATGCAAACCTCATGATCACGTGGTTACGCAACCCACAACCAAGAATGAGATCTAATCCCGGAAATCCAAATTAGGTTTGATAGGAGTGTGACACAATGGAAACCTGCCCCAAGGCACCAGCACTATTAGAATGAGTAGAATGACGCCATGAAACCAGTTAATCTTCGATAAGTCGGATTCAGTTCGTTCAAGAACTAAAGAATGTAAAAATCACTCTCACACAAACTGAAAAGTTCAGAATTAAAATTCATCAATGGCTGCCGAAATTTAGGTTACATGAGTTTAAATAGTTCTTCAAAAAGTAGCCCTAATGGACCCCTTATGTGGACTTAAATGAGATCCAATCAAAACTGGCCCAAAACCCTAAGTTGGAAAGCCCATGACTTAATCCAAAGAAGCCTTGGGTCCTAGCTGAAAACAAAGTATTAATTAAGCTCAAACAAGCTTTGGGTTGTAGCTAACAAAATTAAATAAAGTTCATAAGTCTTATTTATAGCCTTCCATCAAGCCCCTTAATCCAAGAAACAAAAGGAAGAGGTAGCCCATAAGTCCTTGTTGGTGTTTCTAGGCTGGTTCAACCTTAAGTCACCCATGATGGGGATTCGGCTAGGAGCTTAGGTTTAAAAGGAAGACCATTCCAGCCAATTAGGGGTTTTCCTTGGGTTTTAGCTTGTATTTCTTTCAACTGTGTTGGGTTTTCAACTTGGGATGAATTTGGTTAGACTGCATTTGTTGATATTGATGGGTTCAACTCAATTATGGAGGTGATGGTTTCGGCAAAATCTGATTTGGTTTGACACAAGTCAACCCAACTATACAAGGAAATTAGTCAAGCCAATGATGATTTTGGGGGCTGGTTGTTTCCGTGTATTGTTCCGAATATGTTACTTAGTTTTTATGTTGTTTTAGGTGTGGGTTTTTCACCTAAATTAAGTGGTTTCAAGTATTAGACTTGTGTTAGCTGAAAGCCTAAAGGTTTGCAACCCTATATGGGTCCATTAGGGTTTAATTATCTTAGAACTTCATAATGTTTTCCTTGCTGAAATTTCAGCGGCCTTCAGATAATAATATTATTGTGTTTTGCTTGAAGCAAATGCGTTTTTGTTGTGAGAGAAGAAAACTTAATTTATCAAGGTATAACTGACATAGTGATTTCAATTCAAGAATTCACATTATACATTGAGGCATATTTGCTGAAATACCATTCCCTTTCACTAAGATGGTCCTCTGAGTTTTTTTCTCCATGAAGTTTCTCTGCAAAATCACTATCATTCACTGAATCTTCTGGGAAAGAGTTAGTATTCTCAACTGAAAGGCATGGTGGCTCAACCTCAGAACTAATTTTCTCTCCAACAATGAATGTGGAACACTGTGCTTTCTATCATCGATTAGCTCATTGAGAGATAGATAAGTAGATGTGGTTGTAGCAGTATGAGTTGTCTCTTGAATACTTCTCATGGGAGGCAAATACCCCACCATTATATCAAAAGCAAGTACCAAATTCAAGTGGTTCTCCTTTGCTTCCAAAGGGCCAATTGATTCAATAGATGGCATGCCTCTTTTGACTCGCGTACAACCTCTTTCATCAAGATATGTCTCAACATCATCATCAAAAGACCTGCTGCTAGATTCATCCTGGGCTAATCTTGTCACAATATTGGATTATAGATAGATATGCAACACCAGCTACAAAATATGACGATGGTTGCTTTACTGGTTCCTTTTGCTGCTCACATCCTTTTCTTCTCTTCACTCCAGCAGTCATAAGTAACCTAAACATCTTTGAAAAAGTAAGTAGATAACAGGCAATGCCCCATGAAGTTGGTAGTTTTTAGAGCAACAATTGGGATGTATGCATGAAAGTGAATCAGATTAACCCCCCTTGCCAATTAACATTTCACTTCTCTTAAACCTCAACCAAACACAACCTGATAGTCATGCATAAGAATAACAGTGTGTGACAGTTGATAAAAACACCTTTTCAAAATAAATTCTCCGTTTGCTTCAGAAGCTACCCTTGAAGCCTGAACACCCCAACATCATTCCCGGCAGCCGTTTTCTACACTTGATCTATCTCATGACAGAAAGCAACAGTTTTAAGATAAGCCTTGCATTTGAAGCTCAGAGAATTTTTCAGGCACCTAGATAAACATGAAATGAGCAAATAAGAAATATGCACACATTTTGATGGGATACATGCATCCCTATGATATGATAAATAATTTGTGTCAAGCACACCACCTTTCGTAACTCCTAGTATAGTCACCAAGCACATGGTAATATGAAATCAATCAACATCAAAAATAACGAAGTGATACAAATTCTAGAAAGCATTCACATGAAAACTCTTAACCAAGAGCGATGCATTCAAGAACTGACCTTCTTGACTTTTTGATACCTTTGTCTGTTTTCAGCAATCAATTTCTCTCTCATCTACAAAATAGGAGATGGACAACTAAAATCACAACAAAAGCAATGTGGTGGAGAAAGCTGAAACATTTTATCTCATATGAAATCAAAACTAGTATACACCAACATTTACCTAGACCAGAAGATCAAGTTGCATTGATGGTGGCAGATCTGCTAAGACAGCAGGATCAGCCTTCCCATGTGGCTGCAAAATGGATCACACTCAACTGTAAAGTTAAAAAATGGACAAAGTTGCAAGCACAGGAGCAAATAAATTCCAGAAAGAATAGAGTCTGCTTCTGGAAGAATAGTCCTAGGAGAGCAACCACACATAGCATATACCACTAAATTTCCTATTTCAAGTATTAACTAGAAAAAGATAAACCAATGAAGAAAGCATCAATGCATCCCTGGTTTATAGGGCACTTGAACTTTGTTCCTGATATGGAATAGTTCTCACACTTCAAAGAAAAATAGAAAAGCATAAAAACTACAATCTGCATGAACTCCCATTACAGCAATAATTCCATGTATCAAAGTTGTGCATACTTACCAGTATCATCTCTTCATCAACATCACTGCCTTCCTCCTCAACCACCATAGATGCTGCCAATCTAAACTCAACACAATCAACAGATTAAACCAGAATTGGAAAGAGCATAGTATGACAGCTAGACAGACAGCTTACATTTCATCTAACTTCTCCTGATTGCAACTCTTTGCTGCCACGTGATCTCTTCCCATATTAATCCCTTCAATGTCAGTATGATTGGGCAAATTTCCATGCCCTTTGTGTTTTTCTTGTGCTTCTCACTCTGGTTCTCAAACTTCAATGAAAAATTAAACGCTTAGCATCATTTCAAAGTACAAATCAGACAAAAACAAACACAACACAGTGAACACAGACTCTTAGCAAGCACAATGAGCAGGCATTTTTGGCAACCTGGTACACGTCATGTTAAGATAAATCTCAATGTGCAATTAGGCATTCAAGAACTGAGCTGCTTGTCCTGACAACTTTTCCCTTTTCTGCAAATGATCTCTCTCTCATCTACCTAAGAGACCTAATTAACGGGCAGAGGAACAAAACTAACATGTCACACAAAGATGGAATGAACAGCCCATCTGATTAAGAAACCATACCAGAAGATCAAGTTGCATTAATGGGGGCAAAGAAGCTAAGACAGCTGGGTCTTCAACCTCATTCATTTAGAGCAAAATAAATTAAATACACTAACTATGACATATTTTTCATTTTCACGTAAGTTTCAAAATAATATTTAGTGAAGAATGGCTGAATGGCTGGCAGCTTTAAGAGCAGTCTTCACTTCTTAAAGAAGAATGTCCTGATACAACAAAATTACAGGGTTTAAACTTGCAAAACAAAAGAAGTGAAGAAATGGACCGATACAATTGCACTTGTTAACACAAAATCAAGAGAACTTTTTTACTCATGTCCATTTCTTTACCAAATTCATCTCTTCATCTCCATCTCCATCTCTATCCCTGTCCTCCACTGCAGCAGCAGCAGATGTGGATGCATTGTTATTTAAGCTCCCACATTCCTCAGCAGCAATGGACGCTGCAAGCCTAAATCAACACAACATTGAAACAATCATCAAAAGTTGTTCTCCAAGCAAAGAAAAAAACCACAAAAAAGGTAAACATACGTACATTCCAACAAGCTTTTCGGGCACACATTTATTCTCTTCCAAAATCTTCGTTTGCTTGCCCTTCTTATTAGCAGCATTCTGCTTCTCAAGATCCTTTGCCAGTTCTTTCAGCCTCATTGGCTTCAGCTGTGTTATAAAAAAATCAAATTTCAAAAACTTGGCACCAATTAGATTATGATGATGATGATAAGAGCGTTTTGTCTTGTTTTGTTCAGTTTAGTTTAGACAGACTTGATTAAGAAGCAGTTTCTCAGTGGTTTTGCGGATCTTAGCCCGGGAGTTCTCTCGCAGCCTCCGACGAGCGATGACGGTGCGACGCTTGAGAGCAGGGGTGGCACCGTCGAAGACAAAGACAAGCTTAGTGCGGAGATATAAAAGCTTACAAATCCGCCGAAAGAAGCCGAGCAAATGAGCGTTTCGTGCCATCTCTCCCTTGTCATCTCTCATCGCCTTCATGAACTGGACCAACCATATACTAGCATCTAAAATCAAAATCAAATGAAATGGAAAGGTAGCTAGGGTTTTTGAAGAGAAGAGAAGAGTGGTGTACCGATGTCTAATTTCTAGCCGGCTAGAGTTTCTACGGATACTCGACGACCGACGGGAGCCAGTAGGTCCCCCAGACCTTGGACTCCCATTTTGTTTCTCTTCGTTTCCTCAGCCTCCGTTTCAGTTATGATGATGAGTCATCATCGTCTCCTTGCCGCCAACACCAAGAATTGGGTCCTTTTTATTAGTGGCACGAACAATTTTGTACACCAGCCACCTCGACGTCGCTGCTTCTCCCTGGTATTGAATAGAATATTTTTTAGTATTTGTAAATATATTAAAATAATATTATTTTTAATTTTTTAAAATTTTATTAGTAGTATGAATATATTTTTCAAAATATTTTTATAAAATAAAATAAAAATTATTTAAAAAAAACATAATTTTACCATGAAAACAAACAATACATTTCTTTTTCTATTAATGTTTTCATATATTAACAATTATTGATTATTAATTAACAAATCATTAAAATCTAGCTTTTTTATTTTACATTAATTCTTTTAATAGTTTTAAATTATTTTAATATGTTTTTATGTCAGAAATGAACACAAAAATATTTTTTGATGGACTCTAATTGGTTTTTATACTTTTTTTTCAACAATGGATTGGTCAAGAATTAGACTTTATAAATATTTTTTATTTGTTTTTTATAGGATTATCTCGATCTCATGATCCAAGTCGTTGATTTGGTTGGTTAACTCAGCTTAAATCTACTTATTTTTTGGGTTCTTTTTAAATTAGGCTTCGTAATGTTTTTGGATTTAATTTTAATAAGGTTCTTCTAATTGAGTTAACCTTATTCATAGGTTTGGCATGCTCACGCTCAATGAAAAATCCCAAATAAATATACATGGAATGTGAAATAAATATTATTCCAAGTGAGGAAATTGGATATTTACCTTAACCGGAGCAATATTGATTTTTTGGTATTATTTAGGGAAATTATTTTTATGTAGAGATCGGTGTAAATATTTGGATACAATTATCAACCTACAAGGATAGTGAATTAAATATTACATTGAATATGTCAAATTTATTTCTACCTTAGAGGAATGATAATGGGTCGAGAAATGTGGAAGGAAAAGTTTTTGTACTGATTTTAAAAAATAGAAACTTGACAAATACTTAGAAAATAAAAAAAGACTGAAATGAGAATAGAAACTAAATGATAAAAGAAGAAACGTGAAAAAAATATATGGTAACATGTAATTTAATAAAAATCAAATTTGTCTGGTTTAAGTCTGGTATAAATCGACATGAGGCCCCAAGAAATATTACTAGTGAAAAATAAAAGGTTTCAAGGTAAGGACATATTGGGAAATTTTAGAATTGTTACCTATAAATATGCTATATTAGTTGAAACTTAGAGGGAGAGTTAGTAGTGAAAATTCTTCATCTTTCTTATCTTGATAATAGGTAATGATGATAATTTGTAAAGGTTTGCTTTAAAGTTTTATTTGTGTGTTTGACATTTTTGTCCACATATAATCAATAATCAAGTCTTGAGGTCATTATTTTTTCAAAGATTGGATTTATATTAGTTTGTTTTGCATTATCCAATTATTTATCTAGAAAAGTCCCTCAGATATTACATTGAGAATTAAAATGGTGGTCCATGTCATTACTTTATTATTTTATTTCATTTTGTAAGGATAACTTTTTTGTTTTGTTTGGTGAACTTGGATCTATCAGTTTCAAAGTGCCTCTACAATACTCTTTTAAGTGCTCTTTCAATTTTTTTATTAATTTGACACTTCATTTGTGCTTCATGTGAACGCTCGGTGTTAAGGGGTTAATGGAATCATCACTTAGTTGTTTAGTTTAGGATTGCTTAAAAACTTCACTTATATTGATCTTGTCAAATATTCAAAGGTTAAGAGACTAGTTATGGCTAGGTAAAGTATTAGCACTCTTAGTGCACCATACTTGAGGTAAGCTACATTGTGTAATTTCATGTAGCTTAAAGGTTCTTATAGGTACTATTTATTTATGTGAATAATTCCGACTTTTTGAATTTTACTGTAATTTGTGTGCCCAAAATATATTTTCAAGAAAAAAATTAATGTATATGCCCCAACAAAGTTCATCTATCTTGGAAAGCGAAGGGGTTTTCCCGTAACTTGTGTATCGTGATAAACAAGTATTCTAATTAGAAATTTCTAAAATCTCATAATAATTCTTGTAGTTTTTTGTCTATATATTTGATTATCAACCCACTTGTATGTTCAATATTTATATAAGAAGTTTTACCATTAATTCTTATGAATTAAAATTGTGAGTTATTAAAATATTGGTCAAATTCTCATGAATTCAGTAAACTAATTATTAAATCCAAAATTGCATGCAAATATGTATTTTTGGATTTTTTTTATGAAAACACTAAACGATATGATTTTTTGGATTTTTTTATGAAAACTTATATGTATGCAAATGAGTTTAAAGGTTTTTATAGGTACTACTATTTATTCAAGTGAATATTTTTGATTTTTTTAATTTTATTATAGGTTGTGTGCCCAAAATAAATTTTCAAGAAAAAATTCATATACATGCCCTAATAGAGTTCATCTATCTTGGAAAGTGAATGGGTTTTCCTGTAATTTGTGTGTCGTGATAAAAAATATTCTAATTAATTTGAAAAAATTCATAGTAATTCTTGGAGTTTTTTTGTCTATGTATTTAAATATCAACGTACTTGTATGCTCAATATTTATATAAGAAGCTTTACTATTAATTCTTATGAATTAAAATTATGAGTTATTAAAATATTGGTCAAATTCTCATGGATTTAGTAAACTAATTATTAAATCCTAAATTGCATGCAAATATTTATTTTTGGATTTTTTTTATGGAAATATTAAACAATATGATTTTGTACTTTGTTAGAGGCTTGTATGTATGCAGATGAAAATATTTTTTTGTGTTAATTAAGACTTTTTATCTTTTTTTGTTTTTTTTATCATCTTTCTAAGATAATAAATGAAAATGTTAACCCCCCCCCTTTTTTCACCCCACAATTCCATGTTTACAAACCATAAAATTCAAGATTCAACAATATTCTAAAAAGAAAAAAAAATTATAAATATGCAAATAGTTCTTCTAAACAAAGATGTTAATCTCATTCTGTTTCGGTCGAAACGACTAAAATGTTAGTACCAGTTAAAAAAACAAGATAAAACTACACAGTTTTTATCTCGCTCAAAATTTCATTCCGTTCCGGAAATTCCACCCAAATTTCGGTTGGAATGTTCTGGTTTCGTTCGCTCGTTCTTTTTTGGTCAAATAGTGTTTTTTTAAAATAATGAATGATTTTACAATATCAATCATCATATCTCTTAATCTGACCGTTAAATTGAGATGAAATTTTATGAGGAGTCTCTTGACATATTTATATTCTCAGAGCAATCAGAGAATGTAATGAACTTGCGAGATTGATGATGACATTCTCGTAATATTATACATGTTCATAATTTGTTCAGAAAAATTATTTTATTGTGTCTTTTTTAAATTATTTTTTTCTCAATTTCATTCTTCAACAACGAGTTTATTATGAATTAAAATTTATAATTTGATTTGATTTGTTTTATTTAAGATTATCATAGTCTTATAACGGAGATCACACATTTGAAAGGTAAACTTAGGTTAACCCGAGTTGATTCAATATATCGTTGTTTCAATATTTTTTAAGATGTCAATTTGATTTTTTTTAATTAAACTATATTTTTATCAATTTTTCATGTTATCTTTGAACTCATCAAGTCGGTTGAGTTCAACTCTTATTTTTTTTATTTATGTTTGAAATTTAAATTATATAATTTTAAATAATTTTATTTTTAGATTTTAACTATTTTTTGAATTAATATATATATAAAAATAAACAGTTCAAACTCGTGACCAGTTGAATTTATGTGTCGCTAGCTCTAGAAGAAGGCGAGGCACCTCATTTGAAGTGCCTCAATCTTCTCTTCATTCTTGCATAGGCGATGACACCCACCAGTACCACTAATCGTGGAAAGAGATCTGGACACTTGAAGGTTTGATTTTCTCTCTTCTTCGGACCCTTCTTTTTCTTCTTCTCTACTGGTTTCACTGTCTTTAATTTGTACTCTATTGTTGTTGGTTGTTATAGGTTTCACAAAGAAGAGTTGTCCGATGTGATTGTGCATGACTCGGTGGCATGCTTACTGGTGCAGCTGGTGGTGGAAGTAGATGGGTGGTCAGTTATGGTTCTCTTGAGGGGGTATCGGCTGGAATGAGAGGCGGAATGGTGGTGGAAACTAAACGAAGAAGGAAGTTGAAAATACGGTAGAAAGGTTGGTGATGGGTTTGGGTTGAGGGAGGTGGCTGCTGTGGCTAGTCTGGTGTTCTGTGTGTTTTGGGGGGGCGGTGCTGGTAGACTGAGTGGTGGTTGATGTGATCTGCAGTTGTCTTTGGGTCAAATGGGGTGGCTGAGAAATTGTGGGTTGAAAAAAAGGGTGGTTGGATTGTGAAGGAGGTTGGTGGGAGGCTGATAGTTGTGGGTGTGGGTCGGGGGATATGGTGGTTGTTGTAGAGAGGATGAGGGCTAGTAGTGGTTGATTTGTGTGTGGAGGAGAGGATTGTTGGCTTGAGTTGTTGAAGATGAGAAAAAAAAAAAAATGAAAAGGAAAGGTTGTCGACATCTCCAAAGAAGAAAAAAAAAAAACAAGGAATGGTGGTTAGCTTCAGGTTTTTTTTATATATATAGGGATAGAGAGTGTATGAAATAAAATTTATTGATTTTCTAATTGAAAATAAATATAAAGGTCAATGACTTAATTGTGGCTTTCTATAGTTCAATCACCTAATGTGTTATCTTAACTGTTTTGCTTTAAAGTATAACAACTAAAATTCAAAAAGAAAATAAAGACAAAAAAGGATCTAAGTATTACAATTTATTAAAAGAAAATAAAGACCAAAGTGGATATAACTATTAAAATCTATCAAATTATTATAGATATATATAAAACACGTCGATGTTTTACTATGTCTAATCATTGTGGATTTCAACAATAAAATTATTATTTTGCCTCTCAGATCACAAAATTTAACCCTCGGAACCAGTGGTATTTTCGACCTGTGTGATATTTGCATATTGGTTGGGGGTGTTCTGGTCTTTTTCATATTTATTTGCACAGTGAAACTACCTATTTACCCATTAGAGCTAACAAAAAGACGAGGGCTAGATGAGGGTATTTTTTTTTTTTTGTGATATTGAGTAGTGAAATATCATCTTTGCTCTAGGGTGGGACGTAGGGAGGGGGTTGAAGGCAAGGTTTTTGAGGTTTTTGCACAATAAAACTACTTAAATACCCTTATTAAAGACAAAACCTAGTGTTAGGCATTTGGTCGTACTTTCACGTAGGGTTTTTTCATTGTTATCATTAGGCTTAGGGTTTTTACGTAAATCCATATTTTATTTATTTTTAAGTTATTCCAGGCACATCGTCTAGACACGCTGTCAGTTTTCACGTGTACGCTCCTTTAAGGTGGCATGTACAGTGTCTATCGGTGGTTGAAAGTGTCCATTTGTTGTGTCTCAAGGTGTGCCACCATGTCATTTTCCTTAAGTGGGGCACATGTCCTGTGATGATGGTTGGGGAATCGTCGGTGACAATTTTTCTTTTTCCGCTTTCTCTCTCCTGCAGCGACAAATTATATGATGGTCCTTTATGTTTTTGGGTATTTTATTTCGGTCTCTAGTCTTTTGATTTTGCTTTTTTTCTTGATTTCTTCAATGAAAAATTTGATTGTTTTCAATTTTTTCATTCAATTGAAATTAATCATATATGTTATTTTTCATTTCAATCCTTATTCTTTTGGTTTTTGGTTTGTTTTTAATTAATTCGGTCTGCAGGTTTTAATTTGTTTCAATTTTGTTCTCCAATTGAAACTGATCATATATGGTACTTTTCATTTCGATCCTTATTTTTTGATTTTTTTAAAAAAATTACATTGCAATTTTTTTTTAAAAATCCTTTTATTTTTTTCAGTCTCAAGGTTTGATTTGTTGCAGTTTTGTCCTTCAATTGGAATTAATTATATATTTTTGTTTTTTATTTTGACCCTTATTCCTTTAATTTTTATTTAATATTAATTCATTTTGTTTTTTCGGTCAATCTTGGGCATTGTTTATTTTTATCCGTTTTTATGCATCCATGCTTTTAGTTTTTGTTTTTGATTTTTGTTGTTTTATTTTTGTTGAGGTTTTATTTTTATTTGGTTCAGTTCTAAATTTTAATTTATGTTGATGATCATTTTAAAATTAATATTTCTTCCTATTCCCCTTTGTTCTTTTTTTTAGTGTTTGCTGTTATTTTTATTTGTTCTTCTGATTAGAGAATTCTTTATGCTCAAAATATTTATTTCAATGGTTTCATTGTTTGCATAATAATAATGATAATTTTAGTGATTTTTTTTAATTATTTTCTTGCTTGGTTTTTTGTAAAAATATTTCTTTATTCTTTGGGACAATTTAATGATTCTAATTGTTTGGGTACTAATAGGGAGAATAATTTTAACTGTTATAATCATGATAATGATAGTAATGTAATAATGACTTGTCAATGATATTTTATTCTTTTTATAGGTAGAAAATCAACGATTCTTTTTTATTTAGTTATCATAGGTGTTTACACAATTTATATTTTATTATTATGTTTAATTTAAATTAGATAATGAAATGAACTAATCTTAATATAGTGAATTTGATAATTTAGGTATCTAAATTATTATTTTTTTTATCATAACATGTCTTTTTTTATCAAACATTATTTTTAAATAAAAACTTATCATAATATTAAAAGAAGTTTTTAATTAAAAAATATGAATGAATAAATTTAACGTGAATATATTAATAAATACACGGAATAATAAATTTGAGAAAAGTTATATAAAAAATAACGAAAACAATATTTTATTTTCATTGAATATTCATAAAAGGTTTGCTATTGAACATTAAACCAAGTATAATTAAGGTAGAAATCACCTCTACTTAGTAAATTTACAAATACTAAAATTATATTTATTGTTGGTAAAAATTTAGCTATCCGATAGCTCTCTCTCTCTCTCTTAAAATAACACCCAAATAAGGTATGCAAAAGCACACTAATCAAAACAAATCCCAGCACATAATACCATGTTAAATAATTTATAAGGATGAAAATAAAAAGAAATAAAGTTAAATGACCAGTATGCAAAAAACATATAGGGACTTAGAAGGAAACAAATCTACCATAAATAATATGGTAAATAGGTAAAATAATATGGTAACTAGGTAAATTGTCTATTTATGAACAATACACACAATTATTCAAAAACCTATGTTGTTTTAGTTTACAACTAGTTAACTGTCCACACTACGTTGCAAGTCGAACAAATAATTTTTATAACTGTTGAAATTAAAATATAATATTTATACATGTAAAGTTTGATATAATAAAACATATCAACATACCTTATTATAACAACAATAACATCAAAGTTTTAACATCTAAAATTATCACCACTATTACTGCCAAAACAATAAAAAATATTAAATTACTCCGAGAAAAAAACATAAAAAAATTAACAAAAAAGAAAGTAGGAACAAAAACTAAAATTATTATTAATAATAATAATATTGCATTAATAATGAAAAATAAAATAAAATCAAAGACTAAAAAAAAGCCTAAAAACTTTAACAAAAGAGAAAAATAAAATAAAATAAATGATAAAACAAAAAAAATTATTAGCTGAAAAAGATCATTTGACTAGAAAATTAAAAAAATTGTCCGCACTACGTTGCGGGCTGAGCAAATAATTTTTATAATTATTGGGATTAAAGAAATCAATAGGATTTGCTAGTTCAAAATTAAAATACAATATCTATATATGCAAAATTTAATATAATAAAATAGATCAACAATAGTAACATCGAAGTCTTAACATCTAAAATTATTGTTGTTATTAGAGTCAAAGCAATAAAAATTATCAAATTATCCTGAGAGAAAAAAACTCAAAAACATTAACAAAAGAGTAAACAAGAAAACCAAATAAAATTATTGTTGTTGTTGTTATTATTATTGTGTTAATAATGAAAAAACACAAAAATAAATGAAAGACTAATTTTTTTTAACAAAAAATAAAATAAAATAAAAATTATCAGGTAAAAAAAATTCATTTGACTTGAAAATAAAATAAAAAACGAATAAAAAAACTAAAAGAAAGAACAAAGAGAGAGAGAAAAAAACATCATTTTTCAAATGATCATAGACACAAAATAAAATTTAAGATCTAATTTTAAAAAAAACAAACCACCTCAACAAATAAGAAATAATAAAAATTAAAAACCAAAACTACGAGCACACTTATATATACATGGACAAAAATAGGGACTATTCCAGAAATAAAAAAATAAAGGGATTAAAATAAAAAATTAAAAGTATAAGGGCCAAAATGAAAATCAAATATATTATCAATTTCAATCAAATGAAAAAATTCAAAAAATTGAAATTTCTGTACCGAATATATTAATGTATTTAAACCCAATATGGAAATTAAAAGAAGGTGAAACGAAGTGAAACCTAGATATATAATTAATTTCAATCGAAGGACCCAATTGAACTAAATCAAAACTTATGTAACGGAAATCATGACCATACACAAAATTAAAAAGTACAGGGACTGTAGTGAAAAATCCAAAAAACCAGGGGCCTCACTTGTACTTTAATGTGCAGGAGAGAGAAAACTAAAAAAAAAACATTTAACTTGCCACCACCACGATGACGACCATCCTTTGCCAAAACGCTCGCCGGAAGCTTATTTTCACCTTATAGAGGACACTACACGTGTCCCTCGAAAATGATGTGAGTCGGAACGCCGTCAGTCGCTTGCGGATCATGCGCGCCCAATTTTTGGCAAATAATAATAATAAAATGTGATCAATTACCGGAACACCACTACATCCAAGTCTTCAATTTTGTCTTATTGGGGGGCATATTAGTATTTAGCTATTTTCAAAAAAAGAGAAATCCCCGTGGTACCCCTCCTTGCCAGATACATTTTTTGTCTTATATGAGAGCATATTAGTTAGTATTTAGCTATTTTCAAAAATTGTAAAATACTCGTGAAGCTCCTCTTGGAAACAACATTTTTTTTTAATCTTTTTCGAGGACTAAAATATTTATTTTACTGTGCAAATAATAATAAAATAATCAATAAACCGTTAAATTGATCGATCGACCCGAAAACTGAACAACCCAAAAATACACTATTACAATCCACAGTTGTATCTCACAATCTATAGTGAATTCCTAATCTCTTCTAGTTTATTTTATAATGTTAATTAGCTAGTAATCAAGTCTCTTATGCATGCATCAAGCCTAAATATAAAAAGTCCACATATTTCTATAATTAAATTCTCTAAGAATTACATTATAATTATAACATAAACTCAAAGATTTGAATTTTTACTTTTCATATATTATCCATTCACCTTATTAAATTTCCCTATTTATAACCGTTTTTCTCTCTTTCATTTCCACTATTTAAAGCTCTGTTTGATATTATGTTTTAAAAATATTTTTTTTTAAAAATGATTTTTTTATTTTGTACTTTAAATTATTTTTTGGGTATTTTTAGATCATTTTCATGTGCGAATGTCAAAAATAATTTTTTAAAATAAAAAATATTATTTTAATGTATTTCTGAATAAAAAACACTATAAAAACAATATCAATCACACTCCCAAACAGACACTTAGTGATATGAAAACTTCAACTTGGTACCTAAAGCTCTTAAATTTATATATTTCATTATGTTCATTTATATTTTTATATTCAATCCTTAACTATTGAGATAATAGAGAAAAAAGTTGCTAGGAAAGGGATTGGAGAGACAGAGGGTTTGGTTGCTCACTTTTATTTATTTATTTACCAGTTAATTTATTTTTAATTTTATTATATGAAATTATATACTACCTTTTCATTTCTTTTATCAGCAAATAAATATTTTGATACCGAAACCAAATCTACGATATTTTCTTCTCTTCCCGCCCCGACCATTTAAGTAATTACCTGCCCATACCAAAACGAGCCCTCCGAACCAAAACCTAGTACATTAGAAGGACAGCCAGCACATATCCCAAATGACAAATGACTCCCACATGATGGTTGGGAGTTGGGACATGTATTTCTTAAAAGGAAAAACATGGCAACCAACAACATACACATTCACCCACCTAACCTCTTTTTATTTTTTTTTTATTTTTTTTGACTCGTTGTTAATTTTAGCCTGTGTTTACCATATGTACAATTTTTTTCAGAACATATTAATTTTTATTTTATTTTTAAAATCAATATATAAAAATTATTAAAAAAACATTTTAAATAGTAACATCTTACTAGTCCAAAAAAAAAATGATGTGATGTCAGAGGGTTTGTGATGTAAAAAACAAGTCTCAAGTTCGAGTCAAAACATATACCTTTTGTAAAAACCTAGAATAATTAGAGTTTTACTCGCTTATCTAGACCTACAAAATACACCTTTCAGAGGGTGAGTTCCCTTGCATACAAAAAAAATCTTGCTCTTCTTGTTCCATGAGCTTCAAAATAAACAGCCAATGACTAAACTAAGACATACCTATTTGAAAGTGTGATTGTAATTACTTTTGAAAATAATTTTTATTTATAAATATATTAAAATGATATTTTTCATTTTTAAAAACTATATTTTAATATTAGCATATGAAAATGATATTAAAACACCAAAAAAATTTAATCTAATGTAAAAAATAAAGAATAAAATATAAATAAATAAATATTTTTTTTAAAATTTTAAAACGCTGTAATCAGGCTGAAATACAGTTGCACTGTATTTATTTAAAATATATTTTATTATTATTTTGATGTACTAATATAAAAACAAGAAATATCTTAATGTATTTTTTATTAAAAAAACCTGATAAATAAATAAATTTAACACAGCTATAAAAGCTAGTTTGAAAGAGCAATGCTCTACGCCTCGCCCCTTGCTTTCATCTGGCGGACATTTCCACGTCCCTTCCTCTCCCCCCGCATTATTTTATTTAAGCAGAGCCAACAACCTCTACCCCCTCCCCGATTATTTAAGCAAAAGCCGACAGCCCCCTACCCCCTCCAAAAAACACTTCTTTCAACACCACAATGGCCTTGGCTACACCACCAGCCACCAACTTCCTCAACAAGAAGAACCCGTTGCTCAATAACTTTTCTACAAAACAACCCAGAATATCAACGCGGTCTTTAGTTATCAGAAACTCCGCGACTGTGGCTCCGCCATCAACGGTCAAGGTTGCTAAAGAATGCAAGGTGAAGTCAGTGAAGGCGAGGCAGATCATTGATAGCAGAGGGAACCCTACCGTTGAGGTTGATCTCATCACTGATGATCAGCTTTACCGATCGGCTGTACCAAGTGGGGCTTCTACTGGGATCTATGAGGCTTTGGAACTTAGAGATGGAGATAAAAGTGTTTATGGTGGCAAAGGCGTGCTTAGTGCTGTTCAAAATATTAATCACATTTTGGGACCTAAGCTTCTTGGTGTTGATGTCAGGTAAATTAAATATGTTACTAGTATAAAACCATTTTTTTTAATTTCACATACTATTCCTATATGTTTCTTGGTTTCGTTTTCTTTTGGAAAATGTTATTATGTGTGTGATTTTTAAAAAGTGGAATGAATTTCTGAGCTGCAAAATCTCCTTTCTTGACATTTGACTAGAAATCAAGCTGATGTGGATGCTATAATGCTGGATATTGATGGAACTCCAAATAAGGCGAAATTGGGTGCTAATGCTATTCTTGGAGTATCTCTGAGTGTGTGCCGGGCTGGTGCAGGGGCCAAAGGAGTTCCATTGTATAAACACATCCAGGAAATATCAGGAACCAAGGAGCTTGTAATGCCTGTTCCAGCTTTCAATGTCATTAATGGAGGCAGTCATGCTGGAAATAATCTGGCTATGCAAGAATTTATGATTCTGCCTGTAGGTGCAACCAATTTCGCCGAAGCTCTCCGAATGGGCAGCGAAGGTTAGCTAATTAATTCTATATGTTCTAGCCGTGCACATTTACTGGCTTTTAATTATAAATTACGCTCCTCCTAATATTTTAATTGAAAATGTTTGTTGGTCATTTGATATTTTCCTCCACCTAAAACGGGGAGAAAAAAAAAGAATTAAAATAAAGTTAGTTTAGCATCATGAATCAAAGCTGAAATGGATGTGGATTTAATGTTTTTGTCAACCTTATGCAGTAGTTCCACCTGCAGTTTCTAATAATGTGGTTTCTGAAGTTTCTTTTCTTATGATTACCATGGATGGAGATGCTCTTTAGTGTTGCCCTTCAAGTCCCCATCCATTATGACAGCGACTGATAACTGTTTTATTTCTTAACGTGACAGTGTATCATACACTGAAGAAAATTATTGAGAAAAAATATGGACAAGATGCTTGCAATGTTGGAGACGAGGGGGGATTTGCTCCCAATGTTCAGGATAACAGGGAAGGACTAGTTTTGCTCATCGATGCCATTGAAAGGGCTGGATACACAGGAAAGGTAGACAGCAGTCGGTTTTTTTTTTTTTTTTTTTTTTTATGCTGCATGTAAAATTTTGCTTATACTTCATTTGAACACAAAATCATGATGCAGATCAAGATAGGAATGGACGTTGCAGCTTCAGAGTTTCTCAAAGATGGAAAATATGATTTGAACTTTAAAAACCAACCAAATGATGGAGCTCATGTGCTCTCAGCCCAAAGCCTTGGTGACCTCTACAGGGAATTTATCAAGGAATTCCCTATTGTGTCTATTGAAGATCCCTTTGACCAGGATGATTGGAATTCATGGGCTTCACTACAATCTTCAGTTGATATCCAGATTGTTGGAGATGACTTGTTGGTTACAAATCCAAAGAAAATCGCTGAAGCAATACAGAAAAAGGCTTGCAATGGCCTACTACTGAAGGCGAGCATAATATCTATCATTTTCTCCTTTTAAGTTACAGCCTTTATTTATTTATTTATCCATGTCTGCTCTCAGAAACTGCCTTTATCTACCTACCTATTTATTTCTGCTATCAGAAAATGGCATTTGCAAGTCAATTTTTTTCCACATGATGGTGTAATTAAATTGGTTCATCTTGATCCATTGACTTGCAGGTTAACCAGATAGGTACAGTGACTGAATCCATTAGAGCAGCACTTGACTCCAAAGCTGCAGGTTGGGGTGTGATGGTCAGCCACCGAAGTGGTGAAACTGAGGATAACTTCATAGCTGATCTTTCTGTTGGCTTGGCCAGTGGACAGGTTTATTATCTAAACTCCTTATACTATGCCAGATAAAAAGCACCATTCCAATATTATGGATTCTCTACTTGTTCTGTTGTATAGATCAAGACTGGAGCTCCTTGCCGAAGTGAGCGCTTGGCCAAGTATAATCAGGTAAAAACTGTAAAGTAGCTTACCTGCACTTTGCCCTTTCAAATATTGCTGCAGATACAGCTCTCTCTCTTATTCCTTTTATCCTCCCCCATCGTTTACTTTCAGCATCCTTATTTTCATTTATGATGCATTTTCCACCTCTAGGCAAAACCTAGATCTCTCTCTCACAAAAGGACATGAGAGGGTTGAAAATGCAGCTAGCAACAATTCTGATATCTTGCAGGATTGCATGGTTGTAGCATATTCACAATGTGGTAGCTTCCTGCAGGTCTAGTTAGAACAAGCTGATAACAATTAGAGCCCATTTTACAAGACTTGGCTTAATTGGGTCATCTAATACACCCTATTTTTTAAAATATTGTTGATGGACTGAAATTTTGAAACAACAAAGAGTAATCAATGTTAGAGAATAATATAAATCATATTCTGGGACCTCACCAAACAGCTTAAGCTTTTAGGTGAGATGGTTCCTTAACAATCAATGTCCTTTCTGCTTATCTCAGAAGCTAAAGATTTTCTCATCCATCTCCCAAGAATCTTGTGCTTTTCTAAGCCTTTCTTTGTTCAATAATCTTGCCTATGTTCTCTTAGCTGCAGAAAATGGTTATGTTTATTTCATTTGTTCAAATCTATGTCCATCACTTTATTGGTGAATTTCAATTCGCATGCAGCTTCTGCGCATTGAAGAGGAACTTGGAAATGTGCGTTATGCTGGTGAAGCTTTCAGATCCCTTTAAGGATATTTTGTGGAAAAGGAATAGGATCATATTTGGCGCCATGAAATCCCAGAGCTACAAGCTCAGTGGACCTGGAAAGTCCAGTGAATTTTTTGACCTAACCAGTCAGCATGGATGCCGATTAGAAACAATTTCCTGATCAGCTTGGCATTTCAACTTTTAAATATTGATGGAAACAATTGTGCCTTAGAATAAGAAAGTTTAGCTGGTATGAGTTAGAAAGATGAACTCGGTAATGTGACATTATGAGTTGGTTCTGCTGTTTCTATGTTGTCTTATACTAGAAGAAGTTTCTTTGCTATCCAAACTCATTAAATTCAATTGACTAGATTTTCTCCTTTTCATATCATTGTGCTACATGCTAGGTGGCTGAACTTCTGCGCAACTTTTGAAGTTCTCCATCACCAATCAATGCATCATTGATCGGAATATCAAACAGAAGGTGCTATATATTTATCTGAAGCTAAGATACATAGCTGTCTGTGTATGTGGAGCTGTGCAGACTGTTATCATGCTGCTTTCAGGATTTATCATTCTTTTATTCTTTCATTTTAAAATTGTTTTACTTTTTTTTTAAATTTTTTTTGTTTCAAATTAGTTTTTTTAAATCATTTTTAATGTGTTGATATTAAAAATATTTTTTTAAAATAAAAAATATTATTTTAATATAATTTCAAATGAAGAGTAATTTCAGATTATTACACTAAGAAAGTGAAAAGCATATTTAATTGTTTCTTTTTATTTATGTTTGATATTGTTATAATAGTTGATTTTTTTTTAAAAAAATTTATGGAAATATATTTAAATAAATTTCTAATAAAATTTTAGCTCGAAATAAAAGTAAGAAAAAAACACTATATTTGTTAACATAAAACTATGCATTAGAAAAAATCAATCCAAAAATGACTTAAATGTTTGTCATCGTTGACTTAACCCTCACCTAAATAAACATGAAAATCCTTTTAAAACTATGCATTAGTTTTCTTGCAGAAGATTGAAACTCTCGAAATGCCATATCAAAATATCATTGTGGTATCAGATTGACTTGACCATGAGATCTCCTTAAAAGCAGTTTTGACTTCAATATCATACAAGCTAGGAACAAAATGATCCGCAAAACACACACTCGACAAGTTTGGCAGCCACTGAAAAGTAATTCACTTAAGAGATCGGGGCACCGGGTTCATATGAAACAGTATTGTCCTTGTCTCTGGCTTTTTTCGACGACAACTGAAGGATGCTGGCGGGTTTGACATGCAGAGCTCAACTTTAAAAAATCACGAAGCATTAAAAATGAGGCAGGACTCGATGAGTGCAGTGCATGTGAATGGTCCATCACAGAGGAGGCCTCTCATGACATCATTACAAGAGGTAAATGTTTGCTGTTATAGAGTAATATAAATGATGCAATGTAACTCACTTAAAAAAAATAGTTTTTTAATATAATATCAGAGTTTTTTAATATAATATCAGAGTCTTGTTGACTTAGTGGTGACGGGTTCAAATTTCAACGCTCTCCTCATTCTATTTGATAAAAATTAAGCACAAGTTAGTGTGAACTTGTGTGCAGGTTTCAAGTCGAAAAAACTTTCACTTGAGGGGTGTATTGGAGAATAATATAAAATTACACCATGAGATCCCATCTAAGAACTCAAGTTTGTTTTTTGAATTTGAGTAAATTTCATTTCTTCTGGATGCTATTTGCAGTTCTGAATTAAATAAATAAAATTTTAATTGTTTCAAACTATTATAAAATAAGCATACCCTAAATCCAAAACGTATAATAAAAATCTCAAATCTTTTGTCACCGCACCACGTTTATTATAAACTCTAAACATGTTCATTGAATAACTCTTTATTCATTTATTTTCCTTTTAACCCCTTGTGATGGATCCAAAATCTTTAATTATGATGAGCTGACCCGTACAGGTTATAAGCCTAATTGTATCACGGGAGAGATTTTCTTGCTTGAATAGAGCTTATGATGAAACTTGGATGATTTTCTTCCTTCTATGCTCATAAACGAACTTGTCAAAAATGTAGGAGAAACGTCTGCCCTAAATGCCGGGTCCCACAAACATATCAAGCCTCAACCTGTCACCAAGTATTATCTTTCAACTAAAAAATTGAATATTTGTGTGCAAAAGACAATCCAGTTCCTTAAATTACAGATTGTGAACTTAAACAGGACAACGACACACTGAAATTCAGCCACTGCACAACTGACAACTACTGCCAAAAAGGAATCATCTCTGTAAGCCCTCGAACAAGGAACTGCCACTACTTGTTTTCCCTGCCATTTTCGCTTGATTATTATCAATGTAATATTATTCTTTATATTCCATGTTTTTATCTTAATTTGAAAACTTTGAGATCAGCTTGTCAACATGAATTATAATATCATCAATGTGAGGGCGGACAGCTAACTGAGGCTGAAGCATCCATGTCACGAACTGATGAAGAGCTTCTGGATATGGAGGTCTGGGTCCAGCTGGCCACTTTATCTGTGCATTTACAATGGCCAATTGAAGGCTTCCTCCAGACTCTCCAAGTGCATATTCAAATGGAGTTACTCCATACCTGCGGAAATCAGCGAGTAAGAAGAAGAAGAACAAATGTAGCTGCATTTGAGAGTTGGATACTTCAATACCTATGGAAAAAAATTTGAAAGAAAAATATTTTAAGCAAAATTTTAAACCTAAAATGATACAAAATGGTAGATGGACGTTGGGTTCCTCCAATAGTGGTTTAGAACAAGTTTAAATATAAACAAACAGTTCACTGCAAGAAGTTAGAAGTCCACAACATGAGTAGTTACAAATGGTTTCTGAGAATTAAACAAAAATGATGAAGGAGATCCTCACATTATTGCATATAGTGTGCATCCAAGTGACCAGATATCAGTTCTCTCATCAATATCTGCATGGCTTGGGCAATCCCACAACTCAGGAGCTCTGATGGGTGCTGAACAATGCTCAGACGCCCATTCCTACATTAGCCAGAGCCAAGTTTGTCATGATATAGTGCAAGGTGCTAATCTTACAGAAACCCATATGCTAAACAAACTAAATGATACAGGTAAAGGCAGTTTCTTTGTATGGTGATAGATTCATGCTCAAATAAACTTTAAATACATTTTAACCTTTTGTTATGAAAAATAAATGCAGAAAGAAATTGGACAAAACATTAAATAGAATGAAGCTTTAAAGATTGTACAGGTACATAACTGAAACCCTTGAAATACACAAGGCTGCTGAAAATGATATTGATGAAAACAAATATAAAAGAGTAAAAGATTGTAATCCCAAAAAGTGAAAGGAAAAGTAGAATAGAAAATGATTACCTGCAACTGTAATGCCTCTGAGCGAGACCGAATTTGCCTCCTTGCAGGTCGAGCACTCCCAAAATCCATCAATATAGCAAGAGGTGATTGTCCTTTCCTATGTGTCAGGAGAACATTACCAGGTTTGACATCATTGTGTGCATATGGAGGATCAAGATTGTGCATATTTTTCAATCCTGCACAAAGCTGCAGCATAATCTTTCTTATGTATGCTATGACACAGTGCAGTTGATGGATATCAAAGTATGATATCAGCACATACAAAAAGAAACTATGGATGTAAATAAAAAAGGGACAGAAGTTTCTGAACATTCTCTGAATTGATTCTAGGACATTAAAGAGCGAATGCAGGAACACTCGACCCAACATAAGTAGAAAACTAAATAGTGATTTCCAAATACAAGTATCAATAAGTTCAAATGATTGCCAAATATCGAAAAGATATCTTACACAGGAGTGTTATGTTATGAAGCCGATCCTGCTCTGTGCTAGGAATGTATTGCATAACAAGAAAGTCAATATAAAAGAAAAATATATATCATTTCCATTCACCTGCCGGAATATTTGAAGAACATCTGTGGTGGAAAAGAATTCCTTTTTGAGTTTCATAGCAACAGAGTTGTCCAGTAAGGTTCCATCCAAATGAACCGGAAATAGCAAATATGCTTCATGGTTCAAAGATCCTTCTTGAGCAGCCTTAAAGAAAAAAGGACATAAAAATGCTTGAGTAAAAGGTACAAAAGAAGAGTATTGAAATAAGTTTCCTTGTCACTAATTCTGAAGTAAAAATAAAAGTCAATCAAATCTGATCAAATAAGTTTCCTTGTCAAAGCAATATTTGTGCAACCCATGCAACATTTGCACATAAATTATTTTCAAAACTACATAGAAGCTCCTATTTTTCAGTTATACAATGAGTTAATTACTTCTATGCACGAGTTCAGGACAATGAGTTAATTATTTTTCAGCTATGAAGATAAAGGTGATTCTGCAGTGATAGTTTCAGGACAAGAGAGTTCTATGCCCTGATTGGATAAGGGAAAATGTTGTGTGATAAGAAAACCGTGCAGGAGATGCACACACAGACACAAACTTGTACACATTAAGAAATTCCAAACAAGATCCAGAAGGGAAGAAGGGAACATGGGTACAAGTTCCTTAAAAATCGAACTTAAAACCAAATGAAAGCTCTATCCTCAAAAGCTCTAGAGTTTCCCAACCATGAAGCACAAAGTCAGACTATGTCCACCCAAGAGAATCAGATGCCTTGATGACAAAGGTAACATCAAATTTTTTATGAGAAATCCACCTACAATAATCTGGAAAACAAGAGCAGGTTGCAGTATTACCTTAACGGAAATAATAGCATGATCAAGAAGAGGAAGAAGATTGGAGTGATTGAATAATGAAGAAACGCGAATCTCTTCCCGCACCAATTCCAGCTGTTCATTATTCTGAATAAGAACTTTCTTCATAGCATAAGTTCCATCACCTGCACAGTATTTAAAGTCAGATCAGAAGTGTAAATGAATTCATTATTCTCCCCAAATGCTAAACAAAGTTGCAAACACACATTCAACGAATTAAATGCCATATCCAATGCATGAGAAATGGAATAATTTGAGATTGAAAATCTTGTGGATCTATAACCCAATATCACAGTAATAAACACTCAAACCCCATACTATGATCTCCACGTAAACGAAACACCATACTTGAAGATCCAAAACCAAATCAGCCCCATTTTTTTAAATAAAAACTAAGAAAGCTCATATTTTCAGCAACCAAAATCACAAAATTGAAAAGAAAATACAAATTCAATAACTAAAAAAATTTAATTAATAAAAAACGATTTTTTTTTTCAATCAAGACTTAAGAATTAAAAGGTACAGGTACCAGAGAGATGTGATTTGTCCTTGACTTTTTTAGAGAGGCCACCGACAGCAGCAGCAGCTCCGCCACCACTAGAAGCAGGAGAAGAGACGTTGACCACCTCCTTAACCAAATACACATAGGCAAATCCACCTTCACCTAGCTGCCTCACGATTTTGAATCTGTTCTCGTTGATCCACACATCTCCTCCTCCGTTTACAGCGTCGTATAATGCATTCAGCCCCGAAAAAGAGCAGCCCATCTCTCCCTCTCCTCTCTTTCCGTGCGCGCGTGTGTGTAAAAGAGCGGAGGAGAGTGGATCTTGGACTCTCTCCCTCTCTCTGGGTTCTTCGGTTCTCTGAAAGGAACGAAATAAATTTTTACGTGCATATGCGTATCTCCGTTATGTTTTCTTTATTTCTCTTGGATCTCTCAAAAACGGACACAAACCAGAAAAAAATAGATGTTAGAGCGTCAATCCACGTGGCAAGAAAATTTATTTTATTTTATTTTATTTTATTTTATTATAATTATAACTTTATGACTTGTGATTTGTTTTATTTCAATTCAATATTATATATACACACACATATATGTGTTTGTTGTTAGTCACAATGTTATGCATTTTTCTTTGGTTGACTTTTTAAATTCAAATCTTAATGTTAATATCTAGAAAATTTATTAAATCTCTTTATGTATTTCTTACATGCAAAATGTTTGATTAGAAGCCTATAATTAAAAGTATAAAGGTAGGGTGATAATCTAGCATGTATAGACATGGTAAAATGTTAAACTCATATGATTATAATGACATGCTTCCAAACTCAATATCTTTGGGTTTAATTATACGTTAAACTTAAATACACGTGGATCTGGAATTATGTCAGACCTCACACCTTTGGGTTCAATTATGTTCTAAGTCCAAATTGCATGAAGATCTGGAAATATGTTAAGATACAATACTCTTTAGTTCAACTACATGCTAAGCCTAACTACACGTGACTCTGGAAAGATGATAAACCAAACACTTTTAGGTTTAGATACAAGTTGAGCCCAAGAGCAAGTAGATTTGATAAGACGCTAGATCCATCACTCTTGGATTTGGAATCTTTTGAGGTCCAAATAAATATTGAGTTGATAATTTTCTTAGGCTTTGTGTTGAGTCACGAAGATTTATTTGTCTATTCTTATATCTTTTAAAAATAAAATGTTAAAATTCAAGAATGATCATCTTTATACATTTCTAGGTGCATAAAAATCTCCAAAAAACCTACCATATTTTCATCAATATTAATTTTATGTAAGGGATATCTTCCCCTCTTTAATTTTGTGCAAGGGATATCTATTCCTCTTCAATGCTATCAGGAGGAAATGATCATTTAACCCTTTCATTCAAGCAACATGACAATTCATAGGCTATATATACTTTTTAAACTACTCGAGTATAGGGTTTATATTTTTTTTCTACCATTTAAAGTATTCATACTCTTATTTTCAAAGCATTGATCATACACAAATAAGAATAACATAGCCTTATTTTTAGACTTTAATGCTTATTCTTTCATTTATAATTAAAGTAGTGTTTTGCATATTTGTTTATGAATGTGAATGAAGTACATTATAACAATATGTACATGATATTAAATAAGTGTTTTGCATAATTATTGATGATTGAGAATGAAGTATATTATAAGAATAAGTATGTAATGAGAAATAGGTGCTATGTAATTTTTTACAAGTATGAACGGAGTATATGATGAGAATGCTCAAGTGATGAAAAAATAAGTTGCTTGTGATGGTGAGGGATATTATATAAAAATATGTTGCCCATGTTTTCAGAACTATTATATAAAAACATGATGAATATGATGGTAAGGGTTATTACATGAGAATAAGTCATCCATATTGGACATTATTATATATATAAAAAAAGTCATGATGACAAGAGCTATTACATGAAAATAAGTCATTCATATTGGAGGTTATTATATAAAAAAATAAGTTATCCATGATGGAAAGGGCTATTATTTAAAAATATGTTGGCTATATTGACAAGGAATAATATATGAAAATAAGTCGACAACAATGGTGAGGGCTATTATATGGAAAAAATGATCATAAAGGTGGTGGCTATTATGAGGAAATGTGTTGTCCATAATGGCAGAGGCTAAAAAATGTCTTGAAGTACTAGTTATATGTATTGAATTAAATTGATGAATATATATGATGTAAATTGAAGACTATAATTATGAAAATGAATCAATAAATGCATGATTGATATATAGTACAAGCAATGATTATTAAAATAATCAATTGAACACATAGTTAATGTAAAGTACAAGCCATATATTTTAAATTATAGGTAGTCTAAAACATAAGTTATGATATATTGAATTAATGTCAATGAATGTGATTAAATTAAAGTATGATACATGGTCATTGGAATGCAAAAATAAATTTTTAACTGAATTAAATCAATATGAGTATGGTACGAACGTTAATGAATCCATAATTGAATTAAAGCACAAGATATTAAAATGGTAGTAAAGTTAATGAATCCATAATTTAATTAAAGAATGAGATATGAGTATTGAATGAGATTAATAAACTCATATTTTAATTATAGAATGAATTACATCTACTAAAATGCATAAGTGAACACAATTGTTGGGATCTTATACTATTAATGAAGATGATGACATAATGAGTAAAAAAGCTATTATCACTTGATGAAGGGGAAGAAAATAAATTGGAAAACACTAATGTTTTAATGCAATCATAAAAGAATCAATGACGACGTGTTTATTATAAAAATAAATGAGCTAAAGAGATAACTTCATTTTAATGTGATTGTGAAATAAAAAATAATGATGTCTCTATAATAAATAAATAAATTAAAAGATAATATTGTTTTAATGTGATCGTTAAAGAATCAATGATGATTTGTTTATCCTCATAGTTATAGAAAAGTAATTAGGAGTAATAGATATGGGCATGTTTACCATATATTCTATGTTTTCATGTGTTTTATAGGTACCTCCCAACAATCACCTTTGTCTTGATTAATTCATTCTAAAAAGAATTTTGCGAAAACCAATAATTTTTTTTATAATAATTTTCAACCAATAATTCTTTTTATAATAATTTGCATATGTACCTAAGCTCAAGAAAACAAAAGGGTTATGATATGGATTGCAAGAAAGGATGGTTTTTCTTGTTTTGGAATCGATTCCAAAAAATGTTGCAATTTTTTTAATTAGTATGTAGTTTGTGTATAAGTATGTTTGTTTTATGGAACTAATTAATGGTAAGCCTTGGCGAACTTTGTGTTATAACTTTGTAATGTGAATTATTTTAGGTAAGGTCTCCATATAAGAGAAACTCTGATATTATTTTAAAAAAACAAATACAATCCATTTTATACTATTATGACCATTTGAAAGATCAAATTATAGGCTCTTACAATTTGCATCAAAGCTTATGTTCATGATTTAGTAGACCACATGAATATGTACGATATATGGAAAATGGATTTTATATATTTTAATATGTACTAGAGGTGAAGCATAGACTAACCCACCTATAATTGCTATAAACAAGGAAATTGTTTATGATATGTCAATCGGTGATAGAAGTTCAAGGAGTAAATGAACATGCATTGTATACAATTGGTTGGTTACATGTATCACTGATTTTTATTCACCTATTTTATATTATGTCATAACAATTAAATTAAAGAAAACACTCGAAACTAATATGAAATGATATAACATGAATATAGAGTCTTGTTTTGATACCAAATGATGCAAATTAAGAGGTTAAGAAACCTAGAATCTCCAAATAAGAAATAATACAACCTATGAAAGCTAAAATTAAATTAAATATAAAACTCAACACAATAATTAATTGAAACAAGGCACTGAAGTTATTGGATGAAAATGACATTAACCTTATGATTATATAGAATCATAAACTAGAAGTATTGAAAGAATGTTATAAAGAAAGTTGATATTTGACAAGTCTAAGAAACGTTCAATAAAAAACTTAAAGTATGAACAACCTCTCACACAAGAGAAATATATTATTATGAAATCAAAGTCTATAAAAGTTAAATTCAAAATACATAATAATATTTATTATATGTAAAAATATCATATTCAAGGTTGGAAAAAATAAGACTAATCCAAATAGAAAATAGAGTTATAAACCAACTAGGAAAATAAAGTAAATATCTCAAACTAGGTTTTAAACCCTATTGCAAGACCTTCCCGATTTTTTGATTGTTATAAATTTAGAAACCTATAAAAAAAACCTTTTAAATCTTTTGATGAATTTCAACTTAATCCAATGATGAATAAAAAATTATGCTTAATAGCCTAAAATCATGCATTATAAAAAATAAAGGTCAAAATTGATTTAAAGTTGTCTTACATTTGAAGAAATATGCAAACCATGAGGAAACCAAGCCCAAAATCATCTCTCCTTTTCCTTGTCATTATTGTTTAAAGATTAAGGCAAATTAAAACTTTAAAGATAGGTGAGGTAGGTGTATTACTAAATTTTATAATTAAAACAAATTACTTCAAGTAAATGTAATAACCAACGATATAATTAAAGTACTTAAAAGTACAAAGTTAAGCATTTTTTTCACAATTGTTTCTTTTTTTCACAATTGTTTCTAATATAGTTCGGCAAGCCTACATCTAAACCTCAAGTACCAAGCCATACTCATGTATTGTATTTCTTCACTAGTCCAAGCTCAAGAGTACAATTCCACTTGAAAAAAAACTATTCTCCAAGATTTTTTCTCTTTGGTGAAATCCCTTCACCAATACTAAGAGTTTTTACCTAACTCTTAACGGTTTATAATAATGATTTTGTTTTCACAACAACTCTTTTAATAGAGTGGATATTACCATTTAAAGTTAAAATATATTTATACCTCACTAGATAATACTTATAAGATATAAAGGTGTTTTGAGTGTAGTGACAAAGAGATTGAATATTATTTATGCTAGAAGTTTTAATGGCATAGACTAGAGTATGATCAAGGATTAATAATTTTTATGTTGTTTTACTCTTAGAATAACTTGTATATCATATATTTTTGGATTCTTTTGCTAATTTTGCAATTAGACAGTGTGTGTAAGAAAAACTAGTCGTTTATCGTCATTACAATCTCATTAACAACTATAATAATGAAGTGGTTTATATAGAATTTTCAAGTATTAATCGTTAATGAATAAACAATTGACTAGTTCATTTAGTAACTCAAACAGTTGATTGGTCAAGATAAAATTCCAGATTTAACAATTTAACCTATGTGAATTTTTAGAACCATATAACTTAGATTTTATCTTATTATTATAAATTATTCTATGCATGCAAAGTGAAATGTGTAAATTCATTTAATTATGTTATGCTATCAAATAAGATATAAATATTTACATTTAAGCATTAAAATAAACATTTATTCTCAGTCTTCACTTTGCTCACTTAGATTGGTATTAAAAATCTATCATGCTTATTGATATCTTCCTCATACAACTTGTTTAAAGCTTATTCTTAAACAAGCACATCATTAGTTTGTTTTACATTTTATTTTTATCATCAAAATATATAAAAACATAAATGTGTGACACTAAAGGTTAACAATCTTCCTTTTTTATGATGTCAATAAAAAGATAGCTTATATATTAACATGAGACCCCCCCCCCCCCCTGAAACCTTAACATTTTGGCATAATTTAAACAATATAAACATTTAACACTATTCACATGCATTTAGAAATTCAAGTTTATATATTATTAAGTTATCCTTTACCACATTTGTTCTTCTTAATGCTTTGACAGTATCTCTATATCTCTTATAATATCTTTATATCTCTCTCTCCTTTTTTGTCATCAACAAAAGAAGAAATATGATGGAGAGGTAAGGATAAAAAAGAAGAATGTCAATGGAAATTAAGAATCATAGTTAAAATATTCATAAATACACATTCTTAAAAAAAAATACAATATCCATTACAAAGAGAAAAGAAAAGAAAAATAAAGCATAAAAACATTTAAACACAAATCATAACACATATGATCTAGGGTTGGTGGATAGCAAAAGAGAAGAGAAGCCATCATATTCTTGATATCTTCGAGTCGATAGTCATTTTTGTTTGAATTCCTCTTAGATGAGATGGAGTTTCTCTGAGTTGACGCACATTCATCTCAATGAGGCTTTCCATCCTAAATTACCATGTGCTAGTAAAATCCTTTTCCAACGAGGAAGCAATTTGTTGTTTCTTGTTTCAATTTTTTATATGAGAAAATAATCATCTTATTGTATTTATTAACTTTTATAAAAACATTCTTCTTCATTTTCCATTTTCAACAAATGAAATCATGTTTTTCAGTTTTTAATTAGAAAAAAAGAAATAGGAAATGGAGAAAAATCTAGAAATGGAAAAAAAAGATATTTTTTTAAGAAAAATATATTCCCCATTTATTAATATTTTTTTATTTAAAATTTGAATTGTTTTGATTTAGAGGAAAATATTTTAATTGTATTATTGAGAGAAAAGCATTGCTATTGTAACTATAAATTCACAATATTCTACAATATTATTGTTAAATGATTTTCATTATTAATGCTATTGACATAACAATAGCCACCTCATTAGAACCACCATTGTATATCAACAACCATTTTGCTACAAGCATAACCATTATAAAGTTTATTTTAATTCAAGTCTTCTACATGAATTCATAATTTCCCCCCTAGGAATCTTGTCTATTTAAAGCTTATACGTATGGTTGTCATAATTGCGAGATGACTCGCAAAATCGTACACTCATCAAACCTTGTTAACTCGGGTGGAAAAATCGATTTGAGTCAAACTCGGTTAAAATCGTAAAATCGGATTGGATCGGTCTGATTTACGATCCTGCTTTCAAATGTTTGAGTTTCAAAATTTTAAAGTCGCGGGGAGCTCCCCCCAGGCCCACACCCTCTGTATGTGTGTGTGTGTGTGTGTATCATGGAATCACTCTTAAAAATCAGTAATATTAACTTTAAAATTTATACTTAAAATTTTTGAAAAAAATAAAATTTTTATTTTTTACTTTAAATTAATTTTTTTTGATGTTTTTAAATCATTTTCATGTCCCGATGTCGAAATAATTTGTTGGAGTTGGAGCTAGTACTAGCAATATCAGTGTTGGTACCAATATTAGTATTGATAATCCTTTCAATAGTAATGTTTTTGATGAATATATTAAAAATAATGAGGAAAATGACGGTCATGAGATTGATTTTAATTTATATATCACATCAGCAAAATATTTATTTTAAATTTGTTAGTTTTTACCTAATGAAATTCTATGGACATAATAGTTTTGTAATGTATTTTTAAATTATTTTGAATCATGTATGAACCGTAACTTATGAAGTTTTATGGCCATAATTATATTGTATTCAAAAATATTTTACTTACAATTTTATGATTTTTCTATCTACACGATTTTAGCTGTGATTTTATGATTTTTGTACGGAAAAATTCAGGTATGATTTTATGATTTAACGATTCGATCTTACGATCCGAGTTTCAAAAGTGTCTTCTATGTCGTGTTAAAATCGCGATTTTGACAACCATGCTTATACGTCTGAATTCGAAGTTTGGTAGTGTAATATATATATATATATATATATATATAAGGGCTGACTTAGTTTGTCGCTGCTTATTTCGTGACGGGACAGAAAATTGTAAAGGGATACGACCAACGTCAATATTTCGTAATTAACTTGCAACAAGATGAACTTACAAAAAACTCAAGGAATGAATTAAAAGATGAATAAAACAAGTTGGGAGAGGGGTGAAATTGAATAAATGAAATGATTATGATTTAAATTATAAGAAGAGAAGGGGTGGGGTAAAAAAAGAAAACATTTAAAGGAAATGGGGGACCTTAGTGCAATAAGAGAAATTGAGGAGTATAAATACCCCTCTTTTCTCTCATTTCCAGCAATATGTGAGGGAGAAAGAGAAGGAGATTGTGATATTTTCTTGCTCAATTAAAGAAGAATTTTGAAATAAAAGTGAGATTAAGGGTTACTAAAACCTATAAACATCAAAAACCCAAAGATTGGGAGCATTATTGGAAGGAGAAAGTGGAAGAAAAGAAGTGTTTGGCCGACACTTGTAGGAAGAAAGAGAGGAGAGGAGGATATTTTGATTTCACAAGCTATCAGGATCTTGAATCCCTCTTGGTATGGTGTTTCTTATATACATTTAAAAGGTTCTTTACCTTATTATTTTATGGTTAAATTGCATGACTTTTCTTTATGAATTTTGGGTTAGGGTTCTTGAATAAAAATTTGGGGGAAATGTGGAATTGTGTAAAAGTGATGAATGTGGCATGAAATAGGATGTGAATGTTGTGTAATGAATGGTTGAGCATGAAAAGAATGAGGGAAGTCTTGTTTCCCAAAGCCAATTTTCGGCCAAATGCATGTGTTGCAGAAATTAACAACTTGACAGATTCATGTCGTGACTTTGAGAGAGAATTTGGGTGGTAAAACAAAGGAAATAGGGTCGGGTTCCTTCATAGTAGTTGTAGTTCTGGATGTATACTATACAAGGAAACTTGTTTCACTTAAATTGGAATTTTATAACTCTAGTTAAGGGTCACCTAACGTGACTGTGCAGGGCAAATTCTGCAAAACAGCAGGTCTGTCACATTTGAGATGCATTTTGTAAATTTTAGAGACAGAAACGGGTTCTATTCACTCATAAGAGTTGTATACCTATATGTTAGCTTTCTAACAAGATAAATGTTGTACAAAACGGAGTTCTACAACTCCAGTTATGGGGGAAAATCTGGGCAGAGGTCGAAATTCGACCTCTGCTGACAGTTTTGAGAAAAAAGGGGAAAAGAGGTGGGAGGTCGCGAAACGATGAAGGGAGATGCATTAAAGGAAAAGAAACAAGTTATGTTTGAAAATGGGTGTTTAGAATGATATTTTTAATGTTAAAAGTTATAAAAGAATAACAAATGAAAAGGCATATTGAATTGTTTCGGTGGGGTTGTTACAACATGTGTAGTGTGCGTTTGTTGCCAAATTGTGTGTGTTGAACTGGAAATTCATGCTTGTCGTGTGCTGGAAATTGATGTGTATTTTGCTGAGAATTACATGAGTGTTTCGGCTGAAATTGTGGAAGGATTTTTGCATGCCGAAATTAACAATTTTAGGATATGAAGGGTGAAATGTGGAACACTTGTGTATGAACATATGAACTCTTGAAATGAGTGTAGTGACGGATGTAGTTCAAAAATGCAAGTGTACTGAATTATGACCATTGATATCACAGGTGGTGCGGTCGGGATTGGATCATCGTCAAGACAAGCTCAGCCTGCAAGTGGAACAGGTAGGTGACCTTTACATCCCCTTTACATTTGTTGCATAGGGTATTACTCTGATACGAACATTATCCTATCGTGTTATAGTCTATATTAAATGATCAAATACTGAAATGTCGATAAAAATAATGATTAGCTTCGGCTAATTGTATCCGAAAGGATGACCGGAACAAAATATTGATTAGCTTCGGCTAATGGCATCCGAAAGGGTGACCGGAACAAAATAGTGATTAGAATATTGATTAGCTTCGGCTAATGGCATCCGAAGGGATGACCGGAACAAAATATTGATTAGCTTCGGCTAATGGCATCCGAAAGGGTGACCAGAACAAAATATTGATTAGCTTCGGCTAATGGCATTCGAAAGGGTGACCGGAACAAAATATTGATTAGCTTCGACTAATGGCATCCGAAGGGATGACCGGAACAAAATGTTGATTAGCTTCGGCTAATGGCATCCGAAGAGATGGCCGGGACAAATAATGATTAGCTTAGGCTAATGGTATCCGAAAGGATGACCGGAACAAATGGTTGATTAGTTTCGGCTAATGGCACCCGAAGGGATAGCCGGGACTAAGATTATGGATGTTAGAAAAGAAAAGGTGGTACAGCTATAAGCATTACAAGCTAATTTCATCAAGACTATGTGATCATTGATATTATTATTATCACTAGATAATTTCTTTTTCTGAAATGTTTTATACTGCTACAGGAACGCCACATCCACGAGATGTCTAGGGAACCGATGCACGGGAACCTATTTTTGCAAGAAATCATGTAGATGAAATTTAACTCAAAATGTATTTTGTATAAATCAATGTAATGAATGTCTGACTGTTAATAGATCTTTTGTTTAAGTTCATAATGACTAGGTGTAGGATAGGGATGTAAACCGTGCCTATGTTTGTATGTTTCGATATGAAATTTTAAATCATGCAACCAAAAGAATATGCGTTATGTATGATTTACCTTTAAATGAAATGCTCCATGTATGAATGGTATTTAATGAAGTGAAGTGAACCGGTCCGTTGATTATCGTCTCCATGTGCATTTAAAAAAAATTGGGAACTGTTACTGTTTTGGGAACGGTTACTGTTATGGGATCGATTACTGTTTTGGGATCGGTTACTGTTTTGGGAACGGTTACTGTATTGGGATCAGTTACTGTTTTGGGATCCGTTGCTGTTTTGGGAACGGTTACTGTATTGGGATCGGTTACTGTTTTGGGATCCGTTACTGTTTGCTCGTGATTAAAAAAAAAATCTGGGTTGTTACAGGTAGCTAATACATAAACCACAAATAAAATGCTAAATGAAGTTATATAGATTAACACATATTCTAAAGCATGTGAATAAAAAAAAAGGAATTTTAAGACATGGTTTTTGACAATCTCGAGGAAAATCGATTATTTTGAGTTATGATGGAATCTTGTTAGGTTTGCAACGAATCGACGATTACACTCTCAAGGCTTAGTCCATTTTTGGGTTTATTTCCAAAAATGCAACAAGCCCTGCTGCAAACAACAAAAGAGACAATTACACCATGTATAGATGAACAGCTGTGTAATCTCCTGACATCTTTTCATATGCTAATATAATTTCTATCCTCCACTTCCACATTGAACAAAAAAAATAAATCAAAAAAGCATCAAGTTCATGGTTGTCAAAATCGTGATTTTGACACGACACGGAAGGGGCTTCGAAAACTCGGATCGTAAGATCGTAAAATCGTACCTGAATTTTTCCGTACAAAAATCATAAAATCACAGCTAAAATCGTGTAGGTAGAAAAATCATAAAATCATAAGTAAAATATTTCCGAATATAATATAACATAATTATGGCCATAAAAATTCATTAGTTAAGGTTCATGCATGATTCAAAATAATTGAAAAATACATTACAAAACAATTATGTCCACAGAATTTCATTAGGTAAAAATTAATAAACTAAAAATAAATATTTTGTTGATGTGATATATAAATTAAAATCAGTCTCATGATCGTTATTTTTAATACATTCATCAAAAACATTATTATTGAAAGGACTATCAGTGCTAATACTGGTACCAACAACGATATTGCTAGTACTAGCTCCAACTCCAACAAATTATTTTGACATCAAGACATGAAAATGATTTAAAAACATCAAAAAAAATTAAATAGTGTATATATGACTTTTTTGTTGATGTGTTCTCCAATGATAAAAGCTATTTTGGAGAACCATTTTTTTATCTTATTTTAAATAAAGTTCAATTATTTTATATATAATTTAATTATACAATTAATTATATAATTAATAGGAGTAAGTTATATAATTAAATAATAGCTTTTGAAAAACCCTCCAACAATAAAATTATTATTTTTAATTATATTTAAATTTAAAAAATGAATTTAAATATAATTAAAAGACCCACTATATTTGAGATTTGAAATTTAAACTACTTATTTTATGTTTTTGAAGTAATTGTATATTTTTTTATGGTTATTGTATTTGAAATTAATTAATGTTATTTATTGTCTTAAATTAATAGGATTTTTTTAAAATTATTTTTTATACTAATTATTATTATTATTATTATTATTATTATAAACCCCTAGATTATTATTATTATTATTATTATTATTATTATAACCCCCCCTAGAAACCTTCTTTTTTTTTATTATTATTAATACCCCCCGAAACCTACTTAATTATTATTTATTATTAATATTATTATTATAAAAGCCCCACCCCCCAAAAAAAGTAAACCCCAATTCCCTTCCCTCCCCTCCCTTGCTTGTGTTGTGCCGCCGCCCACCCATCTCCCTCCCTTGCTTGTGCCGCCACCACCCACCCATCTCCCTTCCTCCCTCCCTCCCTCTCCTTGTGCCGCTACTCTCTTCCTCCTCATCTCCTCATCTTCTTCTCCACTTCTTCTTCTTTGTTGCCTCCTTCCATCTCCCTTGGTCGTGTCCTTTTTTCCCTTTTTCTCCACCACCACCACCACCACCACCACTACCAGCAACCTCGACTCCATTCCCAAACCCATCAATGGTGGCAAGAGAAGGAACAAGTGCAAATGTTGTTGTTTTTGGCTGCCAAGAGATTTTTGATTATTTGTGTATTTTTTAACTGTGATTTTGTGGTTTTTATTGTTGTTTGTTGTTGCCCTTATATATCAAAAATCGAATTTTTGAATTAACTTTTGATGTAACGGCAGAATGAGCAGGATCGTAAAATCGGACCGATCCGATCCGATTTTACGATTCCGTACGAGTTTGACCCAAAACGATTTTTCTCTCTGAATTGACACGATTTGATGAGTTGACTCGCAAAATCATCGCAATTTTGATAACCTTGATCAAGTTCCACAGTATGCATCAGATAGTGTGATTGAATTTCTATTTCAACCGGGCCATCCAGTCTGAAAACAGGCTCATCATCCTATAGTTTGCTGCACGATAGTTTTACAAGCATAATGTAGTCAACTATAAAATGAAAGTTAATGGCAGTATTTATTTGAAAATGGAAATGAAATTCCAAGCATCCCTAGAGAGCACATAAGTGTAATTGTGATTTCACTTGAGAAAAGTACATCCGAGAAACAAGAAAATGTATGATACCAAAGACGTCATGAGTTCGAGTGTCCAGGTTGGGGGTATTATGACTGTTGGAATAATGGGGACACAGAGAGAACCACATACCCACCCAGCTGCTAGTGCTCCAAGCCTGCATTGATAAAAGAAACAAAAAATAATAAATTATCTGAACAAAAGTTAAAAATAGATGGATTTTTTTATTGAAAATTAGGAGATATATAGGCATGAAGGTAAGTGAGAGCTTCTCGTTTTCCTCTTTCCCCTTTTTTTTCTTCTCTTTGATGCAACACTTGATTGACATATGTTTTAATCAATTCTCTAACACCACCATTTTATATTTAAGTGAGATGGCATGCTAATTGAATCCATTAATCTGATACAAATGTCACTTGTACTTAAAATTTGTGTAAAGCGGGTGCAATAGTTTCAATTACAGGAGAACAAAATGTTATCCAGACCATTAGCTGTGGTTTGTTATTTAACATGACAAAACAATAAACAGCATCAGGGGAAATGCCAACAAGGTAAGTAGATGTCTCAAGCGTGACCAAAAAGAACTCTCACTATGTGCAACAATCCAAACCACAAATCACCCCTTGAAAGGGGCGTGTCCCCCGTGACTATAAGAGAAAGAATGAAAAGATTAAAAAGAAAAACAGAGTAATTTCCAGTCTTTTCATTCTCTGACTCACCCAATAATGAAAGCTCTGCCCAAGCTCTTCGTCTTCTCATTGAGGAAATATATGCAAGCTGCCAAAGAGACTGCGACCTGCACATGACTGAAGTACTTGAAGCAGAGAAAAAAGGGGCGAATGCAATCTATTCTGCTTCCCAAAGGTCACATTCCAACATAAAATGCAACAAACAGATATTGTTAAAGCCATGGCTCCACATCTAGAAATAGACACCTGGATATGAAAGTCTTATGCATTATGGGCAAATAAAGGAGACGGGTATATCCTGAAAAGAATGTTAACTAATGTCTTGCAGTCTCCATGCATTGAAGACTCTTTCATAGAGAACTGAACCTTTGATCTCTAAACGAGACAGCAAAGATTAAATGTTACTGATGTTCATGCATAACTAAAAACATGTAAACCACTCCATTTATACTAGGGAAAAGAACCAAGGATCACATATGAGATGCCTCTGATGAAAATTTGACCCCCATGCTTCATGTCAGCAATGAGAATCCAACCTCATTTTCCACTCTTATCCACATCTCACATATCAATCATTGCAAATTTCATAAAAAAAATAATCATTATACAATATAAGACTGGTGCATCTCGTGAAGGAAACATAGACAAGATCATAATTCATAAATCAATTCTGGAACCTCCTTTTCCACTCATATCCACATCTCAACATGCCAGTCATTGCAGATTTCATTAAAAATAAATCATTATATAATATAACACTATGATGCATCTTGTGAAGAAACATGGACAAGATCATAATTCAATATCCAAATCTGGACTTCCAATACAGTCCCAGCTAATCACCCATGATTAAGGGGCTGTTTGTTTTAAAAAAAAACATTATTTTCATGTATTTCCAAGAGAAAAACCATTTAAGAAACAACCGCTACCACACTCTCAAACACTACCTAAGTTTTACACATTCTGAGATAATTACATGTGATTGGGATTAATTTCACATACATAATTATATAGCCATCCACAAGATTTTTGAAGTTAAATTCCCACCATGTTTAGGTCAAACATTGTGTACCTGATTATAAAATTCATGGCAAATCAGCGACTCAATATCAGACATACTTGAATGCTGCCAATCTTATTTGACATGTAAATAAAATTAAACATGAAAGAGCACAACTTGAAGCCACAGGATCTATGTGCGCTTCAACTTCAGCATAAAAAAATGACAGAGAGAAACTAAATAGCAATATTTATTAAAAAAGAAATGATACCAAATTCCTAAATAAGACTAGACATTTAGCCATATTCAAAATTACCAAAAATCCTTGTTTCACAGGAATATGCAGATTCCTGCTTATATTACAATTCTGCCCTGCTTACAGAATCACCCAAGACTGTTAAGTTCCAAACTGAAAACTTTACTGTGGACACCATTTTCTGACCAAAAAGACTTTTTGATTGATAAAGAACCATTGTGATCTAGCTTTGGGTTTGTAAAGACAGTTCTCCCCAAGCATAACATTGCTATTCAGAGAGCTATATAATCATTGAACAGGGCTTCAGAAACAGGCCCAACAAAAATGCTATTTTATGACCCATCTTAATGCTGTAATTAGATGACTACATAGACACTCTTAACAACAGCTTATTCGTAATTACACAACAATTCAGAAAAAATACATTTGATTGGACAGTACCCACCTCAAAGCCAAACACACAAGGACATTTCACTAAAGTTCAAGGACCAAAATCCTTGCCATCCACCCTCCTAGGGATTTCTGAAAGTGTACCGTTCAATACAATGAAAAAGGGGGGACAGAGGATGCATTCTTTTGAAAAACATTTCATATTTAGGAGAAGCAGGTGTCCTCCATCATTCTCCTGAATGCTTGACCCTCATCATATTTAGCACCACAACTAGCAACAGTACCTCAACATTGCCCACCTAGGCTATTATCATAATTCTAAACATCAACTTTCACCTAAGAGTTCAAGAGACAATCATCAACTAAGAGCAAATGCCAAACCTACCTGGAAAGCAGGACCCCCTTCTGCAGAATTCATGATACTCCAGCCACCCATAAATGCAAAGAGGAACAATCTTCTAAAAATGACTTCCATTGGAGGAAGTTCCACAAAATTGAGTAAATTCTTAACCCAAGGAGGAGACTCCTCCACCTTCTTCTTTAGCCTGGTTTTCAAATTAATCTTTGTCTTTTTTCTCTCTCTATAGCTAGTCATCAACAGTTTCTCAAAGGCAGCTTCTATTGATTCTTCACTTGTTTCATTTCCAGCATATTGTTGCAGGAGAAAATTGCGGGAACTCCAAATTTCCTCTTCAGATGCATATGGACTGATACCAAGACGCTTATAAGGATCCCAAACATTCATCCGAGGAAATTTTGGGATGTTACCTACAGAAAAAGTAAATGCACATGAGAAAATAATTTGAACAAACTAATAGTAAGAGAGAATGTTTGGGATCACAAACTGCATACGTGAGCTACTAGGAACCTAGATTTTGTAAGCATAAACCATAAGCAGCGATCAGCTAACAATAGACAAAGTATGCACTAAGCATCACTCGCAATCAATTTTATGGTCTTAGTCAAATCAAAGTTCAATCCTTAATCATACAGAAAGAGAAAAGGGAGAAAACAAAAGGTTTTAAAAAGATCACCGATAGTACAAAATTAAATAGGCGAACTCAAAATACCATTATTATTCTTTCAAAGTTCTCTATGTGTTCATTAAATAGACAGGGCATTTCACCTGAGCATTCATGGTCACTACAAGTAATTAGAGAACATCCCCTACGCATAATCGACATGGATACTTGGAAGGGAGGACAAGTACCCACACTGCACATTGATTGAAAGAGATGAACATTTTATCATAATAATATCAGAAACACCACTTGTTCACCTGACCCTCTACCCATTTCATCTCTTTTTTTTTTTGGATAAAAGGGAGGAAAAAAATAATTAATAATTTTCGTCCAAATAAATATCATCATAAGTATGAAAACAAAACAATTCAAGCGTCTAACAAATACTAATCATGAAAAAGTTATTACCTTCATAAGGTGCATCCACAGCACATTTAATGCTGGTAAGGCCAATTCTAGGGCTTCGTGAAATTGGGGTGTACAAATATATTCCCTTTTTTGGGTTTTCTCGTTGACATCTGATGATAAAAAATAAACAAAACCTTCGAAAATATAACCAAAATACCGAAATTAAAAAAATATAGAGACTGAGTGTTAGTAATAGACTTACAGTTTATGGGAAAGGACTATAGGAGAGGAGATGGTGGTAGCAGTACTGGAATTTGAGAGAAACAGAGAACAAACCATTCTTTCTCCCTCTCCCTCTCCCTCTCCCTCTCTGTTTCTCTCTTATCTCTCTCCCTCGGTCTGCGAAGCTACAGCTATCAGGCTTGTTCTTTGGCTATAGGGTGAGAGGCAAAGGGCAATGGAAGGTCGGCTCTTTTCTTTCATGATCTTGTTTTTCTACTCTTGTTTTTGTTTCTGTTTCTGTTGCCCAATTTGGTACAATGCCTAAATTAATACTCTCAATTGCATCCCAAACTTATGATTTTTACCAATTAGGTCCCCAATATTTCCTTCATCTTTTTTTCAATTTGGTACCATGCTAGTCCATTGTTCGTGTTGCATGCATTAACAACTTGATGGAAGAATTAATTAACATTAATATTTTTTTGTCTAATGTTCATGTTTTATACTCTAGAAATATTGATTCTCGTCAGCAAAAATACTTGATTGATTTTTTTTTTTGAAATATTCAAAATCAATTCGATAAGATTTATAGGTCCAGGGTATAATTGTGAATGAATATAGGTTTAGGACCAAATTGAGGTATACCTTTCTTTTCCTCTTTGGAGTTCTAGTTATGAGAGCTTTGTCTTTGTATAATAATTTTGCTCATATGGATAAAAATAGTTTTTTGTTTGATGGAATTACCTAATGTAATTTTCAATATTTTGCTAATTTTGTTTAAAATCATGGTTAATATTAATATTTAAAATCAAATTAAAAATATGGTAGGTTGTTGGGATATAATTTTTAGGATAAACTCTTTAACATAGATCATTAACATAATTAAAAAAATTATAGGTAAATAAAAAATTGATCTAAAAAAAATAGATACAAATAGCATTAGGCTTCAAGAAAGAAAATAACTTCAGCAAAGTGACTTGCCCATTTGACTAGAGTTGGGCCTAGACAGTTTATTATAAAATAATTTTTTGAATTACAAAAAAGAATAACTCCAACTTAAATTTGGGTTTTAGTTTGGTCTACAAAAAAATATTTATTCTAACTCAGTCCATTGTTTTGTCTTGCCCTTAAATACAAGGAGTTGATTAGTTAATTTTTTTTGGGGCTACAAATGAGTTTTTTTTCAACTTAAATTTGAATTTCAGTTTGGTCTACAAAAAATTATTTATTTAAACTTAGTCCATTGTTTTGTCTTGCCCTTGAATGTAAGATGTTGATTAGTTTTTTTCATAACTATTTTTACAAAACTTAAATTGTTTTTCCATCTCAAAAATCATCTTGTTTAATTTTTTTTTAAATAGCATTTAAGTATAGATGAGTGTAAAAACAATTTCCTTAAAATTATGATCTTGATGAAGAGGTTTATATGGAACAACCTGATATTTTTGTTGTTAATAAAAAAAGAAAGTATGTAAGCTTGTTAAATCATTATATGGTTTGAAATAAGCACTTAAGCAAATGATGTGAAAAAATTAGTTAGGTTATGTTAACAAATGAGTTCAAAATCAACGAGGTTGATAAAAATATTTATGTGAAAAACATAAATAAATATTATGTTATTGTTTGTCTCTATATTGATGATATGTTTGTTTTGGATCTATAATGATTATATGATCAAGTCTATTGAAAAAATGTTAATTAATAAGTTTGACATGAAAACTTGGGTGATGCAGATGTCATCCTAGGAATAAAAATCTTTTTGGGACATCTAATAGTTTAGTATTGTCCTAATCTTTTTATGTTGAGAAATTTTTTTGATAAGATTTTTAAAGGTGATGAAAATATTGTGAAAACACTAATGGACATAAGTATCTACATGTCCAAAAATAAAGATAAAAGAATAAACCAATTAGAATATTGCTAAATAATTTTAAAATCACTAGTAAATATGTTTTCACACTTGGTGGAGCAACCATGTCATGGAAATTCTCTAAGAAAATATTTATCATAAGATCTACAATAGAATAATAATTTATCATTTTTAATAAAGCTAAAGAAAAAGGTGAGAGACTTTGAAATTTCTTAAAGGATATTTTATGTTAGTAAAAAATAGTGCCAATAATTTACATCTATTATAAATTTAAAGGAAAACTTATGGATATGCTAACAAAAGACTTATTAAAAGATCTTATATATAGTTCATCAAGGAAAATGGTTTGGTCATGTTTTGTTCTCTTTTTACTAGTGTTTTTTTCTCTATTATATTATGTTGTGCGATGTTGTTTTTTTTAACTATTTATATTTAGTTTGGTTTCTTTAAAAAAAAACATTTTATTTGGCTAAACTTGCTTTGTTGTCATGCGAGTCCTTATGTTGCTAATTTCTAAAGTTAGGCATGCCACTATTTTCCTTGATTTTTAATATTAGAACATCATATTTGTAGCGTCTTAGTGTGTTTAGTTGCCTTTAACTATGTTTTTTCTATTATTTCTCTTGCTGTTGTGTTGTTTTTTCCTTTTTGGTCTGAACTCCTTAGTTGTTTTTCCTCTCTATCTGATTTTCTTGATTTAGACCTAAGGACGACAAAGATTTTGATAAGGTCCTATCACACATAAAGAAAGTAAGATCTCTGCGAGAGTATCAATAAGAATTTGAGAAGTTAGGCAATTGAGTGCAGGTGTGGACTAAAAAAGCATTGGTATGGACTTTTATGGACAGATTAAAACCTGAGATTACTGAAAGTATTCAGATGTTAAAACCTCAAAAACTAAAAGAAGCTATCAACCTTGCAAGGATGAACATATGGTTCGACAACAAAGATTCATACGACCACCCCAAATCAGCTGTCTGCAACCAATTTTTTTGGTTCTTAGCGGCATTAAACCAACTTCCTAAGTCAAATGCTTATCGTGGGAAGAAATGCATAAACACAAGTCATGGGGTTGTGCTTTAATTGTGATGACAAATTCACTACAGATCATAAATATCAAGGTCCATAGTTATTGTTGTTGGAAGCACCTATCGAAATCAGTTCCTTTAGATACAAAGAACTGACAGATGAACATCATGTGGAGAGTGAGCTTGAAATAGAGCCAGAGCCAAAGATTTCACTGCATGATAAACAGGATGGTTCTCACCCATAACAATGAGGGTAGCAACCAAGATTGGATCACAAGAGGTAGTAGCCCTCATCGATAACGACTAGCCCTAATCGATAACGACTCAACTCAACTTTATTAGTGATCAGGTTGCTTGTCTTTTACAGTAGTTATACATGGTTCCCACCAATCCTTTCAAGTTGCGAGTCGCCAACGAAGAGAGTTTGAGTTGCTTAGGGAGATTTGAATAGGTACCAATCAATCTACAGGGTATTCCTTTTTTACTCACCCTATATGCCCTTCTAATAGCAGGTCTCGATATGGTAATGGGTTTTCAATGGTTAGCGTTGTTAGGGTTAGTCACTTACAATTGGAAGCAACTCATTATGAAATTTTAATGGGAGAATACACCATAAAAGTTGCAAGGATTGGACCAACATTCACTCCAAAAAGCTTCCCTTAAGGAGTTGTCAAAGGAATTTCATTAAGGTCATTCTCTATTTGCCATCTATGTGCATTCACAAGTGGACGTGGTGTGAGAAGAGATGCAACCAGCCATGCACAAATTATAGGTATAGTTCATAGATGTCTTTGCCGAATCCACCCAATTACTACCTATAAAGAGAAGTAGACCATTGCATTCCTTTAAAAGAAAGAACCTAACCAATTAACATATGACCATACTGGTATGCATACTTTTAGAAAAAGGAATTTGATAAATAGGTGCAAGATATGCTCAACAAAGGAATCACACACCTAAGTACTAGCCTCTTTTCTTCCCCGGTGTTACTAGTTAAGAAGAAAGATGGTAGTTGATGATTGTGTACTCAACACAGTGACTATCAAAGACTGCTTCCTTATCCTGACAATAGAAGATATGTTGGACAATTTGTATGGTGCCACCTATTTTACCAAGTTAGATCTCAAGGAAGGATATTACCAGGTAAGGGTTTATTCTTCAAACATTCCAAAAACTGCTTTCAGAACACACAATGGCCACTATGAATATTTGGTCATGCCTTTCAACTTGTGCAATGCCCCCATCCCCACCTTTCAAGCCATCATGAAAGCTATCTTTCAACCATATCTCATAAAATATATCATTATTTTTTAATGACATTTTAATTTATAGCTCAACTTTAACTTGGGAAACCCATTTGCAATGTGTGAAACAACTTTTGAGGTAGTATGACACCATCAGTTTTTATCAAGGCAAGAAAAATGCTTTTGGCCAATATGAGCTTGAATATTTGGGGCATATTGTTACAACATAAGGGTCAAGGTAGATATGGCAAAAATAGAAGTCATGTTAGTATGGCCTCATCCCACTAACATATATGAATTACATGGTTTTTTAGAATTCATTGGGTATTACAGGAAATTTGTGAAAAATATGGTGACATCGCCACCCTCTCACTAATCTCCTAAAAAAGGGCTAGTTCATATAGAAGGATGAATTAGAAGCCTTTTTCCTCACACTCAAAGGTGTGATAACCACCACACCAACACTAGCAATGCTCAACTTCAACGACTCATTCACCATTAAGGCAAATGCATCAGGTGATGGGATCAAAGGAAGCCAATTGCCTTTATATGCAAAGCAATGAGACTCTTAAAGCGATCATGGTCCATTTATGCCGAGGAAATGTTGGTAATAGTAGAAGTCATTTGCATATAGTGACCTTATCTCCTTGGAAGGAAGTTCATCATTCAAACTAATCAAAAGAGTTTTAAATACCTCATGGAACAATGAATCACAAACCCTGATCAATAGCAATGAGTGGCAAAACTGATGGGCTATAAATATGAAATTCACTGTCATCCCAATTAGGAAAATACCATTATAGATGCACTTTCACACAAGCCAGCTATCACAATCCTCAATACTTTATTTGTGCTGCAAGTCCATATATAGGAATAAATAAAGGAAGCAACACGTAGTGATGAGCACACTATCCATCTAAGTCATGCCACCCAAGATCAAATAAGATCTACTAACATGCTACATGATGGACTGGTTTTTTTATAAAACCAGAGTAGTGGTGCCTCGAGTTCAAGAGCTTCACAAGAAAAATCTGGTTGAGTTTCATCACAGTAAGCTTGCAAGCACTCTAGAGTTTTGTGCATTTATAAATGGCTAGCCTAGCAATTCTATTGGCCAAACATGTATAAGGATATCCAAGACTATGTCTTTCTTTGTGAGATCTGTCAAAAGACAAAATTTGAAGCTCTCGCACTAGCAAGTCTCCTCCAACCATTGCCCATTCCCTGCCAAGTATGGTATGACATCACCCTTGATTTCATTGAAGGCCTATCTATGTCCCATGGCAAGGATACCATTCTAGTGGTTGCCGACAAGCTTAGAAAGTATGCTTATTTTATGTCTTTAACTCATCCCTTCACTACTAGGGTGGCAATCGAAAATTTGTGTAAGGTGTAATTACGTCTCATGGCATGCCTCAATCAATTATCAGTGACTGTGACCCCATTTTCATTAGTAAATTCTGGCAGGAATTCTTTACTATGTCAGGCACCAAACTCAAGCTTAACACTGCATATCATCCACAAAGTGATGGGCATTTAGAAGTGGTGAATCACTGTTTTGACTAGTATCTCCAAAGCTTTGTTCATCAATAGGAAAAGAAATGGACAAATTACCTTGACAGTTTAGAATTCTCTTTGCGAATGTTTGTCTATGTTTATTAATCATTGCCCTTTATATATATAGATTACAAGCTATTAAAGGAAGGAAATACAAGTTGATCTTCAACCCCTAATATATATATACATCTATCTATATATATCATACAACTAGCATATAAGATTAAAGAAAATCAATTTGTGAAATCTGATGCCATTAATTTTATAGAGCTGGAAATCTGCCATCAATTATGTATAACTAAAAAATCTGCTAGCTTAAATGTATAGATTTGATATTTTCTTTGACATCTCCTCTCAAATTGATGATGGTAAATCGACAAGCATTAATTTGCCAACAAGAAACTTATGATGCTAGCGTGGGAGGGATTTTGTGATGATATTTGCGATCTAAAAATTTATGGAGATATGTGGAAGGGTGATGACTTAATGATCATAGGCTTCCCTAATGGACTGATAATCAACTTCGTTGGTGCGTTTGTTATAGACAGGGTTAGCAGCAATCTGAATGGCACTAGTGTTGTCAGCATGAAATGGGGTGGGGTGAACATGAGAGAAACTCAGTTCAATGAGGAGATCACGCAACCAAATAATCTCAGAGCATACTCTAGACATGGCTCAATATTCTACCCCAATAGAGGATTGGGAGACATGCTCTTGCTTCTTGCATTTCTAAAAGATAAGAGCACCACCAAGAAACATACACCACCCGGTTGTTGATTTCCTAGTGTCTGGAAAACCAGCCCAGTCAGCGTTACTATATGCTTGTAACTGAGGTGAAGAACCAGATGAGAAGAATAAGCCACAACTAGTTATCCCATGAATGGAGCGAATGGTGTTGTGAACTGCAAATAGATAAAGATGCTTCGGTACTTGCATGAATTTGCTGACTATATGAACAACATAAGATATGTCTGGTCGGGTAATGGTTAAGTAGATAAGACTACCAACTAATTTTTGACAAGTAGTAGGATCCTTAAGAAGATCCCCTTTGTTATATCAATATTTCATATTAAGTTCATTAGGGATGTCAACTGAAAAGCATTGGTGATATTTGCTCGCTGAATTAGAACCTGACTATACTTATGTTTAGGCACAAAGAGATTGTGAGGCTGATGATGTACCTCTAAATCCAAGAAATAGGTGAGCTGACCAAGGTCTTTCATGTGTAAAGTAGAGTTCACCAAAGTTTGAACCGCAACGATTGCCTCCAAGTCAGAGCCAATGATACTTGTTGATGTCCTTTGTAGAAAAAAAGAGGAGTCATGCTAACTTTGAATAAAAGAAAAACCAAGCAAAATATATCGAAACATTTCAAATCATACTTTTAGTGCCTACTTCAAACCATACAAAGAGTTTCAATTTATGAACATCATTAGGTAAGGAAGTAGACATACTAGAGGGTAGTTTCAAGTAAACATCTTATTTGAGATCATCGTGGAGAAATGCGTTCCTAACATCCATTTGATGGAAGGACTAGGATTACGATGCACCAAGTGCGAGTATAGTTCTAACAGTGGTCATCTTGGTGACTAGTGCAAAGGTCTCATCATAGTTAAATCTATATTCTTGGTTGTTGCTAAGTGCCACTAATCGAGCGTTATAATGGTAGATGGACCCATCAAAATGAAGTTTGATAGAAAACATAAACTTATTGCCAAAGGGTTTGACATTGGAAGGACATGAAACAACATCCCATGTTTTCAAGTGCTAGAAGTTCAGTTTCACTTGCTTTTCACCAACACTCATGCTCCATTGCCTGTTTATAAGATAAAGAATAGAAATAAAAGACAAGATGGATGTGAAGGATGAAGAGGCAGAGAAATCAAACCTATTAGGGGGTCTACGAACTCGAGTGCTATGTATGATAGAGGGAACATAAGCAAAACAAAAAATGAAGGAGAAACAGGATCTTGAATGGTGGGAAAAAATACTAATTTTCTAAGAAAATCACATTTCTAGAACCTTGAATGCTACATAGAGTTGGATCATAACAAATAAACCTTTATGTTGTACTGAATATCCTATAAAGCACATTTAGTTAACTGAGCTATGAGTTTCGTGCGTTCATATACAGGAAGATGAACATAGCAGACACAACCAAAGGTATGAAGGTTAGAATAAGTTGGAGGATAACCAAATAACCTGACAAAAGGTGAGTCATGGTTCAATATAGGAGAAGACAATCTATTGATGAGATGAATAGCGGTGGAAAGAGCTTCACACCAAAATCAAGAGGGCATAGAGGATTCTAACATAAGAGTATGAACCACATCAAGAAGGTGATGGTTTTTCCTTTAGGCCACCTTATTCTAACATAAGACCGTTAAGAGATGATGCCATAGTTTTAGAGGAAATCCTGAAATAAATGAGATATGTACTCACCTCCATTGTCAGATCAAGGATTTTGATATTGGTCAAAAATTAAGTCTTAATAAATGCATAAAAATCTTAAAAACAGAAAATACCTTGTCTTTGGAATAAAGAAAGTAAATCCATGTGAAAGGACAATACTCATCAATAAAGGTGACAACGTATTTGTAATTAGCATGTAATGTAACTGGTGCCATACCCCACACATATTAGATGGAAAGGTTTGACAACTTGCAGTGTGTGAATAGGAAAAGGTAGAGTTTTACTTTTGCCAAGTCTGCATGAATTGCAATCAAATTGAACAATACTAAGAGATGATGTTTCATTATTCCCAAGAAAACCAGATTTTAATAAAGCATGCATTACATTAGAGTTTGGATGTCCTAGACATTTTTGCTACACTCGGTAATCAACTTGAGCAGCATTACAAGCGACAAAAGGAAAAGAAGATAAAGGAAATTGAAGAGGAAAAAGACATCCTACTTTATGCCCCCTCGCAATCATTTACCCTAACTGTTGATCTTGCACAATACAACCAAATTTAGAAAACTTTACTTTACAATCATTTTCAACCAACTAAACATCATACACAAGATTGATGCTTAGACCAGGGGATATAGAGACATTAGAGAGAGAGGAGGAAACATCATCAGTGGCTGTGATAGGTAAATGATTGCCATTAACAATCTGGATTTTGAGATTTCTAGAATACTTGCTTACATTTGTAAGAGAATCCACAATGTTTGTCATATGATGGGAGGCTGCATAATCAAAATACCAAGGAGATGATATAGAGAAGGGTTTACCTGAGAGTCTTAATGCTGAAAAAGCATACATGATCATCTGCTGAATCATGTCACGAGTTATGGGATAGACAAAAACAAGAGCAGGAGTAGGAGTAGGAGCAGTTTGTGTCGCAAAACTACCAGCACTAGAAGAGCCAACTAAGGAAGCATATATTGTCTTCTTTTTCTTGGGAGTTCGAGTTAGGCACGTTTTGATGACATGCCCATCTTTCTTGTAGTAATTGCAGAACTTTCGAGGCAGAACTTTCAAAGATAATTTACAGCATAATAGCCAAATCCATTACAATAGAAACACTAAACAATGCACATATCCCTACTTCGTGGCCTATCTTATGTTGTAAAGGCCGTATGAATAGATGTAGAATGTTGTTGGTCCATGGTGGATTGAGTGGAAAGATGTTGTTCCTCACGAAGATCATTGAGGCATGTATCCAAGGAGGGCACAAACTCTCGGTTTATAAGATTGGATATGTTGCCTTCAAATTCTAATCTTAGTTTCATCACAAATTAATCCCTCTGAGTTGTTTCATGAACAAATTGAGTTGAACTAAGGCCTTTGAATGGTAAGTAAGCATACACTATATCAGTGTATTCAGCCCAAATATTAGTGAATCTAGAATAAAAGTCAAAGATAGAAAGACTGTCGTGATAAAGAGTGTTTAATTCATGCTCAAGTTGTAACCTTCTTACATTGTTTTGTTGATTGTATACTTTCTTTAGGTAAGTTCACATTTAAGCAGCAATCTGACAAGATTGAAGATTCAAGATGATATTGGGTTCAACAGAACCTAAAATCCATATCATGACTTGTGCGTCATTGACTTCCCACTTTGTCGTGTTGATATTTGTCTTTGTCAGGAGCTGAGTTACTATCATCAACATGACACCATAACTCCTTGCCTTTGATGAAGATCCTGAAATGAAATGCCCAAACAAAGTAATTCTTTCCATTAAAATGAATAAAAAAAACATCAGACTTGTTAGAAGACATGATGTTAGAAGAACTTGAACACAAAAATAACTAAGACTAAGGAACTTTGAAAGCATAAGACAAGCAACGGTTTAGAATTGAGGCTCTGATACCATGACAATTTAGAATTCTCTTTGCAAAAGTGTACCTCTGTTTATTGATCATTGCACTTTATATATACAAATTACAAACTATTAGAGAAAGCAAATACAAGTTGATCTTTAGCCCTACCATATATACATCTATCCATATATATATATATATATATAATACAACTAACATATCTTAATTAAAGAAAATCAATTTGTGAAATTTGCTGCCATTAATTCTACAGAATTGGAAATCTACCATCAATTCTGTAGAACTGAAAAATTTGCTAGCTTAAAATGTATAGATATGATATTTCCTTTGACATACTTACCATGGGATGAGTAGTGGTACATCTCCATTGGGATGACGCCTTTTCATGCTCTTTATGGTCACCTTCCACCAACCATTCCCTATTACCATACTAGACACTCACCTGTGAATGACGTGGACTGAAGTTTAACTTACAAGGGCGAACTCTTTGAACAACTTAAATCCAATTTAGTGGTGGCCAGTAATCTCATTAAATAGGAAGCTGATCGAAAATGATAGGATGTGGAACTTCAAGTAGGTGACATGGTGTTCTTGAAATTACAACCATATCGGCAGCATACTGCCTTTAAACGTGCTCATCATAAGTTAACAAGTCAATTCTTTAGGTCGTATCCTATTCTAAAATGAATGGCCTAGTTGCATATAAGCTGCAGTTGCCTGATGGTTCACGCATACATCCTGTGTTCCATGTGTCACTTCTTAAAAAATATATTGGGGATAACAATGAGGTGAGTCTAGAACTACCTCCGGTGGTAGATGACAAAGTTGTGTTGATGGAGCCACAAAGAATCCTTGATACACATTAGGTCAAGCAAGCAGAACAAAAAGTTTATTGTGAAGCATTTAGTTTAGTGGCGTCACTTATTTGCAGAAGAGGCCACATGGGAAAATGTTAAGATACTGCAATAACAGTGTTCTACTGTGGACCTTGAGGATAAGAATCTGCTCGATAGGGTAAGAATTGATAGGCCACTATGAAGGTCCATCAGACGTGACATATAGAATGCCAAGTATTGTGGCAATGATTGACTAGTGGCAGAGTGGTTGCATGCATGAATCAACCTATGAGAGATGTGGATTACAAGAGACCAAGTCTTTAGGAACTGTTTCTATTATTTCAAATAAGTTGTTATGTTAAACTCTAGCTTAGTTTGCTTCTTGTTCTGTTGCTATTTACTTTATGTTAGTTTCCTTGCTTTTAGGTAGTTTGTTAAGCTATAACTTATTTAAAGGTTGGTTCAGAAATAAGGGACAAGTGATTGTTTACACAAAATTTGTGGATTGTTCTCACCCGTAGAGAGCATATATCTTGATAAATACTTGAATAGTTATGATTGGGACCTATCATCATGAGATAAATTACTTTTGGGAAATTGACATCAATAACAATTAAAACATGCAATTAATATCCATAATTGTCTAATGAATGCTCTCATATCATTGTTGAGTTTCCCAAATATTATACACACAATGAAAACTATGAAAAAAAATTAATTAGGAGTCTCTATGATCCCATTTGACAGATCTGGAGTTGTTTAAGAATTTATTACCTAAATATATTATAGTCTTTGGCTTTGAATAACTCTTTAAAGGTCATATTATTGCAGACCATAAGTTGTTCAATTGTACGACTTCTAAGGATAATCTCCATGAACCATTAATGAAAAATCTCTTAAATCCTACTTAGAAGAGAGGTATTGCTACATTTAGAGTGTTAGCTCTCTATTCTATGATTTACATAGCTTTTCTATCTAGCAAACAATCTTTTTTCAAAAATAAATAAATAAGAAGCATAACTTATTATTTATCCGAAAATATGAAAAACCCTATAAATTGGCAAAATATAAATTTCTCTCCTGAATAATATTCATATATTAATTCATGATAATTTTAGAAATTAACTCAATCAAATCATTACTTCAGTTTTTATGTCTAGATATATAATCCTTGAATTAATTATATTCTAGTCTTTAATTTATAAAATATTTTTTAATGAAGTCATGCTTAATTAAATCATCCGAGTTTAATTTCTGACTAATAGGTCTTAATGTGTGTAATTCATTAAGTTCCTAATATGTTTCTCCAAATATAAATTATAATTAAATAAAATTAAAAATTTAATTTATTATCAATTCAAAAATTAATTGATTTATATTTGAAGATCAAATGCATTGGGTTATTGCATATCACAAGTTGTCTAATTGTACAAGTTTCAATGGTAATCCACATGAACCAGCAATAAAAAATCTTTTAAATTTGATGATGAAGCAGTTTCTTGCACCCTCTGCCTTCTATAGTTTTTTTACACGACTTTCTCTCAATTCCTTTTTGAAATGCTATCATGAATACTTACCCAATCACTTAACTAATTATTTTATTTCCTTTTGTTGCTCCATTGTTATCAAAATCATGAGTTAACTCGTAAAATTGTATGATTTTACAAGTTAACATGTATTTATGTGTAAAATCAGACTAAAAAATTAAAACCGGTAAAATTGGATTTGATTAGTGAAAAATCAGTAAAATCATTAAAATCAGTCCGATTTTACAAGTTTACTAGATTTTTGTTATGCAAAATTGAATTTGATCTTAAAATATTTATTGACTAGTTTGTGAGATTGATTATATCTTTCAAACTATATACTAAATCTAGCTTAAATTTTATAGGGCAATACTAGACACATGAAAATATATAGTGGTAAATTTTCAAGTTAAACGAACTTCAAAAACATATTATTTCAAAGCGTCAAAATTTCTAGACAAATCTGTCAAAGTAGACCTTGATGTATTGTTTTGGACACATTCATAGTTACAAGTGGAACTTTATTGTGATTCTAGTTGAGAGAAAAACTAGACATCTCAATATTTCCAAAAATATATTGTAAGTTCAATAATTCATCTAGATGAGAGAGAACAATGTGTTTGGAATCACAACTGAAATCTACCATAAATTTATGAAATTGGAGAGAACAAGAGAAAAATTAGTAGATTTTATTAATGATTATAATATTGTTGACTCTTTTTATCAGGTTTTAATGTAATTTAATTTATTGTCTGAAATTATCAATATATAATTAGTTAAAAATATTTAGTTGCGATTTTACTATCCAAGTTTTTGTTGTGTTTTTCGTGTTGTGTCAAAAAAACAATTTTGACAACCTTGTGTTGCTCTAAAAAAACAAAGGCTACTCATTGTTACCATTGGTAACACCTTCATTTGTTTCCCACTTCAATCAAATGTTCATGTTGTTTAAGTGATTTAAGATTGTCCATACAGTACAACTACTTGCCCCAAGGCCTTGCAATCAGCACCACATATACACGATAATTTTTTAATATATTAAAAATAATTTTTAAAAAATAAAATAAATATTATTTTAATTATTTTTAAATAAAAATTACTTTGAAAATAACACAATCACACTTCCAAACATGTTGCTGCATGTGTAGTATTGTTTCTTTTTGAATATATACGGCTGGACTACGTACATCACTTTATGGACACTACTTTTAGAATTGGATATACACGGTTTATGTAAAGTCGATGCTACCTTTTCGATCATTATCAAATCCCAATTTAAATAACATCGTTTCGTGGTATTTTTAGTGAGGTGCTGTATTTACATTACCTTGCATACTTGCAAGAAATGGACTCTGCATATTTTAGATTATCAAACACTTTATTTATATTGAATGTCCATGTCTATTGAAAATGACTTTGCTTATTAAATTTTTTATTTATTTAAATTATAGTAGAAATAGACACACATGAAATTGATCCATTACAAACAAAGAAATTGTTTTTGCAAGGTTGCACTTATTAGAAGTACTATCCAGCAATAAGTATTTTAAAAAAAAACAAAGTTCAAATATATATATATAAACACTTATAGTAGGATCTGAGTAGGAATAGTACCGAAAGAGAGAAAACCTAGTGAGAAGAGAGAAGATTAGTGAATTGGCAATAGTGAGAGAATAGTGAATGGATCTCTTGACTGTGCAACGTAGAGATGTAAGTCCCGCTTAGCGACGAACAGCAACAGGGCAATAAGTCCTCATTAACTGCTGCTTGAGATCTAGTCTAAATTTTTAAACTCTACCTTTAACAATCTAGTCTATTTCTTTTCTTACAATGGATTTAAATTTCTTTAGATCTACTTCTGTTCCGGCTTCTTCTACCTCTGAATCCTCAGAAAGCAAGAGGATTATTCAAAACGAGGAAATTACAATTGAAGATTTTACAAAGCATTTAGATGATTGGAAAATTCCAAACATTTCTTAAAGTCAGATTTACAAAAAATCCAAATATGATATTTTCAAAACCGATTTTACAATCAAAATCGAAGAAAGAGACATCCAGCTTACAAAGCCCTTTAAAACCATCCAACTCCTCACCCAAAAATCCCTACAAAAACACCTGGATTGAAACTACAAATACATTCATATCGGTTGTGTCCAAGTCGGTATCAAAACCTCTTACAAAAGAAGGTTTAAACATCTCCATTCTTGCTGTCTTACGAGATGCAAGATTTATAAACTTTGAGGACTCACTCCTGAGTTCCATTGAATCGAGTTTGTGCAGTGGTCCAATATCATTTGACTACTATCCAAACTTGACAGTCTCCCTCAAAGACAGAAACATCTTACAAAGTATGCAACTACAAATTAAAACCCATAACTATCATATGCTAGAAGGATCAGACCCAGTGGCTCTCATATTCAAGATCCACTACAAAGCAATGTTCTTAGCATTTGCATCCAAACACTTACATCATTCCAACAAAGGAGCAACACTCCTCTTACAAACAGATATATCCAAAGCAAACACCGTTGTCCCCAAAGTCATCCAATGGAAAGACATAACTCTTCCAGAAGAATGGATCCTTGAAGGAGCAACACTACCACAACCCATACAACGACCACAACTAAATGTCCAAATTAGAGATGTAACCCAGTATGCCGATGACAAGGTCAAACTTTCCTTCCACCGACATTCTACAAGCTTTAGGTTTATAGAAGAGTCTTCTTCTTCCAGTACCATAGATCTGGGCAGAATATCCAAGATTCCTTCTGTCATCCACATACCATACCATACAAACCCACCTAGACACTCTACATCAAACATACCATCTACAAACTTACAACAAGCAGACTACACTACAAATATACCCAAACCAATTTACATCCAAACTGAAGACGAACAATCCTTATCAGGATCTCCAACAAGTATAACCTCCTCATCCATACCAAAAAACCTTCAAAATGAGTTGTTGGTTCTTACTTCGGAGAATTTTGTTCTTGACAAATTATTTTTCAAAGCAGATTTCTTTAGCCCTCAAAATTCTGAGAAAAGAAATTGGTTTTTCAAAAATTTTACTTCCGAAAGGAGTGAAATACAAACTAAATTTTATGCATACATTACATTACATTACATCAATCTAACATGTTATTTTTTGATTGGTTCAAATTATATTATGCATCTAATCATAACATTGCATATCCATTTGCATTTATCAAGCATACATGTCCAGTTACAAATAGGTCCAAAGCTTCTACATGGAACCTCTCCAGTGGACAAACAGTTAAATCTGACCATCCTCCTTTGAGAAACCTCCAACTTGAACACCAAAACCAACATATTGAAGCAACACCCTACAAATTACCCAGTGATGATGCCCTTACAAACACTAAACACATCATCAACCAAAACAAACCTTGGCACCTTGAGTAGACAGCTCATGCGTGTTGAAAAACACCTACAACGAGCCAGTACTAGCACAGCTGGCACCACAACTACAAAACCTTCAGTCGATCTTAAACTGAAGAACCCGGTCTTTAAACCTTTCCAAGTTACAAAGACAAGCCTTTTACAAATCAGAGAAAATCAAACAGATTTCCTGAAACAAATTACATCACAACTACAGAATCTCGACGGTCCGTCCTTAACCGTTCAAGATACACCGCAAGTATCCGCATCTGAAACCAATGTGAATACTTTACAAAACAATCTTGAGCAATCTTCTGATGAAAATGCTTTTCAAAGTTCCCAGCCTGAAATCAACAGATTGACATGGCAACCACCAAAAACATCCATAGCTCCAGATATTACCATATCTTCTGAGCCAAACATCCTCAACCAACACAAATACAATGCGTCATCCCTCTATGAGTGGAACATAGATGGAATGTTAGAGTATAGCATCCTAAATACTCTACAACAGATGACTATGGCAGCTAATGCCTACAAAACTCAGACAGGCACTCCTGATAGAGCAATTGCTGAACTCCTCATTGCTGGTTTTTCTGGCCAGTTAAAAGGATGATGGGTGTCGCGACGACGTTTTTTCACGCTTCGCGCCCCGCCATCACCCTCTCTGGAGAGACAACGGTGCGCGGTGAAATGGGGGATTTATTTTATAGCCGTAAAATTTACGACTATAATTATCAGGAGTCGCCACCTAGTATTAAGGTTACTAGGAACCTAGTGGTCTGTGAGAGTCTTGGGTAAGGGGACTTGTTGTGCAAGGGGAAGACGCATCACCCCCAGTCCACCCTACCTAAGGTAAGCTGCATTGTTGTTTAATTGTTTTTTTTTCTAAGTTTATTTTTTTACACTGCATTAAAAAAATATATTTTTTTTATCTGCGGGTGTACTTTACGATGTAATTTTACACCGCAGTTGAAAATCTTCTTTGTATCTACGGATGTACTTTACAATGTAATTTTACACCGTAGTAAAAATATTTTTTATCTACGAGTGTACTTTACAATGTAAATTTACACCGCGAAAGCTAAAACAAAATAATTGTTAAATTATTTTTGATATTTTGGCCAGGTTCCAATGGATAATCATAAACTGGTTACGATATCCAATTTTTGTTTTTAAAATATGAGAAAGATGCATCATATTTTTTACGAAAAATATGCTTGAAAACTCTTGGAATTTGGCCGTATGCATGAAAACAAAACATTTTTTGTTTTTTTTTAAATGTAATTTTTTGATTTTTTTAAATGAAATAAAATAATAAAAAAAATCAGGTTGGGCCTGGCCCACCTAAATGGGCCGGCCCAGCCAACTGGGCTGGGTCGAGAGCAGCCCAGCCCGCCTACAACACAGGATATAAATATATTCGCATGAATTAATTCATGCATGCACAGTAAAGTGGTGGTCGACCGACCACCACGAGGGGCTCACCAGCCACTGCCGTTGGGTAGAGGAGATCGAGGTGGTTCTTCCTGTCGTGGTGGTGTCTGAAACGGAGGCCCGTGGTGGCCGGGAGGAGGGCTAGAAGTGGCTGGTCTGTGGCCGTTCGTTGCTGCCTCTGCAACTTTCACGGCTGGAGCTCTCGCCGGAGCTGGAGAAGAAAGCTAGGCTGGAGCTTCTGGCGACGGAGCTGAGGAGGGAGAGCTTGCTGCTGGCTGACGAGAGAAGGGGCTGTTGCACCATCGGGGGGAGAGAGAGGGCTGCAACGGGCTGAGGAAGGAGAGAGAGAGAGCTGGTAAGAAAATGGCAGAGAGAGAGAGATGGCCGTCGGAGACGAGGAATATGATATTTTTCCTTCAGATTTATTGGGCATGTTTTTGATGCCAAAAATCAACGTAATTTGCCTAGAATCTCTTCCTCTTTTCTGCGTTTTCTTCCTCAGTTTTTTCATTTTTTTTTTTCTCTTGCCACCAGTGCAGCGTTCCATGGCTGCTATTTATAGGGAGATTGGCCTGCCACGGTGGCTGAAATACTGTGGATGTCGTCGGCATGGTGGCCTTCTTTCGGCTGGGTGGCTGTTGGCAGCGGCACAGGCGGGTTGTCGGCAGCATGCAGGTGGCCGGTCGGTAGGCGGGTGTTGAAAATGGTTAAATGTGCAAATACATTTTGGTCCTTCAATTTGTAATCATTCTAATTGCACCCTCGATTGAATTTAAACTTGTAATTTGTGCAATTATATCCCCGTCAAAATTTCAACAATAGCCTTAATTTGCGCGCCCTTTTTATTATGGTCCCTTACTTCCGATTTATGCAATTCGACCCTCAATTGAGCATTAAATTCTCAATTGTCTTCAATTTGCCCCCTAATTTTGCACAATTAGCTTGGAAAAATTCAATTGGGTCTCCAAAAATTCCAATCTTCTCAATTGAACCCGAATTAAATTCAAGAATTTGATTTTTTGTCAATTAAGCCCTTAATAAAATTAATTTGATCAATTTAAAGCATTATTAAGTCCTTGCACTTAATTAAATTCTTCAATTGGACCCTAAATTAATTCTCAAACATAATAATATTTTGAATTAGCCCATGATTAAATCAAATTGGCTTATAAAAAATATAATTATGATTTTTGACTTAATTTTTACCTCGAATTTGTATTTTCTCTCATTTTTGGGCACAAAAGAGATATGATTCAGTTCAGAAAATATTCAAAATTTTCACCGCAATTTTTCTAACAACGCGAAACCCCTTTTATTTTATTTTTGTCATTTTTATTTTATTTTGGGGAGTAACCCAAAAATTAGGTTACGACAATGGGATTATCATCTCACTAAAGCAGACCATCTTGATATCCTGAATTCCATCCAGCAATATGAAGATAAAACACATGTCCTTAACTCATCATGAAATACCATCCAAGATGCAGTCTCATGCCTCATCCTTACAATCTCCTTACATTTCATTGGAGATCCATCACACTTGAAAGACAGAAATGCTGAGCTTCTGTCCAACCTTCGGTGCAAAAAGCTTAGTGACTTTCAGTGGTACAAAAAAACCTTCATGACCCGTGTCATGTTAAGGGAAGACTCTAACTAGCACTTCTAGAAAGAAAAGTTCCTTGCAGGCTTACCTATTCTTTTAAGAGAAAAGGTCTGAAACAAAATCAAGGATACTTTCTCTACAAAGCTCATTCCTTATGACCAACTCACATACGGTGAACTCGTCAGCTTCACCCAGAAAGAAGGACTTAAGATCTGCCAGGATCATAAACTACAAAAACATTTGAAGTGGGAGATGAAAAGAACCAAACAGGAGTTAGGTTCATTTTGTCACCAGTTTGATATTTCCACTTCCAAACCATCCTGCAGTGGAAATTGTTCAAAGCCCAAATCCAACCTTGGATCTAAACCACCTTACAAAAGATCATCCCACAAATACCGCAAACACTATCAATCCAAATATCACTCTAAAGAACCCAAACAAACCTATTACAAAAAACCTTACAAAAAATTCACCAAAAAACCTTTTCAGACAAAGACCAAAAACTTTGACTGGAAAAATGCTACCTGTTACAAATGCAACCAAAAGGGACACACTTCCCGTTTCTGTTCTGTACAGAAAAAGTTACATGAATTACAAATTGATGAAGACACCATCAATATGATACAAAATCTGTATCTTGAAGCCACAAATACAGAACCTTCTTTGTCAGACATCTCTGAGGAAGAATTTCAAGTTGATGAGTTAGCTATGTCCAGTACTACCTCTGATACTTCAAAATTGAATGAAGTCAATGTCCTAACCCAGGATCAAGAATTCATTCTTGAGTCCATCAAGTGCCTTGATGATCCTCAGCTACAAAGAGTTTACCTGGAAAGATTGTTGAAAGAATTCAACAAACGTGAGCAACCTCCAGTAAACCTTACAAATCGTACTGTGTTACCCTCAACCAGTACCAATACTTATGATCTCACAAAGATCTTAAGTAAAAAGAAAACCAAACCCTCCATCACAATCCCAGAGATACATTTTGAGATTAAAGCCCTCAAAACTGAGCTTCACACCCTAAAACAAGTCCAGCAAAAAGACTCTGCCATTCTACAAAGCCTTCTGTCCAAAATCAAGAACCAACAAGACACTGATTCTGACCTAGAAGACACCGACCCTGATTTACATGCATTACATGATACAAACATTGATCAAATAGATACTGCATTTCTAGATGTGCTATCCCAGATCTCATCCAAAAAATACATTGTCAAAATATCATTAGTTTTTTCTGATGATTTCAAACTAGATACTATTGTCTTATTTGACACAGGTGCAGATTTAAACTGCATTAAAGAAAGCATAGTTCCAAAGTGTTTTTTACAAAGTACAACTGAAAAATTGCCAGCTACAAATAATTCTAAGTTGCATATTGCAGGTAAAACACAGGTTTCTGTGTTAAACAATGGCATTTCAGTTACATCATTTTTTATTGTTACAAAGGATATAAATCATACCATCATTCTAGGTACTCTATTCATTGATCTGCTTACTCCATACAAAGCACGTCATGACTACATTACATCCAGAATCAATGGC